>JAOYMU010000302.1:10835352-10849791 GCA_025802295.1 Psammodynastes pulverulentus | reverse complement strand
ATCTATCTATCTATCTATCTATCTATCTATCTATCTATATCTATATCTATATCTATATCTATCTTTTCTCACTCTCTCTCTCTCTCAATATAGATATACAGATTATTCATTTGGAAACAAAATACTCAACTGGAATTCTGTGCTTTTGTTTGCTTTCTAATAGCTTAAGTTATATTTTTGTTATTTGGTAACATATGTTATACTTTTATTACAGATGCTACCCATCATGTTAGTATTTTATCTTGTCATTTGATTTTACATTCTTGTTAGGGATAGGGTTGTGATGGGTGGAAGAATTCCCCTCTAGGCTTGCGCCACAAAGGATTTGTTAGTAAAACTTAAAGGAACATTAGACAATACTGATTTAACCTTTTCTTCAGTTGGTGCATCACAGCTCAGGGCATTTGTGGGAAATTCACTTTTTTCTTCTGCATTTGTTGAAAAAGAGTTATTTTCAGGTGACTGTAATTTTTTATGGACTGTCTCCACAGGATCAAGCTCTACATCATTCCAAGTCTAGGAAAGAAAGGAGAAAAGAAAGAAATATTGGATGGAAATATGTGTTATGATGTATATATTTTTTCTTCTGTAGAAGTATTTAGCATAACTTAGTTATTTCTCAGATAGTCCTGATCTTAATTAACAAAAGTTAATTTTCTATGGTAGGCTGATGAACAGCCAATGATATCTTCATGATCTGTTATAGACTAAATCCCCCCAGAAATTTGCCATTGGTCACATTAAAATTCTTCTTTAAAGCGTGCATTGTGGGGCAGGAAGGAGAAAGTGAAACAAAGCTATGTGTTTTTCTTGGTGGGAAGTGGGGAAAAATGGTTATTTGAACTAAAAGGAATGTCATAAGAGAATACAATAATGTATTGGAACAAGCTAGCATTGTTCAGTTAGAGAGGAGATACCTCAACATTAGGGCTTATGTTTCACAGAGAGGTTGGGTTCATTGAAAAAAAGAACCTGTTTCTATTAAAGGATCTAGAGATAGTTAGATTATAACAGATAATCAGAATTGGAAGGGACCTTGTAGGTCATCTAGTCCAACCCTCCTCCCAAGCAGGAGACCCTACACCATTTCTGACAAATGGCACTCCAATCTCTTCTTGAAAGTCTCAAGTGATGACGCTCCCACAACTTCCGAAGGCAAAGCTGTTCCATTGGTTGGTTGTTCTCACTGTCAGAAAATCTCTCATTATTTCTAGGTTGAATCTCTCCTTGTTCAGTTTCCATCCATTATTCCTGTCTGGCCTTCAGGTGCTTTGGAAAATAGCTTGACCCCCTCCTCTCTGTGGCAGCCCCTCAAATATTGGAAGACTGCTATCCTGTCTCCCATGGTCCTTCTTTTCACTAGACTAGCCATGCCCAGTTCCTTATTAAATAGGATAGGATAGACAGATAGATGTGTGTATGTGTGTGATAGGAGGGGAATGATAGAAATCAGTGCATTAAATACCAATTTGGTTGAAGTTTCTTTGAACAGCCGCATTACAAAATGCTCATTAGATGGATTAACCTTGAAACCGGTTAAAGTGAGGACTTGTACCAAAGAGACCTGAGCCTGAATGTTTGTATCTATGCATAATTAATCATGACATGTTCAGGGTGATCTGGAAGCTTTTATCTGAGAGTCTATCAGCCTCTTCTCCATGAGACAAGCTTAACTTTTTCTGTAGCAGAAATGGAAGCAATGTCATTGCTTTTGTTCTTGGAAACGAAAGAGACACGACTAGACATAGAAGACCGGAAGGAAGAATTTGCAAGACTTGTGGAAAGTTCACTTGTGGAAATTCGTATGAGAAATCTCAAACAAGGAATAGTTCTTCGAATGGTTTTCCTGAAATGCAGAAAACAAACAAAGAAACGAGACTCTAAAGTGAAACAAATCACAACTAGGTGAACGGATACACTCACAGATACTAGTTCATGTTCACTTACTCTTGTTTTGTGAGGATTGACCTAGATGCTTGGCAAGGTCTTATCATATTTCTCATGTCCGCCAATTCATTCATTTATTTATTATTAAATGTATATGCCTGTTCAATTAATAAATTAAATTAGTTGCATGTACGATCCTATTCAAGGATTGTAGCTACAATATAATGACCATCAAAGATACAAATGTAGTTCACCTGGGACATTTTCCTAACTTACAAAACTGTTTGCTTTGTTTATAAACAAATAAAAATTTATAATTGGTTTAACCATCGCTAGTCAAGATGCAGCAAATTTATTTTCTTCTTTCAGATCCAAGCTAGACAGCTAGCTTGGTAGTACAATTTGAAATTTAGTATTTTAATACTACCTTATTCTTCAGGTCACAGTATTTAATCACATAAAGTTAGTTCTTTGTCAACCACTGATTTAATATCTTGCTTTCAATTTTTGTTGCTTATTTCAATAAACTGAAATAGAAAATTGAGCCTTGGATGAATTACACATTGTGGATACTAGTACTTCAAAGGGATATTTGATGTTAAATTCTAAAATGTCCTTTTTCATTATAATTAAATTATTCATTACATAATGACTAACAATAATGTTTAAAGTTTTTGAAGGTAGAAGGGTAGACCAGGATAACAGGATATGCATTCTTGTCTATTGTATGTTAAGCTTTCATGATTTTAATCATAGTTCTGGAGATAAATTTGTTGCAGACACAATGAGCTTGATAGCTGTCAGCAATCCTAACAGATCTGAAGTTGAACTGAATCCTTATGTCGTGCTTAATAAAGTCTGTCTAGATTTTGAAAAATCAAAATCAAAGAAGTCTTAAGATTTCTTTGAACACACACATGGATAACGATGTGCCTTTCTATAAAATATTACAGTTCTTTTTCAGTGTTCAAACATAATCAGTATATAACAATGAACTTGGGATTCAAAAGCTGTCAGCTGATATTAGCAGATGCTTTTAATCTTTCTTTTTGATGTCTGTATAATTCTGCATCATGTGTTCAATTCTTGACACTTAGACAAGTAAAATCAGCCAAAACAACCGAAACATAAATGTGTTCAGATTGTCATGAAATTTTCTGTTGGCCGATAGCAAAGAAAACTTCAGTAAGCAGGCAAAAATTCTTTCCGGAACAACAACATAGGATTAGATATGAAATAAAAATAGTATATTGCTATGTTTTTTAAAAAGGTGTGGAAGATAAATCCATTTTTCTATCCATATTAATTCTGCAGATTAAAGAACTATACAAATAATTATTTATTCTGTAGATGTATATTATTTATATAACAATATTTACTACCTAGTTCAATCCAGACAGATTCTTAGTAATGATCAATAAGCATACACACAAAAAGTAAAGGCAATAAGAAATGTAATATCCCAAATTGCTATAATTGTCAACTAGGATCAATTTAGCATGTGGAATGCATGAACATTTGGGACTGAACTGACAAGTTTCAAAAAATGGGGTCCATGAAGTTCTTTTACTGTCCCAGACATTATGTTCCTCTTGCCATTAATAATGTTTCCACTAATTATGGCAAACAGTATGTCAATTAATGTCCACCGTTGGTTCCAAGCAGTGGTGGGATTCAAATTTTTTTACTACCGGTTCTGTGGTTGTGGCTTGATGGGCGTGGCAGAGGAAGGATACTGTAAAATCTCCATTCCCTCCCCACTCCTTGGGGAAAGTTACTACCGGTTCTCTGAACCACTCAAAATTTCCGCTACCGGTTCTCTAGGACTGGTCAGAACCTGTTGAATACCACCTCTGGTTCCAAGACACCTGGAACGCACCAGTTGGGAAAATTATGGCATTATCTTCATAAAGAGAAGAACAAAGCTGAGCTGGTATCCTTTTGATTCCATACTCCATCCGGTAGATTTTGACAGCAATATAGAAACTGTTATAGCTTTCTTCCATGATGTTTTTCTAACTTTCAGGATTAGTCTACAACTCTTGATATTTAGGGATAGCCCTCCCATTCACGTATTTGCTGGTCCATCCTGTTTTAGCTGCTAAATTCAGACAAGATCAGCCTTGAGCTGCTGTCTACTGAGAAACGTATATATTTTAAACTCATTTTTCTTTTAAACACTATATAGACAGAAGAGTTATTGTTACTAGTTAAATTGCTAAAAATACAGGAATCCAGGCATAAATGAAGTAATTTAAATAAAGATGTCCTACTATTCAACAGTGGATTAATTTCACTTCAAACATATCAGAGTATAAAAGTAGTATGTTAAAGGTAATTTACAATACCTGTAACTTGGGTGAATAATAGCATAAATTATAGGATTGTGAATTGCTGAAGCTTTGGCAATAACAGCAGGCACAGACTTAGAATATGGAGTTAAGACCCTGGCATAACTAGAAATAAGAAAAAATGAATTTAGATTAATCACTAGACCTTTAACTAAGCACATGGTTGAATATTTGATGGTCTGCTGCAGTGCTTTCACATATATCAATGTCTTCAGTGACTTTTTCTAAATTTAATTTTGGGGATTTTGAGAGAAAAAATGGGAAATATGAAATTATGATACATACGAAAAGCAGATGGGAGATACTGACACTGAAAAACTTTTCACGACATGTGTGTCTCTTATATGCTTTTAAATGTTTTTAAAATAGAAGGTTCCACACAATAAATATTTTATGTGTTTTCACAATACGGTTTTTCAAACGATTCAAAAAAATATAAAGAGATGGCAGGAAGCTCTTGGGGGAAAAAAAAGCCAGTAACAAGATAAACCATGAATTATTCCTTTCAACTGTGATGTATCATTTTCTCAGTAAAGAATATTTCAAGGGGAAAAATACTTCCTCTAACTTGGTATTTATTTAAACTGAAATATTCAGGATTTTTTGCCCTGGCAGAGCACAATACTTACTATAGTTACTGACAAAGGGAGAATATCATAGGGTTGAAATGAGGGGTCCTTGACACTCTCCAAGTTTGGTTGTTTTCTTGTAGACATTTCATCACCAAACTAGGGAATATCATCTGTGTACTGTTAGGGTTACTTACTTTGCATAACGAAATGTCCGCAAGAAATCAATCAAGCTCAGAGAATCCAAGGACCTCTTTGTTTATGCTATTTTTAATGCTTCACTCACCAAGTAACTTAAGTGAGAGACATATTTGAGAATTGTCAAAGAGTTTTGTGTACAAATGGGCAGGAATAATTTCTCCTTTTATCGTCTTTTTGTACTCTTGACTGAGAGGGTGACTTGCTACTTACCCAGCCCATGCAATCAGAGTGACACAAGCATACGGAGACCAGGATACCACGTACACCACAATGGCTACGAAGGCAACTTTTGCTAGTTTCCATTCATTCTTTATGCTCTGGGAGCTTGACTTTTTCCGTTTAGAGCTGGATCCTAATTTCTGAACGTTCCTGTAAAAGAATGAGAAAACAGCAGGCCTTTAATTAAGAATTCTTTCTGCTATGCTGGGGATCAATCACCTGATATCGCTGCAGATGATATTAGTGGATGAAGTTTTAGCTTTTTTTTTTCCCCTTTAGGTTGCTGGGCAGACTGTATTTAGATACTCAGAAGTGATGCCAGAAAGTCTTGGGAATAAGAAAAAATATGGCCATTATTTACAATACTGGTTATAAACTCATAAGGATTTAAAAGATGTTGGGTGCTCCTTCATGGCTTCATGAAATTGTGTGCTGGCTTGGATAAAGCCTAACAATAGTCAGTTACTTAACATTCCTTTTATAATTTGTATTGAGTGTTATTTAAATAGTACCAGTGATAACAATTGAATACAATCATCTTCTTTTAACGACCCTATAATCCCAAGCGGGGTGGAGTCTGGGCAACTGAATGGAGCTAGCAGTGTTTTAATGGCCGGATGCCCTTCCTGACACCAATGTGGAGTTTTGTTCAGCAGATATATTCTCTTTGTACCCAGAGAGAGAAATATCTGCCTCTACCTAGGATTGAACTGACAGCCTCCTGATTGTGAGGCGAGAACTCCACCTATAGGCCACCGCACCACTCCATAACAATTGAATACAATGCTTATATATATTTAATCTAATCTATTCAAAAGTCTTATAGAAAGTTTAGAAAACTAAACTGTAAAATTAAAAAACAAAAACAAAGAAGAAAGAACAGGGAACAGAAATAAGTAAAATATTGAAAAAAGACCAAATGCTTATTTAATACAATAAGCATTTCTGAACTTATCTAATGTACCAAACTAATAAAAGTCATATTTATATAAACCATACATTCAGCTTTCAAATATCCACTTAAGGTGAGACAAACTAATAATCAGTCTGATCTTTCATTTTTAACTTTCAGCTAACAGATTTTGTTGGACTAACTTTTAGAGTCTGGATTCTTTTCCCCGTCTAGAATTAAATTTGATCTCCTAACCTTTGACAGAGACTTTCTTATTCACTTAGTTGTGGCTCCTGTGTGATAGGATATAATAGGACATTGTCTTAATTGATAATGGAGGAATATTTATTTGGTAAGAATTTGAATCTCTTTCCATTTCTTAATGCATCATTACAGCTTATAATCAACGGGAATGTACTTGAGTTCCTAATAGTTAAATTTTTCAGTCGTACACTTACCTGCCTGTACTTCTTATGGTGAGGAACATGAATAAATAGCAATGGAAGATTATCATAAGAGGAATGAAGAACACACACCAACACAGCAACATGGTGTAACTTCTGCTTGCTGGAGAATAGCTTACATAGTCCCATGTACAGGATATCATCAAACCTTCTGGGATATAGGAACCTAAATATTAATTAATTTTTTATTATATAGTGCATAAAATAAGTAATAATAGATGTAAGAATTTGTTATTTAAGAAGGAAACAGCAACGCCGTTCAATAGATGTAATTGTCTTCATCTTATCTTTAAACCTTAGTCCTGAAATATGAAATAATTTATTGCACTATGAAGTTTCACATTCCAGAAGACCTTCTACAGTAGTTGCAGTGGTTAAAATCCCCATCAATGTCAGTCAGCATGGCTCTGAAAGCTGGCAGTACAAAATACCTGTAGGAACAGGTTTGGGAATGTCTTTACTGCAAACTGACCATTTGAATCAGAATTTATGCATTAAATAACTCATTCAAATGATTAGTTTGCTGTAAAGACATCTCCAAACCTGTTCCTACAGATACTTTGGACTACAATGTTCAGAGCCATTTATTCCCTAGATGAGATTCAAGACCTAGAAGCATTTTTCTAAATGAAATTTCTGTTGATTTTTCCATTTGAATAAGAACTTATTCTTATATTTGAATAAGAACTTATTCAAATGGAAAATCAACAGAAGTTTCTTTTAGAAAAATGAAATCTCATCTAGGGGACGCTAGTCTTCACATAACAAATTAAGCTGTGTCTAAAGGTTCCTTCAGATGTTAGTCCTAAAAGCAGAATCGCTAGAAATAGAAAAATATTTGCAGAAAACTATATAGAGATTAAACTACAGGATTTATTTTACTTCGGATTCTTCTATGTTCAAAATGGTTTAAATCTTTTAAAAATATAGGAGAAGTGTGTATATTCGCCATGTAGATGATCTATATAGAATGCAATGGCTAAATTAAGGAATAATTGTATTTCATTTCTAATGCTTCTTTGCTCATACATGTTTAAATATTTTTTAAAAAATGCAAACAGGAGCATTTTTAATCAAACAGAGCTTTTGATCATCAGTCAGTTGACGATCAACTGATCCTTCAGCTGTGCAATTCCACTCCCAGTGGCTTTATACCTTTGCTTTCATATATGTATGGAAAATCTTTTGCCTAATTTAAACTGGCTTCGAGGGAGGTTTTTTTTTTAATTAGGTTTTATTTGTGGACTTGATTTTAACATTGTTTTGTACTTTAATCTATGAGTCCCTAGAACAGGACTTCTACTTAAAAGCCGGATATGAAGAGTGAGATCTGTAATTTGCAGTTGAGATTCTACATACACAGAAGGTAGTCTTTTAGTGAAAATCCTTTATGATTTTGTTCTGATGGCATTGCAACCAAAAGAGGTGGGATCATGGAGAAGTGTTTTCAAAGTCTTACATGGAACATAAACAAATACCCCACCATCCTTAGAATTGGGGTCATTCTGGGGTAGAGATCCTAACCGTCATACTCCCTGGCAGTTACTTATTTAAGCTTAAGAGAGCTGAAACCTGTAACATCTGGACAGGGTTACTGCAGTACAGTTTTAATTATAAGGTTGATTGTTAACATCACACTGTATCTGCAGACTTTCTGCTAAGTACAGCAGAACTACCAGTAGCTCAAAAGATGCCAAGAAGATTCACTGGTGCATGCTTGAACCAGAATATGTATATATATGGAATTACATTGCAAAGCCAATGTGTGATGCTTTCCCATTGCTTCAGGTTACAATAGAGAGAAAAGTACATCTTCCTAAGCTGATATTTATAGAAAACAGAGATATTGCAGTAAATCCCTTAATTTAACCTAGAACCAGATGTTTTCATGCTGGGAAGAAAAAAAGATTTAAAGGGCTCTTGATAAATTCAGCATCTGCTAATTAGAGTTTTGCTTAGAATTAGTCTTGAGTCATTAAATCTCTTGATATCAATTCTTCCCTAGTCAGTTTTCAATACTATTACTAGATATTAATTAGATATTAAAATATATGGTTCTGGATACTTGCAAAATATGTTCTCTCCACCAATGTGGGAGGGTAGGAGAATGCGATATTAACTGGTGAAAACATGCAACAGAGACAATAATTCTCTAACCTAACTTATTCAAACCTAGATGAAAGGACAACACAGCTACTAAAAATGATATATTTGGATCTTTCAGAGTCACCCAATTGTATTTGTTCAATTTCATTACCACACTAAAATTATTTGAGCTGCATTCAAGCACATCTATTAAGAGAAATATATTAAAAGTCTTTTGGGTTGATTAGACTTAATTAAATCATATTTTTATTGCTGTGCATGATATTATTCTGATCTAAATAAATAAATCCTCAGTTCCACTTAAATTTTTGGAAATCAAATCAAATGATATGAAATGAAATGAGATTCAGTTTGATCTCAGGCTGGAATCTGGGAGACTGTGAGTTCTAATCCTGCTTTAAATATCAACAATTAGCTGGGTGATTTTGGGGCCATTACTCACTGTCAACCCAATTCATCATACAGGATTATTGTTGTGGGGAAAATAGGAGGAGGAAGGAGTATTTGGAATGTTGGTCTCCCTGAGTTTCTTATAAAGTAATAAAAGATGAAGTAAAAAAATCTAAATACTCAATTAAGCTTATCAAGAAAGCAACCTATAGCCCTATGTATCTAAGCAGGAAAAATGGTGTGGTTTTTTTTGTAGAAACCTCCTATAGCAGGGGTGTCAAACTCAAGACATGGGGGCTGGATGCGGCCCATGGGGTGCTTAGATTCTGGCCTGCGGGGCTGTCCTGGATAGAGCACAGGACTGGCCCGTGGTGCCTCTGCCAGAAAAAACGGAGCCTGTGAGGGTCATGCGCGGCCCTCCCGAGTTCTGTTTTTGCTGGCAGAGGGTTGCAAGATGCTGTTGCAGCCGAAAATGGAGTTCGGGAGCCCATTTTCACTGGCGGAGCGCTCAGGCGTCCCACATGAGTGATGTCATGCTGGCCATGCCCTCCCTGGCCACGCCCTCTCAAGGTCAAACACAATCCTGATGTGGCCCTCAATGAATCCGAGTTTGACACCCTTGTCTTACAGATACCAATATATATGCAAGATACCTATATATACATATATACACACTTATCAAATGTATAATAAACACCCTCCCCAAATACCCTGCCAAAAAGCTTGCAAGCAAAATACTGATCAATCTTATTAGTATGATTTGTACCACACAAACATACAAATACAGTCAATATTCTGATGGGCAAGTGGGAGCTGTTGTATAGCCCAATTGGAGGGCAGTATTAGAACACATACAGTGAATATATGAACACACACGCATAAAATGTATATACAAGAGTAAAAAAAAGAAAGAAAGAGATGAAACTGATAACATACTCCACCCGAATAATGGACATACGCTCCAAGCCAGTGAGTAGAGCCAGACAAACATAATGATTATACAAGAACGTTTCTTCGAACTTCTTTTTAAGGACTGGAGAGGCTTTGTGATCACACAGTAGCGATCCACCGAAATAGCTAACAAGGTCATCATTGAGGTTATTCCGAAGAGAGCTCCACAAAAAGCATAGAAGTTACAACCTGGGGCAAACGAAAAGCAAAACAAAAACATGAGATGTTTAGTTTGCAACGGGAAAGGAGGAGAGTGGAAAAATATCAAGAAAAAGTCATCCGCAAATACTTCTCATAGTTCAGATGATAAAGAGTTGTTTACATATAGTATTCCTAGACCTATGTATACACCATGTGATTTTTTTCCCCCACATTTTTTTTAGTTTATATTTCCTGCATTTCTATTTCTCCCATGAAGTCACATCGACCGCTAGTTTTGTGGTTTGTCTGATTTGAGCCTCGGTGGCGCAGAGGATAGAGTGCAGTAATTGCAGGCTACTTCTGCTTACAGCCAGCTGCCGGCAATTTGGCAGATCAAATCTCACCAGGTTCAAGGTTGACTCAGCCTTCCATCCTTCCGAGGTGGGTAAAATGCTGTCTATTCTGTTCTGTCCTGTTCTGTTCTGTTCTTTTCTACTCCCTATTCTATTCTATCATTATTCCTTATTCCTTTTATTCCTTATTCCTTATTCCTTATTCTACTCTATCTACTCTACTCTACTCTACTCTACTCTACTCTACCCTACCCTACCCTACCCTACCCTACCATTCCTATTCCTATTCCTATTCCTATTCCTATTCCTATCCCTATTCCTATTCTAATCTATTCTATCCCAGAAGGATATTTCTTCCCACACTCTCCTAAGAGATGATTTCTCTTGGATATCTTCTCGGTTTCTCCAGCAGGAAGTTAAGTACAGGGCAGCTGTGCAGAAACCTTAGCTGCCTCCTTTCTCCCACCCTGCCAAAAGCTGCAGGTAGCCCTGTTCCTGCCAATCTTTCTCTGCTCACCTTCCTTCTTCATTAAGGGAAAATGTCACGGCCAATGCTATGCCAAAGAAAGGGGCTCCTTCCAGCAAACAGCAGGACAGACCAGCTTCAATCAGCTGTTTGCACAAGGAAATAACTCTCCTGCTGAGATTTAATGGGTTGATGGATGGTTCATTTATGCCCAAACTCATCAAGAAGATGATCTGGAGACAGAAAGGGGGGGAGGAAGGTGAGCCAGAAGGAGAGGGAGCTACGAATACCTGGTGAGAGGAGCATGCTAAAATGTCAAGGAGATTTTAATGCACACACACACACCCCAACACCTCAAAAATGCTGCTTTGCTCAAATCCTGCAAGGAGGAAGTCCTCAAGGAAGCATCCTGCTTTATCCTTTCTGGAGAAAGCCATGGATGGAAACTAATCAAGGAGAGAAGCAACCTAGAACTAAGGTTGACATTTCCTGACAGTTAGAACAGTTCATCACTGGAACGACTTGCCACTAGAGGTTATGGGTGCTCCATCAGTGGAGACTTTTAAGAAGAGTCTGGACAGCTATTTCTCTGAAATGATACATAGGGTCTACTCAGAGGAGGTATTCAGCAGGTTCTGACTGGAGAACCGGTAGAGGAAATTTTGAGTAGTTTAGAGAACCGGCAAATCCCACCTCTGACTGGCCCCGCCCCCATCTATTCTCCGCCTCCTGAGTCCCAGCTGACTGGCTGGGTCTTCTTTGGTTGCCCTGCACAGGAGAACGGAGCTGGAAAGCAGGTTAGTGGGGTGGGGAGGGAATGAGGATTTTGCAGTATCCTTCCCTTGGAGTGGAGTGGAGTGGGAATGGAGATTTTGCAGTATTCTTCCCCTGCCACGCCCACCAAGCCATGCTCAAACCAGTAGTAAAAAAAAAATTGAATCCCACCACTGGTTACTGCTTGAGCAGGGGGTTGGACTAGAAGACCTCCAAGGTCCCTTCCAACTCTGTTATTCTGTTCTGAGAAACATCAGATTTCATAAACCAAAGTATCTGAGACACCTCAAACCAAAAGGTCTATTATTGCTACCGAAACCAAGACAATACACTTTGACCCTGCCTTTCACGTTTCCCTCCTGTACCTTCCCTTGATGCCACGTCTAAGATGGCAGAAACATGGCCCAGACCTTTGACGAAATCCCAAAGCTTGGACATGAGAACACACAAAACCTTCTTGCTAAATACTTGTTGTTAATTTAATCCTGCGTAGCTTTTTTTCTGGTAATATTGACTTATTAGCTAGAGCATACAAAACATTTGCTAGACCAATTCTCGAATACAGCTCGTCTGTCTGGAACCCGCACTGCATATTGGATATAAATACAGTTGCGGAAGTCCAGAGATATTTCACAAGAAGAGTCCTCCACTTCTCTACTCAAAACAGAATACCTTAGGCCACCAGACTTGAAATATTGGGCTTAAAAAACCTAGAACTATGCTGCCTTCAATCCGACCTAACTGTAGTACATACAATTATCTATTACAATGTCCTACCCATCAACAACCACTTCAGCTTCAACCATCTATCTAAACTCAAGGTAAACTGCACCAAACTTGATTGCAGGAAATACAACTTGAGCAACAGAGTGGTCAATGTCTCGAATATACTACCTGACTCTGTGGTTTCTTCCCCAAACCCCAAAAAACTTTAACCTTAGGCTGTCTACTATTGACCTCACGCCATTTCTAAGAGGTCTGTAAGGGGTATGCATAAGCGCACCAATGTGTCTACCGTCCCCTGTCCTAACTTTCTCTCTTTTTCATGTTCATTTCATATATTCATAATTATGTTTATGCTTATATCTGTTATCCAATGCATGCTTGACAAACAAACAAACAAAATAAATAAATAAATAAACAAATAAATAAATAAATAAATAAATAAATAAATAAAATAGATTTATTTGAGGATTTCAAAATCAGGGTCATCAGCCGCAGGGTTGAAATGAATCCTCAAGGATGAAATAAGAAGAGAGAGAGAGAGAAACTTGCAGATCAGACCGTTCATTGTAAGACTGGAACTTGTTAGAAATTGGCGTGGAACAGCGTGGCTCTGACGCAGGGCAGGAACTTTGGCTTACCCATAAAATTGAGTCAAAGGAGATTTGTTAAAGCTCAGAGATTGAAAACCAGCCTTTGTTGCAGAGACGACGCCACCAATGAGAAACTCGCCTGGCCTGTAATAGTGCTGTGGGTACACCTCATCCTTCTTCAAAGTCAGAAGGCATTTGGCTTTGAGACTCGCCCAGACTGCCTCGGGCAGTAGAAGCAACAGAAGCAGTAGCATGACTTTTGTCCCTGATGGAATCTCCAGACAGGGGTCTGCTTTGAAGAAACAGGGATAGGAAGAGTTAGTAGAATCTAAATACCTCTTCCAAGACAGAAGCTTCAGAAGGTTCCTAATCCAGACAGAGTCCAGCCAAGACTACATGTTTGAAGGAGAGGGGAACAAACACAACCTTTGCTTGTTAAAAAGCCCCCCAAAATGCTGTCCAGCTTTTTTCTTTCTCAATTTCTGCCCCCAGTATTTTCCAGGGCAAAGACCTTCACCCACAAGGCTTTGATGTAACGTCAAGATGAAAGCACATGATTGCTGTTAGTGTGACATCTGAAAGCTATGCGACATGTCTTTGGAGATTCAGCATCGAAACAACAACAAATGAATTACTATGATTTGGATAATGGCCACAAGGAGAGACATCGCCTCTTAAAACTCCGAGTAAGTCAACAGGCAGGTGCTCAATGGGAAGAGAGTCATAAGTATCATAAACTCTGAAAATGAGCCAACTCACTGTGGGACAACACCAAGAGCCAAGTCCAATGTATCCCCCAAAAAGAATAACCTTCCTGTCCTATAATGAACTTGCCGTAGCCAATTCTCTGCAGGACAACTCACTGCAGGTCAAGAGTTACACTAATATGAAAGAAATGGTGGAATAAAATCATTAGAATCATTAAGAATCATGAGGACCCAGATTGTGGGGGCAATATACTGATTCTGCAAACCAGTGGTCTCCAACCAGTGGTCGAGGGACCACTGGTGGTCCGCAAGAAAATTTTGGTGGTCTGCGGGGGGGGAGAAGAGAGAGAGAGAGAGACAGACAGACAGACAGACAGACAGACAAAGAGGGGGAGAGAGAGATGAGAGAGAAAAAGAGATGAGAGAGATGAGGGAGGGAGGGAGAAAGAGAGAGATGAGAGGGAGACAAAGAGAGAGAGAAAGAGAGAGAGAAAGAGAGAAGAGAGAGAGATACAAAAAGAGATGAGAGATACAGAGAGATGAGAGAGAAAAAGAGACGAGAGAGAGAGAGAGATGAGAGAGAGAGAGAGAGATGACAGATCCCGGTGTTTTGTTTTCTGTGGGAAATGGGTCCAAATGGCTCTTTGAGTGT
>JAOYMU010000302.1:10454381-10466316 GCA_025802295.1 Psammodynastes pulverulentus | reverse complement strand
AGGAAGGAAGGAAGGAAGGAGAGGGAGGAGGGAGGGAGGGAGGGAGGGAAAGAAGGAATGAAGAAAGGAAGGAAAGAAGGGAGGGAGGGACTGAAGGAGGGAGAGTGGGAGTGAGTGAGTGAGTGAGTGAGTGAGTGAGTGAGTGAGTGAAGGAGGGATGGAGGGAGTGGGGAGTGAGAGAGGGAAGGAGGGAGGAAGGAAGGAAATGTCAACCACAGAGACCAATGTTCTCTCTCAAGAAAGAGACAGAGACAGAAAAAGAGATGACAATCTCTTTCCCAATTTCAGCAACATTCTCCCAGGGCTTAAATCTAGGAAGAATCCTTTGATTGGTTAGATGTGTGCTTTATGAGTCCTTCAGTATCAAAGGGATGAAGTTATCGAAGTCAGTGTCTGTCATGCCTTATTTTGAACTTCTTGTTCCATTTCTGGTTGAACACAAAAATTAACAATGAGCCACATGGCTAAGATAAATTATGTCCCTTTTCCTATCAAGCAATCCCTTGTGATATATGTTGGACCACTTTGTACTGTATTATGCCATCGGTTACATGACACTAGCACTATACCAATTTCGGTATACTTTATCTATCAAACGTGAAGAAATGTATATTGAAGCAGATGTTTATTACACTATGTGACATGTTTTATACCCCTTAAGTGATTGATGGTCTTCATTTTGACAGACCACTCAATACATCTCTTCTACAAGCACTTTTATTTGTTCTTATGTATGCTTTGCCATATTTTATGTCCCAGTCGGTCTTTGGTTTTTGCCTTACAGCTCACTTAAGATGAAAGGCCACACATAAAATTCGTACAGTCCCAATTCTTGTTTGGGTGCATGTGAAAGTGAAATATCATACTCTACGTTGGGCTGGATTTTAATTTGTTAAAATAAGAGCAAACTAGAGATTCTCTTCAATATTTGTGCCCTCTTCCAATAGATTCTGCTGATCTGGGGGAAGAAAAATGGGAAACCCAAAAAAATATTTGTAACCGTGGCTGGGACTAGCCTTAAAAAAACTTTTTGGTCTGCTGAGCTTAGAAGCTCAGATGCCAGCTGTTGGAGTCATCTAACTTGCACATTATGACTTCCTTTCTACTGATATCCTTCATCCATGGCTTTGTAAATCCCGGTTGTGACATTTGCTATGTCTTCACCAGGGTTTTCCTATGAAAAGAAGTTCCAGCTTGTGTACAATGCCCCTGGGACTCATAACTAACATGTCCCATTAATTTGAAAGGGTCTAAGACAACTGGCAAGCTCTCCTCGCCAGCTTTGGGAAGCAGAACACATGTCCCGTCAGCTCTTTAGATGGGATATGTCTTGACAAAGCATTCTTCTTTACTTCTGGATGCAATTGCTAGAAAGCCAAGCATCTAATTTTAGAGAGAGAGAGAGAGAAAGAGAGATTTGGTTTATCTGGGTTATTTCTTGTATTGCTTTGACTTGACTGGTTATTATGAGGAACAACACCGTGTGTGAAAGTCTATGAGGAGTTTCAGCACGGCATTTTGAAATTACCGATAGCAGAGAGTTTTTCCTGTCTAATGTCCCCTGCAGATGTGCCTGGCCTTTCTGCTAGCTGAGGATCCTTTTGAGTTAGTTTGATTACATCTGAAGGGTGCCAAATTGAGGAAGGCTACTGAAAATATTTCGTGTTCTATAGACCTTCCTATTCAGCAGAGAATGAAGCTTTGCCTACCTCCTGTTTATGCTTGAGGTCTGTACAATATAGAATGTTTGCTGGCAGGTAATAACCCAGCCTCCAACTCAAAAGGCGAAGGGTAACATTAACGACTTAGATGAGGGAACAGAAGGGAAACTTGCCAAATTTGCAGATGATACTAAATTGGCAGGAATAGCTAACACCCTAGATGATAGGCTGAAGATCCAGATGGATCTTGACAGACTAGAACACTGGGCCATATCTAACAAAATGAAATTCAATGTAGAGAAAAGTAAAGTCCTACACTTAGGCAAGAAAAACCAAAAGTACACATATAGATTGGTGAAACCCGGCTTGAGAGAGGGATCTTGGAGTCTTAGTGGACAACCAGCTAAATATGAGCCAGCAGTGTGTAGCGGCAGCCAAAAAAGCTAATGCAATCCTAAATTGCATTAACAGAGGGATGCAATCAATATCGTGAGGTACTAATACCACTCTATAAAACCTTAGTAAGACCATACTTAGAGTACTACATCCAGTTTCGGTCACCACACTATAAAAAAGATGTTGAGACTGTAGAAAAAGTGCAGAGAAGACCAACCAGGATGATTAGGGAACTGGAGGCTAAAACATAAAGAACAGTTACAGGAACTGGGCATGGCCAGTCTAGCGAAGTGACATGGGGAGACATGATAGCAGTGTTCCAATAATTGAGGGGCTGCCACAGACAGGAAGGGGTCAAACTATTTTCTAAAGCACCTGCAGTCCAGATAAGGAATAATGGATATAAACTGAACAAGGAGAGATTCAACCTGGAAATAAGGAGAAACTTTCTGCCAGGGAGAACAATCAACCAATGGAACAACTTGCCTTTGGAAGTTGTGGGGGTGTCATCACTTGAGACTTTCAAGAAGAGATTGGACTACCATTTGTCAGAAATGGTGTAGGGTCTCCTGCTTGGCAGGGGGTTTGACTAGATGAGCTACAAGGTCCCTTCCAATTCTGATTATCTGTTATCTCTCAAAAAAGCTGCCACCCTACACAAGCCATGAAACAGAGAAGATTAACTTCTTAGGAAGAAACAATATTCTATTCTTGGCCCCTGAAAGAATTTCATACTATGCATGCAGAGGCCAGATTTTGTTTGAGGAACTCATACTTCCCAACAGCACATCCATCTTAACACTGGACTCTCTGCTATTAGCTCCAAAATCTCAAGGTCAGAAATATTAGGCCTGGGCAGAAGATCTAAGTAAACGTATAGGGGTTTTAAAGCCTTCTTTCAAATCAGGAGAAGATTAAAGTAAATGTTTGTTCTAGAAGTGGGAACATGGTCCACTGTCCTTACCAGACAATTGATAGTGAAAATATATTAGCACTAGCTGGATATCCATGCTTAAACTATGTGATCAGGCATATTTTACTGAGGACAATGTTGTTGAAAGGATCAATAAAATGGTAAAATGAGAACCCAGATTGTTGGGCATAATAGGCTGACTCTATAAACCACTTAGAGAGCACTGTGAAGCAGTACATAAAGCACTGTGAAGCGGTATATAAGTCTAAGTACTATTGCTATTGCTAAATATCTCAATGTAGCCCTCGTTCCCTTTCCTTCATTAGCCATTCACGTACAAATAGCAATCGATTGATCCTTTTTCTTACAGGAACTCAATACGTTGCTCTCCCATTTAGCAATTTGATGTCACTTTCCTAAAGTATGGCTTGCAAGATACTCAGGGTCTGAGCCCCAGACAGCTACACAAAGGAACAAGGCCCTGATGATATTCAGAGGATAGTAGAGGATGCAGTGGATTGGGATCTAAATTAGAGATATACTAATTGTGACCCCAGAACTTCAGGCAGCCTCCAAATATCTCCAAAAGTTGTAATTTTTCATGTGACAGAAGGGAAATTAATTATACTAATTATATGCAAATTTAAATGTAAACACATTTAATTTTATCCCTCCTAATTCTTTGGAATGAAGCGCCAGTAAAGTACTTCAAGGCCAAGGACAGCCCTTGGGCTGTCATTACAGCTGTTTGATGAATTGAGCCAAGTTTAATATTATAGATTTCCATTTACTTTTGTTTTAATGATCATAGACTTTTAAGGGTGAATGACCCTCCCTTTCAATAAAACTAAAGGCTGTTTTAAATTGTGCTTTACTTCTAGTGATGATATAGACCTAGCTGGAAAGAAGGCAGAGAAGAGCAACAAAGATGATTAGAGGACTGGGGGCTAAAGCATATGAAGAACGGTTGCAGGAATTGGATATGTCTAGTCTACTGAAAAGAAGGATTAAAAGTGACATGATAACAGTATTCCAATATTTGAGGGGCTACCACAAGGAAGAGGAGGTCAACTTATTTTTCAAAGCACCAGAAGGTAGGAAGGAAGCCATGGATGGAAACTAATTAAGGAGAGAAGCAACGTAGAACTAAGGAGAAATTTCCTGCCGGTGAGAACAATAAACCAGTGGAATGGGTTGCCTTCAGAATTTGAGAGTGCTCCATCACTGGAGATTTTAAAGAAGAAATTGGACCGCCATTTATCCAGAATGATAGAGTATCCTGCTTGTTCAGGGGATTGGACCTCCAAGGTCCCTTTCAGCTGTCTTGTTCGGTGATACTACTCTGTTATTCATCCAAGGAATAGAAAAGGGATTACATAAGATATATAACAGTCTTCAAGACCATTCCTTTCTGAGTGTTTGGTAAATAGAAAGTAAGAATATTATTGTGATTGTTAAAACCAAATTTGGCTGGTTTCAATGGTAGGTCTGTATTTTCATATGATTTTCTGTGTAAGGTTAACAAAACAATAAATTACAAAAGTAAAAAATGTTGAGCAGAAATTTAGCAAAACAAGAACAACAAGCCAGTAGCCCTGTTTAAGGTATCCTAGAATTACCTGTTGATGAGATGGAGAACACATAAATTTAATAAATATATGAATAAAGATAAATGTATTTATATAAACTAAGTATAAATAAATAAATGAATAGCATACCGATTCTCATAAAATCATCAATATTCTACTGAATGTTATTAGAACAAAAATAATACATTACTATGTTATCGTTGTAGAAATATTGAATTATTTTTTATTTATTTTATTTTATTTAGACTTCTATCCCGCCCCATCTCCACAAAGGGACTCGGGGTGGGTAACACACACAGATACACACATTGTACACCTATACAAAAGACAAACTAAAATAACCACCTAATACTATAAAATTTAAAATTAAAATCTAAAAGACCCTGCTGCTAAAAACCCCAATATAAAAATTTAAAACCCGGGGGACTGGACCGGACAAGCTCAGGCCAGACCGGCCTGGATAAACAAGAAAGTTTTCAATTTCTTTCGGAAGAGGGCAGGATCGGTGGTGGTTCGAATATCCGGGGGGAGGTCATTTCAGAGGGTGGGGCCCATCACAGAGAACGCTCTTCCCCTAGGAGGGATAGAAATATTTAAGAATTCATTCCAGGGTAGGAATCAAAATTCTATACCTCAAGTTTTGGGCCCAGACACTACATGTTGTAAGACGAGAGCTGGGTCAGTCTATGGTTGCAAAAATCGGATGGACTCTAGCATTACCTTTTAATTTTATTGAAAGACATAAGCTTTTGGCAACTGCTAGTAATTTAGGATAATACTGTATATAACATATACAGATAGGGTTGCACATTTTGCTGAGAAGTTACATGCTGCTTCTGGCTTAACATACTGTGTGAAGTCAGCCACTCTAGCATATTAAAGGTTTAGCAATGTGTGCAAACACCTGCAATGGTTCATGGCATAGCACAGTATGTGAAGTAAACCAAAATAAACACAACACTTGCCAGTGTGATCCCCCCCCTGCTTCATGACAGTTTACAGTGGGCATGGGAAACGGGTTGTTGTAAACCCGTGGAAACCACCATCCCCAGCAAGCAGTAATCTACTTTAGATTTGAAGTTTCCATGGATGACAGTGGGGTTAATTGAGAATGGATTGAGAATAGATCATCATCAGGAGTTAAGTAGAGGAAGAAAAAGAAATATTTCTCCCCAAAAATCACAATGCAGAAGAAAATTACCGGTACACCTTTTAATATGTCTCTGGAGATTCTCAGTCAGCTGTTTGGCTGAGAAAGATTTTGGCTGGTCCAAAGTCACTCACTAAACTTCCACGACTGACAGGACACCTGCATTTTAGTCTAGTCGTCTTAGTTTGACAAATTAACAGTCACACCACAGCACACACAAACACAGGTTTCAGTGAATGCTTTGAAAATAATTTGGCAGAGGTGTTTTAGAACATGTGAGGATAAGCACTGAAATCCTTCATGCAATCATGACTTATTTCATAATTACAAACATACACTTGATTTAATGAGTCTAATGGCTTATTAAAGCAGCTAGTTCGTTAATATAATTCATTGCAGCCTCATTTTTTCAGTGCTCGGAAAAGATACAGCTCCTTCAAAATGGTGTACCCCTGTGTTATAATGTACACTACTCAAGTCATTTTCAAAATATATACTACCTTACTTTCTAATCTATATGTTTTCCCTTTTTAGCTTTTATTGTCTTGACTTCACTGACTTTTATGCTATTTAATCCCATTAATGGAGGTGATCTGTGGAATTATATTGAAAATATTATAGTAGTACATCTGTTCTGTTCAAGCTTCATTGACATGTACAGCTAATATGATTAAATGACAATAATGATATAAAAGATTGAAATAGGAAGAAGAAAGGTCATAGAGTTGAAAAGCTACAGTAACAATCAAGATAAAAGGCTACTGAGCCACATCAAAACTTCTACTGAAGCACTTTGTTTCTAACATTTTATTATAGATAAATAAAATAAAGTATTTTTCATCAGGATATTGAGCGTCACTTCTATGATTAAGTTAACTAACATGGTTAGAATAGAAAGCAGGGGAAGAGCAGTTCAAAGAAAATTATAGTCGACATTTCTTTTTATTAAAAGCAATTTAAAGTTATGTATATACATAAACATTAAATGAGCGGCATGGTGGCCTAGTGAAGCAGGTTCTGACCAGTTCTGGAGAACTGGTAGCACAAATTTTGAGTAGTTCGGAGAACCGGCAAATACCACCTCTGACTGGCCCCGCCCCCATCTATTCTCTGCCTCCCAAGTCCCACCTGATCAGCTGGGTCTTCTTTTGTTGCCCTGCACAAAAGAACAGAGCTGGAAAGCAGGTTAGTGTGGTGGGGAGGGAATGGGATTTTGCAGTAACCTTCCCCCAGGCGTGGGGAGGAAATGGAGATTTTGCAACCACCAAGCCATGCCACACACACCAAGCCATGCCCACAGAACCAGTAGTAAAAAGTTTTGAATCCCACCACTGATCGGTATACATGAATATTGGATTCTAAATCTCCACATAAGACTGGATAATCAAACCATCAATTGTTTCATGAGTGTCTGAACTCCATTTCTGTGCCTATTAGGGGATCCATTAAGCATTAGTTCTGGAAACTAATGTATTGTCAGCAGTGGTGGGATTCAAATTTTTTTACTACCAGTTCTGTGGGCGTGGCTTGGTGGGCGTGGTATGGCTTGGTAGGAGTGGCTTGGTGGGCATGGCAGGGGAAGGATACTATAAAATCTCCATTCCCTCCCCACTCCTGGGGTAAGGTTACTACAAAATCCCATTCCCTCCCTTACTACTCAAACTACTCAAAATTTCCACTACTGGTTGTCCGAACTACTCAAAATTTCCACTACCAGTTCTCCAGAACTGGTCAGAACCTGCTGAAAACCACCTCTGATTGTCAGGCCCAAACCAAAGAAACACACATGGTAATTCTTCATTGTTTCTCATCTACAGAAAATAATCTAGCCAGACTGAGAATTCTACTATCTGCAGTTACCACATACTCTGTGAACCATTAGGAAGAGGCTGTCTGCACCTTCTTTCTCTCACACACAATATCCAGACTGAGTTGCCTCTTATTCTCTAGAATAGGCCCCCTCCCTCCTGGAAATCTGGTCTACTACATTCCACCACATATTTTTCTGTCTTTTATTTCTTGCGTTCATAAAACAATTTGTATATTGCCCCTATCTAAAACTTGTGGATGGCTCCATAATAGATATACCATTCTTCAAAAGCATCTATTAAAACTTAACAATGTCACAATGACAACCATTAATATCTTTTCAATGTTCAGCTTTCACAGCTGAATGTTACCATGGGAAAGACCATTGTTTTAGATATTCTGGCATAGCTGTCATAGAAATGTTCTTATCCTTTTTGACCTGACTTAATTTGTCATTCCCTTCCTCCCTAGGATTAATCTCTTTGTTATTTCTCCAGCACATTGTGCATTTTACATTATTGTTAAAATTACTTAATCCTGATCCAAAGGAAAGAAACCATTTACTTCATTTCTTCATCATCAACCATGAAATCACAAAGCATGGTAGTTAACATTACCTTTGTCTTCTCAATGTTTAACATTACCCCATATTTTTTCATTTTCCTTTTTTTTCCACTTTAATAATTAGTTCTTCTAATCTCTTTACTTTTAGCTAGCTAAACGGAAATGTTGCCTGGTGCTTTGCTATTTGACAGCTGGTTTTTAATCTGTCACCACACTTCCTAGTAGAATTAATTCCTGAATATTTTCTCTCTCTGAAAATATTTCTAGAAACCATTTATACAAGGTTTCAATATAATATGTCCATCATCTTCTTTTAATTTAATTTTACTAGATGTCTTATATTAGCACTCTTGAACAGTTTTGCCTTGATATTAAATTTCCTGATCATCCCAAAATATTTTTTAATCTTTTTCTTTAATGATAGTCTTGATTAAGATATTTTCTTCTTCCGATAGGAAAAAAAAATACTGAAACACTCACAATGGAGGAATGAAATGTGAAAATGGCAAAACAGGCAAAATTGACAAAACGATATTTACTTTTATAAAAGACTAGAAACACGTGGATGTTTTATTGAAAATGGGAAAAAATAAAGAAATGATGATTTCTGAACTGGGTTATTGAAAAAAGAATGGAATAAGAGCCTGAAAGAATTCTTGTAATAATTAAGAGGGAGCAGGGACTGTAATATGTTTATAACAAGCTGTAATGATATTAAAATCAAGTCATGGGCATTATGACATCATCATGCAATTGTCTACGTGCAACATGACTTCTGACACAAATAAATTGTTTCATTTGCATGATGATGTCAATATGATGTCAGGAGTTCATCACTTCCCCCTCTTGCTACCTCACAATTGTCCAACACTTTTCCCTTATATCATGGTTAACATGATTAATTGTTGTGAAGAGTCATTGAATCTTTTCTTTTACAATTTGAGAAATATTTTTCCCACTTTGGTTTTCACAGCATTTCTTCTCTCTTCTCAAAGCTCCTCAGTTCCTCTTTCTTATATTCTGATTGTATTTCTTGTAAATCTTGCTAGGCAGAATCACTTTCTTTAATTTTCTAACTTTAATTCACACATTTGACCTCAATAACTTTTGCTGGCTCCATAATCTATCTTAAATTGTATTTCTCTATCTTCTGCTTCCAATTTTATCATTAGTTTGCCCAAATAACAATCTCTGAATGTCTGAGACTCTGCTTTGAGGTAGCTTAAAGCAGGTATCATCAATGAACAAAATCCTTTTAGCTGTTATCCTGCATTATTGGATTTACCCATCCCAATTTTTCCTGTAATTTCAGGTTCATCCAGTTCCAAAATGTTTGCATTTCAAAAATCCATTAATAATATTCTATTTTTAAGATATTATTGTATATTTAGTGCTGCTTAAACTGAGTGCTGCTTCAGTACCAAGATTAGCTGATATAACAAATACAATTTTGGATATTTCTTTCTCTTGTTTTTATCTAGCTGTTCTCTAATTTTTAATATTCAAATGATAAGAATTCAGTGAAATCTTCCATATACAAGTTAGAAAAATAATACTATTCACTGAAATTTTATCTTCTTGTACCAGGAGAGACACCAACTCTCAATATGTGTATCTCTAATATATGTTGCAAAATTAATGTCATTGTGTCATGTTGCAGACACTTAGACCCTGGTCCTCGGAGTTCCCTGTCACTTAGATCAATTCCCATTATTGGACCTCTTTACTCTCAGCCTGCCCTCAATCTTTCTGAATAAACAACATGAAGAGCAGGCGAAAGACAGAAGGAGCAGATTATATTTTAAAGTGTCTGCGTTCCCATCAGACTTCTTCATAGACCTGAATCTCATTTTCCATGCACCAGAAATTCTTTCAATTATTGCCTTTGGGGATGATGTAGTTGCATGGTAATTATACTCTTCTGGAGTTTGAGACTGCAAGGCAAAGAATTTAAAAACTTCAGTGTTTTCCTTTCAAGGGATTTCGGCTGTCAGAGCAGAGGACAAATGATTTTTAGTTCTACAAAAGCATCATGAAAGGATCATGCACCCATATATGCATGTATAAGGAACAAACAATATCAACCATGCAACGCACAATATATTGTATCCAGTATAGGTTTGGAGCTTCTTGAAGTCATTTTATATATCATAACCCTGAGAATATCTACAGAATTGTTGAACCAGGTTTGAAGATAATTGCAATTTGGGGATTTCTTCTGATTGGCACAAAAAAAGGACATATAACTGAAGCAATAACTGAGGCAATAACTGAAATATTGTTATCACTTCAGTAGATACAATTTGTGTTAATGGTGATGTCTAGGAAATATCAGAGAATGCATTTTTGTTTCATAAAGGCTTGCACCAATGAATCTGACTGACTTTTTCATATCTGCAAAATATTGGATCATAAGATTTGGAATATTGATGTGTTCAGGCTGTGAAACTAAATCATCATTACATTTGCCCTGAGAGATTATTTCCTGGCTCAAAATGTTAAGTCAATCATGAAAGTCAGCTGCCATGCAAATATGGGATAACCAGAAGTTTCTGAGTAAGAATGTCACATTTCATTCATAGGTAACTCTCAGTTTGTGGACTATGGATATGGAAGTTTGACACATGGAAGGATCAAATTGGAAAACTCTAGGGAAAATATTTACTGGTTTTTATCAAACATCTCGACTTAGACAAAAATTTGTTATTTATTCTAGCTGGTTGTCTTGAATTCTTTTTGGCAAATATTTTCTGAGATTTCAATTTCCTCTTTACAAGACAGGAAAGGATAAATTTGTTAGACATTTTTGATGAATTGTGAGAATTGCAAAATCCTCATGAATGCGACATATTCAGCTCACATATCAGAATTACAATTGTGACATGGTCCACAACAAAAGTTCTCTCTATTCCCCAGAAAATGCTTTATGGTCCCATTTAGATGGACAATTTAGATGGACAATTCATGGCAAACTCATCAAGCAGGTAAAATTCTTTAAATATCTATTACCTTTTGAATCTTCTATCTGCTGGTCTACACAGAAAGAACTTTTAATAAAAGTCCCCAAACTACTAAATCTGCAGGTCAAGTTGGCAACAACTATGTCGCTGCAGATATTTAAAGCTAAAAATTAAGGTGTGATGCTACATGGTGCTCAGTTACTTGTTTGTATTTATAAGGTCTCTTCTAGTTTAGAAACAATTGAATCAAAGTTTCTGAAAAAATTTACTAGAAGTTCCTTATCCAACTTTCAATGCTCTAACACGACTAGAATTGGGCTACATTTCCCTTGGGACCCAATTAAATTTTTGTCAGCTTAGTTTCTGGCTGAAGCAATTGTACCAGGGAACTGTTTAAATTCTTCTCACCTTTCTGGATAGGTTCCTTTCCAATTTAAGAAGGCAAATTAATGTCAACCTGGCAACGTATGGTTTTACCTTGTCAGCACTATCTGTTTTGGGACTTGAAAAAAATCCTAGCTCCCAGGTGTCAAACTCAACCTTATCATGTGATGTATCATGATGTATTGTGACATATCGTGATGCATCATGATGTATCGTGATGGGTTTTTGCCTTTGTGAAGCTAGAGTGAGCATGGCCTGCATATGACGCATCCGGTCTGTGAGCCGCCAGTTTGACAGGCCTGCGACCTAGCTGAACTAATGCTGAGGACCTGCGATCTAGATATCCACAGTCAAATGACAAAGCCACAGTCTCCCATCTGCTCTCCAGAACAATTGGTTTCCTCCTTGGCCTGTCCCTAAATATTTCTCCCGCGATAAAAAGTTTTTATTGGTCAAAAAATATACATATATATCATATAAAATATGGTGAATTTTAGATTTCCTTATTA
>JAOYMU010000302.1:10163842-10175278 GCA_025802295.1 Psammodynastes pulverulentus | reverse complement strand
AGCTTCTGCCAACCTAGCAGTTCGAAAGCACGTAAAAAATGCAAGTAGTAAAATAGGGACCACCTTTGGTGGGAAGGCAACAGTGTTCCGTGCTCCTTTGGCCTTTAGTCATGCTGGCCACATGAATACAGAGACGTCTTCGGACAGCGCTGGATCTTTGGCTTTGAAACCGAGATGAGCACCGCGCCCTAGAATCAGGAACAACTAGCACATATGTGCGAGGGGAACCTTTACCTTTTTTATATTAGCTTTCACATTTTTCTAAATATTACAAAATGAATTTTGACAGTCTGAACACATGAAAATATGATTCAATGTACTGTATGTTTCTAAATATATATTTTGAGGAAAATTATATTTGAAAATACATAATTTGAGGCAATGCAATGTTAGCACACATTTAAAAAACAACACAATGTTAACACATATTTAATGCAAGGGGATGTGTGTATATGTGTACATATTTCTGAAGTAACTATATACTCTATCATTTGTATAAAGACTGCAGTGTACACAATATGCATCTATTTATACAAAACTATACCCATTGTCACATGGAAGAAAGAAATCAACTGAAAATACCATGATTCTCCCAACCATAGCTGTCATTTAGCACAGAGAGCAAAGAAAATATGCAGAAGAATGAGATAACATTTGGGAAGTAGCAGGAAGATACTTCTCTAATTCACTGAACTATATAAAAAGGAAAGAAGACACAGCACACTCATACAGACCAACTTCTATTATTAGAGCCAATCTCAATAAAAGCAGTTTTAGTTGATTTCCCAGTCTGGTTTATCTAGCGGGGTTTTCCTCACTTATCAGGGTTAAAAGATGGAAAATGTAAAATGTGAAGGCCAGGTACTATAGGATGAATAGTCCCTGGTGCCACAAGAACAGACGAGGAGAGCAAGCAACTAATGTAATGATTTTGTAGCTGAGCTATACATCATGAAGCCATAGCTGGGGGCTAATTTTATCAGGAGCCAAACAAAACAACACAAAAGACTGTGCAGTTTCTGAGTCACCCAGAACGCTTCATAAAGCCAAATCTTAAAAAGAAACAAAACAAAGACAACCCCCCCTCAAATAAAACAGGGGATATGGAAAAGCAGAAAGAAGTCCAAGCATGAGGACAGATAAGGCCCCATTCAAAATTAGTTGTAGAAGGAAGCTCTTGACTGGGTACAAGGCTAGTGTGTCTGATGTGGTTTGTGTTAGATTACAACCCAATCATCACAGATAATGAAAAAGATTACCCTCCCCTCAAACCATGAAATCTCAACGCGCATAGGTGTCTTGATGTAGCAGACAGAGGAAATAAAACAACGGCGCAGTCTTTGTATCACCAGTGTTTTGGGAGTACTTTTTCTATTAAACCCATAGATGTCTCTATTTCAGTAACTCTGTTGTGTTCGATTACAGTCATCAGAAGCCTTTTTCCGCTTGGGTTCCAGTCAACTCCCAGCTTACTATATGGTCAATAACTCAGGTGTCTTCTGAGGAGTGAAAAACACCGCATTAAGAGGAAGGTGAGCATGGCAATAGTTTATTGACGGTCCAAGGCATCTCTGGATTTCATGAGGCACCAATATTTTGAGGAAACTTCAACTATCAGCCTCCAGGGTGTGTGTGTGTGTGTGTGTGTGTGTGTGTGTGTGTAGATTTTTCTAGCAGGAATTAAGTTCTAGCAGGAACTCAGCTGCGCAGTTTACTTAAACATCAGCAAAAACTGATCCAAAGAAATCTATGCAAAAACCTCTTCCCCCCTTAATTTTCTATCCTTTTGCATGGAGCCATTTTACATTCTTTCACCCTCTCAGAACAAACACTGAAAACGGTACTAGGAAGCAAATGTTTTCTGTTTCGGATTCACCAAGAAGTGCGTTATCCATTCGAACAGTTGTACGTTTAGGATTATAATCCAATTTCGGGATGATCTTTTACTTTCTCAAAAGCCTATAATGACATTTCAGACTTTAATTCAACACATCTGTAGGCAGATTATATAATGCACACACATTATTATTTTTTTTGGGAACCAAATATAGTAACACAGTTCTGAAATCATAGGATTAAGTCACCAGCTTCTCTAGAATACAGTACTTGAATTTAAGGTTTTATTGCACAGTTTTAAAAGGTACCAGCTGAAGGATGAGTGCAAAGCACAGTATTATTAAGATAAACCTACAGGGTTAAATGTGCTCATTCAGTTCGCAATAGCATCCTGTGAAATCTTTCCTAAAGACAGACTTGACAAAATATGGTAGAGTTCTAAAATTCACTTTTAGGAAGCCAGGCATTTTGATCTAGGCATAATCCACTAGTCTTTCTAAGAGCGAATGCCCCCAACAGATAAGTTCACTGCAAATTATGCTTTGTACAGGATGCCCACAATATCAGCAGCAGAAACAAAGATGAGTTGAGTAGCTTTTCTGGTTGACCTATTACTTGTCTGCTTAAAGCAAATATTTCGGAGACAGGTTCGGTTTAAATGTGGTCAAGTCACTTTTGTTTACATGTTGAGCCTGAAGCCAATTAAAACTATATTTTAGATTCATGAAATTCTATCGCCTTAAAAAGGTTATCAACCTATTTATTTGGAAAAAACAAAACAAAAAAAAGAACTAATTCTATACTCATTTGGCATGTTGGCATTCTCCTCAGTATGTGGAGTTTATAGGAAAACGCTACCATATAGTTGGAGGAAAGACAACATTATAGTGGTTCTTCTTTACTCCTTTAGTAACCTAACAGAGTTGGAAGGGACTTTAGAGTTCATCTAGTCCACCTCCTGCTCTCACAGGAGACCTATATTATTTCTGATAAATGGCTATCCAGTCTGTTCTTAAAAGCCTCCAGTGATGGGGCACCCACAACTTCCGAAGGCAATTTATTCCACTGGTTAATTGTTCTCACTGTTAGGAATTTTCTACTTGATTCTAAGTTGATTTTTTCCTTGATTAGTTTCCAATCACTGTTTCTTGTCCTGCCCTCTGGTGCTTTGCTAAATAAGTTGGCCCCCTCTTCCTTGCGGCAGCCCTTCAAGTATTGGAAGCACCTCTGGTCCTTCTTTTCATTAGTCTAGGTATACACAATTCCTGCAACCATTCTTCATGTTTTAGCTTGTAGGCCCCTAATTTTGTTGCTCTTCTCTGAATTCTTTCCAAAGTCTCAACATTTTGGGATGGTGGTGGTGGTATTGGGGTAGCCAAAACTGGATGCAGTATTTTAAGTGTGGTCTTACCAAGGCTTTGTAGGGGAGTACTAGTACTTCATTCTAACTCTGTTAATGGATTACGTTGGCTTTTTATACAGTAGATAGTTAAGATATTAGACATCAAGTATATCAAGTAGACATCAACTGCAGAAGTTCATTAGATGATTGGGGGCCAGTGACCATCTCTCAATTCTACCTCTATCACTAATGTAATATACAAAAACAGGTTAAAGCGCTATTTATCTGCTTGTTATCCTGCTTTCATTTTTCTTTCATTAAAAAAAAGGCAGTGAACATATGCAATGTTCCTTCTTCCTCTTATTTTCCCCACAACCACAAACTTGTGAGATGGGTTGAGCTGAGAAAGAGAGTGGCTGGCTTAAGGCTATCTTGAATTTGTCTAGCCTTGTTATTTTCATCCCTGTCACCGATACAACTATGCAACTTTTTGATTTGTTTTGCAAGGGAAGTTTAACTGAAGAAGTTTTATTCAAGACGACTTATACAACTCTGTGGGCTGAAGGGCCTTTGTGAGTCCAAATTATTGCCTCTCTTTCCCATTTTATAAAGGAACCATCAATTTGAATAATACAAAGCCAGGATGATAGAAACATGAAAACAGCTAGCCAGGTGATTGCTTTCAAGGTGCTGGAGTTGTCACAGGGCTGTTGTTGTGGGGAAAATAGGAGGAAGAACGAGTATTGTATATGTATGTTCACCACCTTGAGGTATTTATGAAAAATAATAAAAATAAAGGCAGGATCAAAATCAAATCAATCAACAAATGTGTTTGCTCTTTGAAAAGAAGTTGTGCCTTGTCTATTCCTTGCCTTTATGCAAAAAGCAAGTGAACAAAATATTCCACATGCCTGATTTAAAATCCATTTGGTATTTTAAATCCAATAAATTTCTTTTTCTTTTGGACTATGGTAACTATCAATCTTGTATTTTTTAAAAAATGTTAAATAAATAAACCCATCCTTTGAGGGAGTTTAATTTTAGCACCGGATTAAGACTTGATTATTACACTCTTCCTGAATGCAATGTAATAGAGTTCAGTTTACTTATCAATGTTGATTTTATAGGCGTAATAATAGAGCGTTTCATTTCTGGTTTTCTTAAACAAAAAAATATGCATGGCATCATGTTCTTAGCTTATAAAATCATAAAGTCTTCTTTTCCGACAGCTTCTCTGTATAATCGGAGCTTGCAACATGCTGTACTTCTCAGACAAAATTCATTCTACCAGGTTATTCTATTATTATGCTAAAATTCATCTTGAAATGCTGTATCAGATCACTACTATAATCTACTCCCGTTTTTAATCCGCAAACCAAATCCATTTGTTTAAGCACTGCTTAGTAAAACACCAGTAATCAAAAACCATTTGCATATCACATCCTGCGATTGTAAGTACTTATTGAATACGCTACCATGATTAATTTAATAATTCTGATACGGAAAGTTTAGAAAATACAAATCCTATTTAATCTGCATTTATAAAAATACCCAAGAATGATTGTGTTGGATATTATTATTATTATTTTACTATGAAAATAATTCTAGAACTTCTTGTCAATGAAGGGAACAAGGTAATTTAAAAGAGACAGAGCGATGCCACATGACTGCAACGAAATATGAACCGTGGTACCAGGGCACAGCATTTAATTACTTCTTTTATCACCCTTCTCTCTCTCTCTACTCAGTCTCAAATTTAATCACAATAACTTACATCTTCACGACGCATTCGCTAATGAAAAGGCTTTTGTTTCATTTTGTTAAATTGTGAGCCATGCAGAGTTGATCTGGAATCAGGCGGCATCAAAATAGAAAATAATAATACTGATAATGATACATCTTCACATTGACAAAAATCTCCATCTGTCAACTTAGGCAGGCAACCCTGCTTGGCCCGCACATACACTGCAGCCACAAAGAGGAGGGGGGTCAACTTATTTTCCAAAGCACCAGAGGACAGGACAAGAAGCAATGGATGGAAACTAATCAGGGAAAAAATCAACCTAGAATCAAGTAGAAAATTCCTAACAGTGAGAACAATTAACCAGTGGAACAAATTGCCTTTGGAAGTTGTGGGTGCCCCATCACTGGAGGCTTTTAAGAACAGACATTTATCAGAAATAATATAGGTCTCCTGTGAGAGCAGGGGGTGGACTAGATGAACTCTAAAGTCCCTTCCAACTCTGTTACGTTACTAAGGGGGTAAAGAAGAACCACTATAAGGTTGTCTTTCCTCCAGCTATATGGTAGCCTTTTCCTATAAACTCCGCATACTCGGGAGAATGCCAACATGTCAAATGAGTATAGAATTAGTCCTTTTCTTTTCTTTTGTTTTTCCAAATAAATAGGTTGATAACTTTTTTAAGGCGATAGAATTTCATGAATCTAAAATATAGTTTTATTGAAAAGCAACTTGGAATTAAGAAACTTCCTTACAGGGAGGCAATTAACCAGTGAAACAGCTTGTCGTCAGAAGTTGTGGGTGCTTCATCACTGGAGGTTTTTCAAAAAGACTGGACAGCCATTTGTCTGAAATGGTATAGTGTCTCCTGCTTGAGCAGGGGGTTGGACTAGAACAGGGGTGTCAAACTCAAGGCCCACGGGCTGGATCCGGCCTGTGGGGGTGCTTAGATCTGGCCATAGGATCACCCTGGAAATAGCGAATGGCCAGCCCCTGGTGCCTTTGCCAGCGAAAACAGAACTTGTGAGGTCCGTGCACAGCCCTCCTGAGCTTTGTTTTCACTGGCCGAGGGTTGCAGGAGACCGTCCCAGCCAAAAATGGAGATCGGGAGTCCGTTTTTGTTGGCAGAGTGCTTGGGCTGCCACAGTTACCCCCGAATGAGTGATGTCAAGCTGGCCATGCCCCCCTGCCCCTCTGAGGTCAAACACAACCCTGATGCAGCCCTAAACGAAGTCGAGTTTGACACCCCTGAAGGTTCCTCTATTCTGATCGATGGACTGACTTGATGGATATGAAGGCCCACACCAGCTAAAGAACTTGCGATTTCATTGTTGTGTATATACTGATAGTGATGATGAGGGGAACAGAAAAGAGCATATGTCCATGTATGCTGAGGACATCCAGCTATTACTCCTTACCTTCTAATACTAATGAAGCAATCAGCATTCTTGAATGTTATTTGAGTGTAGTAACAGGTTGGGTAAAGGAAAACAGGCTGAAATTAAATCTAAACAAGAGATAGATGTTGTTAGAAAGAGGAAAAAAAGGGACTTTGCTGAGCTGTTGTGGATGAGGTTTTACCCTCCTGACAAGGCAGATTTTCTGGCAACGTTCCTTGGCTCCCACATCACACTTGATGTGCAGGTGATGGTTATTGTGAGAGGCACATTGGCCAGCTGTGACTCTCAAGGACTGCCCTTGAAAAGTTTTCTGAAACTGCATGTCATATAAAATATGGCAGGTAACAAACTACAGAGATCACCGCACAAGGTCCTGAACGATCTGCAGGTACAGACACAATTTCAGTTACCTATGTTGATGTCTAAACGGAGTGCTGCAGTGGCCTAGAGGTGGAGCTGTGAGTTCAATCCTGGTAGAGCTAGATATTTCTCTCTCTGGGCACAATGAGAATATATCTGCTGGACAAAATTCCGCACTGGCGACAGGAAGGGCATCTGGCCAGTAAACCTCTGCTAGCTCCATTCAGTTGCCCAGACTCCACCTCGCAAGAGATTATGGGGTTGTTTAAAGAAGATGATATTCATGTCTAAACCCTACCCAGTTTAGGTCAGACAGTGTGACTGACAGTCAGCGTGAACTTTTTCAGGTATTTAGATAAGCAGGTCTAATTCTACTTATATTTTTAGATATAACCTGGAAACAAGGAGAAACTTTCTGATAGTGAGAACAACCAACCAATGGAACAGCTTTGCCTTCGGAAGTTGTGGGAGCTTCATCACTTGAGACTTTCAAGAAGAGATTGGACTGCCACTTGTCAGAAATGGTGTAGGGTCTCCTGTTTGGGCGAGGGGTTGGACTACATGACCTAAAAGTCCTTTCTAACTCTGATTATCTGTTAAAAACAACCCCTTCCTATCCTTGACATTATAATAATAAATACCAAAATAAATATTTCCTGCCTGAGGCCATCCAAAATCTGCTACCTGAGATAACTGTTCTATTCTGCTTTATGGTAGGTGCAAGTCATCAAAGCTATAGCTATTATTACTGAGTCTAAGAATACGGTTAATGCTCAAGAGAGTTTGATAAGAGTTATGCATCTCTTTTAAATCTCTGAATAATGATTGGAGGGAGAGGGAGAGAGAAGCAGTGTAATAATCTCATTATTCTGCATCAAGATCCTAAGGAGAAGATAAAGAACTGCTGGCAAATAGCAACCATCCAACATGCCTAGTTTGGCCCACCGACAGGTGACTTTAAGCAGAACTCTTCCACAAAGCTCTGCCGATGTGCTGAATCTTTCTTTTACTATTCCTCCCTCTGCCGCAACCATACCCTACTTTTCCCCTTCACAGAGGATAAGAGAAGTCGGCTGGCAGATTCCCCGAGTGTGAGATTGTGTTAACTTGCCACTAACCTATGTTGCCTATTTGAAGATTTGTTCTTTCAATTAAGCTCTTGTTCTCAGGCACTTGGAAATAAAAATGTATTTATGCCATGTGAGGAAATCGTTATCAAGGCATTTTGCCTGTCGCGAGAGCAGAAAGATTCCCTTCCCTTTCACTAACTGTAGAGCTAGTACTAAAACGAACCTCACTTTTCTCTTCGCATTCCCTGACATGAAACCATACTCCACGTAGTTGATTACACACAGATCTTACCAGTTGCATTGGAAAGAGCCAGCGACTCCATCGAGCCCCGGGGAGTTTGTTCTGTGCGTGATAATTTTTCAGTGAATTTCAGCGCACTGAGTGGATGCCTGGTCCGACAATGTTGTTCCGTCATGGTACTGTCTTCTTCTTGGTCATACTTGTAACTCCCTCTGGTTTCACTAAAACTCTGGTTGGACATGTCACTGTAGCTCTCCTGCGACCGTAGCCTTCCTGAGTAATAATCTTCTCGGCATTCCTGAATGAAACTGCTACCGTGTCCTTTCATGGCTAGAGAGGAGCTTCTCTTTGGGTTGTTGAAATGTTTACCCCACATTTCTTGTGGAGGCCCTGGAGTTTGGGCTGGGTTGTAGGGCGTCCTGACATTACATTGACTGAGCAGCTGCAAAGGGCTTTGCGATGGACTTTGCTCCATTTTGTTCCCGTAGTGGTAGAGTTCATCTCGGCTCCTCCACACGTGGTCCCTGTTTAGGCTGGGAGTTTGGCTGGATAAACTCAGCAGGTCCATCTGCAAGGACAGAGGGTCCACATCTGCGGACAGTCTGCTGGAAGTGACCTGCAATTGATTGCTCTGGCTGCCGGCGTTCTCTTCTCCTTTGTTCCTGTTCTTCCCAATCTTAGCGCTACGCCGGGATTCTTTGGCTCTGGCACTTTGGAAGGCCGAGTCGGATGAATCCGAACCGTTTGGATCATCTCCCATGCTGCACGCCCTGGAGCAGAAAATCTGCCCTTGCTTTGGCAAGAATGGCCGGCCAAGCAGAGATTTCTTACATTGGGCGCAGCAAAAGCAGGTCTCGGTAGCATGCCAGTGTTGGCCATCATACGTCATCTGACCCTGATCGATGCCTGTAGTTAATAAGGGAGAGAAATACCATAAGTGCCTATCAAACCACAATTTGGAGCAAACCAGATGAGCCATTTAGCAAGCTATTTCCCCCCGCATCGTACCTACTAAGCAAACAGTTATCACGATTCTGACATTCTCTTGTTATTCTGCTACAATTCAAAAGGGGGTGGTCTGATCCAATTTATTCCTTAAGCACGTTAGGCAGTACATGCAGTTCTTCTACCCAGGAAATTTTCCATGCAGATGAACATCCAAAAACAGAACATTTGTAATGGAGAGCAAAATATTTCTATAGGTAGAAGAACAGTCTATATGGGCAAGCAGAATGCATTGATCACATTGCTCCATTATTTCACAATATATACAGTCTACTTTGGGGATAACAGTTCCAATAGTGGGGGAAAAAATGTTGAAATTATATTACAAGTATTCTACAGCTTGTGGAGTCCATGAGCTTGTTTGTTTGCAGACGTTTCATTCATATACAATTAGACAACACCAGTGAAATGAAACATCCTCAAGCAAACAAGGACTTCACAATTCACCCCAAAGCTATATATATATTCTCTCTTATCAGAACTCTACATGGCTTTTCTGGAATATTATAGTAACTTCTTGTTTCAGAGAAAGAAGCATTCAGAACATGAACTCATCACTAAATATGTTTGCTCTGGTTTTATATCAGGTTCCAGAGTGCAAAAAAATTAATAATCATTTTCTCTAGTCTATCTGTCTGATGAAGCAGAAAGAAAACGGAGCCTTCAGAGAATTATCCCATTTGCTAGCTTTGTCATCAATCTTCTGCCATGAACAGCAGGGGAAAAAAAAAAAAAGAAAAACACAATGTGCCTTTCTCATCATTCAGGACCCCTTGGGGATTATTAAAAAGAATTAGGCCGATTGGCATTTCAAACAATGAGAAACACTGTTTTCAATCAGAAAGGATCCTGAAGCTTACCTGCTATGGGTCAGGTTCATGAAATTAACACAACTTCTTGCCACCTCCCTTTAATCCAGTGGTTTTTACTTTGCAGTAAAACAAAGCAAAAAAGCTACATTCTCAGGCCTCAGGGGGATGTATCTGTATAAAGGGCAATAGGCAAACTTCCTCACCTGACATCCTCCAGATGTGCAAGATGATACTGACCATATGAATTTAGGATAAGGAATCTTACCTGTTATTGAGAAATTATAGTCTAACATTAGCTTGAGGAAGGTTTGATCTAGATAACTGGAGGACGAGTTTTAATCAGAGCTAAGTCAAGTCAATGGGAAGTACTCATATTAACTAATTAATTCAGTTTTAGTTGTGGCCTTTGCCGTGTCAATTCTCTGTCTAGAACTTGACACCTGTGTTGGGAAAGGAGTCACCAGTTGATACTCAAAGCTGAAATGCAGCTGCTAGCATAAATTGTGCCCAGCAGGTCCTGATACATTACAGAATGAGAGGTTGGTTAGAAATGTCTCTGACCAATTTATATGTAAAATATAATTGAGTTGAGTTGATCGTGATCATTGAGTTACAGAGCTGATCTGAAGCTAACTTTCTAGTGATCCACTGTGACACAGAAAGATAGGCACCTGAAAAGATTGAGAAGTGATTACTTCACACATTGTTAAACTATGGCTTCCTAACGGTTGAAAAACTATTATTAGCTAAATTTTTATGGCAAACTAAACTGTAATCTATGCATTACAAACCATAATGGCTGAGTTCGCGCAACATGCTAAGCCAAAACAAACAAACAAAATCCCCACAATGACTAAGCGGTGATGTGGGAAGCCAGCCAATGAATGTGCACATAAACTGAATGCATGCTCTTCGTTTCTCCCCGTTTGGATTAATATGAAGGGATAAATGTCAATGAACTTGGTAAATCTTGAAAATTGTTCTGTCACATCCCTAATCTGTGTTCCTGGCAGACCACACTCTTTTATGAGTCAATGGATCTGGCCCAATTACTAATAGCAATGAGTCACTAATAATTATAACTTTTCATCTTGCAGAATCAATTTTATCCTCACTGCTCTTCTGAGAGTCTATCTCCTAAATCCAGTTACTTATATTAATATGGACATCATTTCTATAATAGCAGTAATTTCTTTTTACCCAAAGAATGCTGTGAGATTTAATCAAACACATGCAAATTTGTGACAATGAGAAAGCTATCCCCAATAGACTGCAAAAACGGGCCTAAAACTGATTACCTTTCCATTTGCTCAGAGTGAGTAACAATTGTGTTTCTTTAAATTGCTTCAAAAGGCTAACAAAAGTTTGAATGGACTAGTAAAAACTTGCAATTTTATGCAAAAATGCCAAAATCAAAACAATTATCTACCAAATAGGTTTAAACAGTTGGGCTATTGCCAATTGTGTTGACTAATTAATTAAACATGTTAGCTTAGCCATCAATTTTGGTAACAAGTCAACTGTTTGTCTACAGAGATTCCCAGTCATCCAGGTCATGGTTGTCCCAAAGGTGCTTTTTTCAAGAGGCAATTGGACTTTCTTGTTTTTCTCTGAAGAAGTTTCACTTCT
>JAOYMU010000302.1:9955860-9972406 GCA_025802295.1 Psammodynastes pulverulentus | reverse complement strand
GCCCCTGGGATCTTTCAAAATTTAATGGATCACCTGCTTCAAGGAATACTGGGAGTTGTACCATATTTCAATGTCATTTTGGTGTCCACCACAAATCGCACCCAACTATTGGACAGACTAAGAGCAGTCCGATGTCAATTCAAAGCTGCAAGGTTGAGGCTAAAAAAGGACAAATGACATTTTGCCGTATCCCAAGTGGAGTTTTTAGGTTTCCTAATAGATGACAAAGGAATACATCCAACACCAGCTAAAATCAAAGCAATCAGGGAAGCTCCCACACCCACTAACAAGGTTGAATTGCAAGCCTTTTTGAAGTTCTACAATATCTTCATTCCCCACAAAGCCTCAGTTGCAGAGCCACTCCATAGATGATTGGACAAACAAGTCCCTGAGTGTGGGGAAAAAAGAGGCCTCTCCATTTAATGCTGTAAAAAGCCTATTGACTTCTAAATGTGTATTGATCCAATAGTGACTGCCTACCCTTAGTGCTGGCTTGTGATGCTTCACCCTATGGAGGCCCTATTGCTTAGAGGCCCCTATTGCATTCTTTTCCAGAACATGGTCACCAGCAGAATGCGATTATAGTCAGCTTGATAAGGAGGATTGGCATCTGTAACAGGGGTCAAGCGTTTTCATGACTATATTTATGGGCGCCATTTTGAACTAGTGAGAGATCACAAACCGTTACTTGGCCTATTAGCAGGAGATCGCCAAACACTCAGATCATGTCACCTTGAATGATTCGTTGGTCAGTGTTTTTGGCAGCATATGACTACTCTCTATCTTACCGCCTGGGCAAATCTTTATGCCATGCTGACGCTTTAAGCCGCTGCCCACTGCCTGGAAGCGCAGAGGACCCAGATCCTGCAGACGACATTTTATTGATTGAAGACCTACAGTTCCCAATTTCAACCATCGATATTGCATTGTATTCACCCCAGGACAGGGTGATGGCTCAGGTAATTGATTGGGTAGAAAGGGGATGGCCACAAGGTCCAGTGACTCATGAATTTGAGGCTTTTAAAATCAGAGAGCATGAGCTTTTCACCCAAAAGGGGTGTTTATTATGGGCTAGTCAGTTGTTCCAGTGGCCCTGCGGAAGTCAGTCCTAGGAGCCCTTCATAAAAGTAATCCAGGTATGGTCAGGATGAAGGGCCTGGAGCAGAGTTATGTCTGATGGCCAGGTATGGATCAGGCCATTACAGAATGGGTGTCAGGCTGTCACAAGTGCCAAGAATCAAGACCAGCTCCACCATCGGCACCAGTTAAAGAGTGGGAGACCCCAGGGAGGCCCTGGTCTCAGATTCATATGGAAAACCCTGCACCAGTTATAAATCCTGCATGTTCCTGCAGGCCTCTGGTGGGCTTGCTCGTGGGTCCAAATGTAAGGAAAGACAAGCACACAGTTTTTCCTCGGGGGAGCAGCAGCAGCTAGACAATAGCTGGGGAGCTCTTTTATTGGGAAGATCCAAAGGGTTACATGTGACAATACTGACCAATTACAGAAGGCTATTTGGGAAGGGGAGGAGTATAAAGAGGAAGGGGCTGTAGCTCGGTTGCTGTAGAAACGCCAGTGACATCAATACTTTGGAATTTTGTTATGTTGTGCCACCTTGTACCAGGTTGTGTCGCCCCCCCTCTTCCAGGCTTTCCTTACACGTGGTCTTTTCTCCTTTGTCTGCCTGGCAACAATTATAGGCTTTAAGGCTGGCCTACTCAATTTAACCAAGCCTGAATCAAACCATATTGCAACAAAGAGATAGGCTATTCAAGTTACATACAGAGTAAAAGAATTAAAGGTATCAAATCCACCTCCCCCCCTTCTTCCATCAAAGAATGGCAGATCCATGAATCTGACAACTACTTTTGCAGACTCTTGGCCTAGAAAACTTATCACTCCCTCTGGTCAAGCTTGACTCTTGATAAATACCTGAGAAATCCATATTGTTTGGGCAACCATATAGGAGTGATTTGCCTTTGCCTTCTTCTGGGACATTTATTCAATTTCACAATTTAGATTACTTACCTCTAAAATATCTTGACAATCTTCCTATCTAAATCCAACCTGTTTAGTTTTTCAAGATCAGCCAAAGCTAAACTAGGTGTTTCTCCTTGCTGTTAATATTACTAATTCATTCCATATCTACACTGACTGAAAGGGGTCACCATACTGGTCTATTACCACTCAGTGCCAAGAGGCACAAGAATAAAGTATTACATATTGCAATTTTCTTAGTCCTCACTGTGCATAAATGACACATACCAAATTAGGATCACTCTGATTTCCATAACAATAAATGAGCCCTGGCCGAGGATTAAAACTATTGAAGTTATTGCTGTCTTGCTTTTTTTTCCAAGATACCATTTCACCACTAAATTTCCAACAGGTCCTTATTAAGTTTGATTGTAAAGCAGTTGCATCCTGGAAGTCAAGGTCAGAGTGGCGAGACAAATGGCAATGAATCTGAGGCAGAGGTTTCATTTCTGCTCACATGCAGGAGTTGAGTATTAGGAAAGGAAGGTCACAGAGCATTTACTATATGATTATCAGACTTTCACTTTGCTATCCCTTTTAAAAATATTACAATATGAAGGCCTTCTGAAGATACAAGCATGGCTCCACTTACTCAATACAGATCACATAAGCTTTAAAAGCTCTCTGTGTGTTACCATGTGAAATAAAGGCAAGGTTTTTGCTTATTGATCAGATCTTGTTTATAACATAATTGGAACATCTTTTTCATCAGCTTCAGTCTTCTGTCAGAGTTGTAAAATGGCTCCCAGTTCTGCAGGAAGGACAGAAAATAATCTTTCTGATAAATTGAAAATAAGCATGGCAATATTGATATATATCTATGGAATTTAGCTTTTGAAGCTGAAAAGATATATTAATATTGAAGCACAGAAAGTAACTGGGCTATGAAGAACATAGCAACTTGAGGGCAAATACAAGCAAGCCTCTAAATCTTATATGGAGTGAACAATAAATTATCAGACATAAAATTATGAAAACAATCTGATTCTTATACTTAAAAGAGATTATTTTTAAAGTGATCTTCCCAATATGCTATCATAAGGTGAAATGCAGCTCTTAGCTTAAAACAAGCAGCATACCTCTGTTCTTATCTAGGGATATAATGATTTTTTGCATTTCTATTGCTTTAACAAAATGAATTAACCATATAAATGACAGTAAATTCAGTGACATTTGACAAAATTGTAGGGCTAATGGTATTTTTGAATGAAGTACTGTAGAAATACAGTGTAAATCAGGCTCCCTCATGGTTCTAGTATGACTGGAGCATTTTCAATAATAACAGCTACTTTTGAGGCTTAAAGTCATGCATAGCAATTTTCTCAATCATGTAATTCTTTCATCTATAATGGTTTTGATCAGTCTTACTAATTTAGTTTCACATTCATATTCAGTATTTTTGCATTTACAGTTCCATTCATAACACAAAGTGCTTGTGGACAATTTAGGATGAAAGATAAAAATGTTTTGTTTCATTAGATTACTAGATTGCATTAGATTCTCTCAATTTAGGAATAATTTTCTCAAATTTGGATAGTTGTGAAAAAAGGCGATTTTGGACTCTTAAGATATCTAAAAGCTGGGGTAAATAAAAACCTGTTTCAGTCTATGGATTAGCTTTGTTTGGAAAGAGAGAAAAGAAGGATGTTGTGATTCTATATAATCTATATTTAATTCATTGTTAAAACAGAAACATAGCATTCAAAATGCAATACAGTTTTGGTACTTGACATTTTATTAATGCCAAACTTAAATTCAGTGGTGGGATTCAACATTTGCACCTATTCATGAGAACAGATTGTTAACTTTCTAAGCAGTTCAGAGAACTGGTTGTTGAAAGAAATCTCCTTTTGTTTTTTCCATTTTACAGGGCTAATCCTGTAAGGAAGGCAGGAAGGAAACATTCTGTGTTGTTTCTAATCTAATCTTTATTGCCCTGATTACAGAAACTGCCTCTTGGTTAATCCATATAACAGCTAAAGGTTCTTGGAAGTACACCCAGACTTACTGTCACCTGAGCTCCACCCAGTCACATGATCACCCAGCCATGTCTACCCAGCTGGTCATTAGGGCAGAGAACCAGTTGTTAAATTATTTGAATCCCACCACTGATGTTGCATATTGTATGGCATGAGAAGCTGCTGGTGCCTGCTCCTTGTGGGCAATGATTCCGGAAATAGATAGGGCAATATAGACTGAAATGAAAGCCATGCTACTATATAACATTGCACCTTTAAGTATCCAATGCATGAACAGGAACAGGTGAATAGGATGGAAGCAATATGAATCATGCTGAGTATTTATAGTGTTACATAATCCAGCTCATAAAGGTTTAATGCAGACAATCTGTATCTTTGGCTCCTATACTAAAATAGATTTACAGCTTTTGGAAGAGATGAATGTACAAAATTAAAGGGAAATGTCATCATCAGATTAAGAGTCCATTTTATAAACCACATATTTACATACTACCAAGGGTTAGGTGAACAATGCTGTCATACAGTAGTTATTAAATGTTTGTTCAAATTATCGAAGATAGTCCAGGATCTAAAACAAAGTTAGAGATGAAATAAAGCAAATCTATGAACCATAGTGCCTTTTCGGAGCTACGAAGGATAAAAAAAGATGAAGTATTTTTGAAAGAAAAAAGCCAACAAAAAGGTCACGACAAATTTTATGACAGAGATGAAATGATGATCTTAAAAAGACGCCCAGAAATGCATAAATTTGTAAGAAAGAAAGAAAAAACTAATCATCTTTTAGTTTTCTATCTGATACTTTAAATTTTACTTTACTTTTCTATTCTTGAGCAAGAAAATCCCCAGTCAAATGCATTTTTGGGGGAGGAAACCCACATTTCTATGACAACATTCAAATGAGGTTATGAGGTTATTTATTCAATCTATGTCCCCACTTTTCTTTAGAAGCTGAAGATGATGGACAAAACTCTTCTCAAGATTTTCCCATAACCAAATCTAAACCACACTGCTTCTCATCTCTTCTCCAACTAGTATTCAAAAGATTATGCAAACAATAAGCATCCAATTTATAAATAAAAGAATAAAAACCAACAAGCATTTTTAATGTACTTTCAGTGCAACTAGAGAGTTCTTTCCTTATTAAGATATCCAAGCAAATATAAGGTTGCTGCGTATTGACATTTAGAAGACAGTAATTATATCTAATAGTTTGAGTTCATGCTTATAGTTACACTAAAAATAGAACCAATAACAATGGTGAATACTTAAGACTAAATATTACATATACTTAAGACATTTCCTTAATGCCAGTGGTCTACACTAATTATTGCACAAGCAATATTTTTATCTAATGTGATACATTTTTTAAAAAATATTTTACAGCTTCAGCATAGAGCCAAATTATGACTTTCTCTACATCTATGATGGGCCAGACAGCAATAGCCCATTAATTGGAAGTTTTCAAGATAGCAAATTGCCAGAGAGAATAGAAAGCAGTTCAAACTCAATGCATCTGGCTTTTCGAAGTGATGGATCTGTTAGTTTTACTGGATTCCATTTGGAGTATAAAGGTAAGTAACTTTAACTCTGTTGTTAATGTGGGTCATAGATGTTGACACACTCGGTCCGGTGTAACTACTTTACAGTTCCTATTTGCATTATGTGAAGCATCAAGTCATTTTGCTTATTGTTTTTTCATTTTACCTTATTTGTGACTTGTTTAATTCTTATTTTATGTGAAATGATTGCTTTCTTATGTTACTTACTTAAGGTACTTATGTTAAATAATTATAGGTAGTCCTCAGTTTATGACAAACTGAGGCTGGAATGATGGTCATTAAGTAGTGCAACATCTGACTGTGCACTATTTTATGAACATTATGTGAATGCAGTTGTTAGTAAGCAAATCCGTTTTACCTAATCAGCATTTTTTTGCCTGGAAACCAGACATAAACAGCAGAAACCAGCAAAATATGCCCAAAAATGTGGTCATATGACTATAGGAACCTACAAATGACTGTAAATGTGAGCCAATGCCAAAATACTGAAAATGAGATCATATGGTTGCAGCCATTGGAACTCCGAAATTAGGTTATAACTACTTTTTGTGGGTCTGTTGTAACTTCTAACAGTCTTTAAGCAACTAGTTGAAAAGCAAGGACTACTCTGTTTTCCCAAAAATAAGGCCCAACTGGAAAATAAGCCTTAGCATGATTTTCAGGATGCTCATATTATAAACCCTACCCCCCCAAATAAGCCCCAGTTAAGTTTGTCAGCCAGACCAATGCATTTAATGCTGTATTTCCCTGAAAATAAGCCCTAAATGTGTCTTTTGGAGCAAGAATTAATATAAGACTTGGTCTTATTTTGGGGAAAACATGGTACTTATACAAAAGCTCTTTGATTTTAAAAACATCGTACTGTGGTGATATCCTCAGGACCTCACTGTTTTTGGAATTGTGACAAAAGCATGTGTTATAGCATTATGCTGCAAACTCTGATTCTTGTGTGTCTCTAGCCTCAAAACACAGATAGGAGAGACATGCATTAAACTGCCACAACACTGCTTTCATCAGTCTGAGCCTTATACTGCCCCACAGTTAGAAATCACAGGGAAAAAAATGGTGGGAAAGAAAAAGAATGAAACTCTATCCTTTATAAGAATTTTGATTACTTTGTGTTTTTGTTTTATGTTTAAAGCAAAATTGGTAGTGAGAGAAAAAAGGAAGTCATTAGGGCAACTTAATCTTGTTTAGCACAAGAGAAATAAAGATCTAAGATGCTTTTGACATCTTTCTTTGCAAAGATGATTTTGGAACTACCTGATGGCATGACGTGTCCTTTGAAAAAGAAACGATGCTTATAATTGTTTTGTTGGTTGTCTCGTATGGGTATGCCATATTTTAAAAATTCAGTACATCAAATTAAATGTGGTGTTCTAACAGCAGTGTTGTCTTTTCCCTCTGCTCAAATTAAAGCCAAGTTACGTGAGTCATGCTTTGATCCTGGGAATATCATGAATGGTACAAGACTCGGAATGGATTATAAACTGGGATCGACAGTCACGTATTATTGTGATGCTGGCTATGTTCTTCAAGGATACTCTACACTTACTTGTATCATGGGAGATGATGGAAGACCTGGATGGAACAGAGTCTTACCTACTTGCCATGGTAAGATTTGAGAAGAATTGTAGTATTCATTTCTTTGTTTGTTCGTTCATCCATCCATGATGGTGATGCTTTTATGGGTGCATGATGGAATGTACAACTTCCATAGGGGTTCACATGAAGTATTGTTTTTCTCCTTTGTTTGTTACTTTCACATGCTAGTATGTATTGCACCAGAGTGGTTCTTATGAATACAACACCAAAGTATCCTTCTCCTGTTTTCCACTCAGTCATCTGGAATGCTGTCTCAAATAACAAGAACATGGATGGGACAGAGGGTTGGGAGAGCAAGAAAATAATGGAAGTTGCATTGTACCAACTATCTAGGCAGCTTTTTCAACATGCTGCCCACGATGATTACTTGAACTACTAAAATTATTTAATTATAGATCAAAATTCAAAAAATTATTACGTACCATTTCATTTCATTGTATTTCATAACTCAAAAAGATTTAAGTTCAGAAATGACCTTAGTTAGGTATTATATCTTCATTAGCAGGCACAAGTTTTGTTCAGTTAGAAAGGTTGGATTTTCTGAAATAAGATCAGCTGGGACACCAATCAGTGGCAAAGCATGAATACTATCAGTACCTGTTGGTATCCATTCCAACAGTTTTATAAATCAATGTATATTTTAGGCAGGAAAGGATCTATCTTTATGAAACTCAGTTTAAAATAATTGATCTTAATGGTTGCTGTGATTAATTTTGGTAACAAATAACTAGATTGAAAACTTTAAAGCTCCCTTGCAAAGGTACCTTTTATTTTCTCTTACCCATATTGTTTGGACTAGATTCCTTTTTACTGCTTCATAGTGCTTTACAAGCCTCTCTAAGGCCTGTAAACAGTTTACAGAGTCAGCAGATTGACTCTGGATCCTCATTTTACCGAACACAGAAGGATAAAAGGTGGAGCCAACCTTGAGCCGGTCAGAATCGAACTCCTGACAGTGAACAGTGAGAAGTGAGTTAGCTTTCAATATGTATTCTAACTACTGTGCCACCACAGCTCATATACTATGCTTCATTTTCAGGAATTGCAATACAGTTAGCAATTTCTCTGCTATGTTGGCCTGGGATTTGAGTACACTTGCCCTATCCCCATTTCATGAAGTATTTCACATTTCAATAGAAGATAATATGTGTAGCTCGGGGTTGAATTTTGGAGTCCTTGGTGCAGTCTTGGGCACCTTGGTGTAGGCTGTTTGACTGTAGAGTGCAAACAACAACCAAGAGCGAACCAAGAATGTTACATATCTCATATTTCCTTGGTCTTTGTGTATGTGACTATACACAAAGCAAGATAGGCATGTGCTTTTACAGAATTGCTAAAACTTGATAATCCATCATCTTTTAGGATTTTGATAGGATTAAATGAGATTTTGCATTTGTGCATATTTTTCAAGGGTTGATGTTTTTGCTGTCTGCTCCTAAGCAAATATGTTAGCCTGTGACTTATGTGCTGTGACATTCTGGTGCTGCTGAACTTGTATTTTTATGTAAGTACCTGATATCTTACTTCTAAACAAAGAATAGGTTTCCAGGTGGCAGAATTGCCCTGATTAGATGAGCAGGTCAGGAGATGCTGCTGAATTGCAAAGAATCCAAGTAATAATCTATGATTCTAGACAGGAATCAATGATGATAGATAGATAGATAGATAGATAGATAGATAGATAGATAGATAGATAGATAGATAGATAGATAGATAGATAGAGATAGTGTAGATCAGTGTTTCCCAACCTTAGGCATTTTAAGATATGTGGACTTCAACTCCCAGAATACCCAGCCAGCATATGGTGTAGATGATGAATGACAGAAGATGATTGATAGATACTGTAGATGATAGAAGATGATAGATAGATGGATAGATAGATGGATGGATGGGTGGATGGATGGATAAAGGTAGATAAGGTAGGGTGAGCATCTAGTAGGGATAATTGTGTGAAACAGTTAAACAGAACCTAGGTTCAGTTTATATTCTTGTACATCACATGTTTTATGCATATTTTATGTTTTTATCTGACAACTACTGAATGTAGTATTGCCGTGTGAGGGTTTTCTTCCTGGACACAAGTGAATTAAAAGAGACAAGATATCCAGACCTATTCAATTTGCTTAGGTTGAGAAACACTGATCTAATGTCTGCCTAATCCCTGCGTAAAACTATGCAACCTGTTATTAGTATTATCACCTGTCAGCTCGAAATATTCAGTCTGAGGGAAGATTAACAGAATATCATTCTTTGATGCTTGGGGATATTATGTTGGAGTTCCAACAGGAGCAAATGTCATGCCGTTTGTAGGAATTGACTTGTCCACATATGGAGTGGCGCAGATGAACAGTGCACACTCTGCATTGTGATTGTGCCAATCTTGCTTCAAGTGGGCGTTGTGTTGGAGATTATATGCAGAGAACCAGCTCATAGTTCTCTAAACACATATATGCTTAGCTTCTCTCCCAGGAGGACTGTAGATATTCAGTATATTATGTTATATTCGTCATAAGTAAAATGCCCAGCTACCTGGGGTTAAATATTTGTGCTAATAATACGTAGTACACTTTTTGCTAGAATTTCCTGTTTTGTACGGAGCTGGTATAAATTTCCCCAAAACTGTGCAAAAGAAAATGTAGCATCTTTTTGAGGACTGCCTTTAAATTGGAAACAAGCAGGTGTCGGGTTAAAAAAAATACCGTATTTTTCGGACTATAAGACGCACCAGAATATAAGACGCGCCTCACTTTTAGGGGAGGAAAACAAGAAAAAAAATCTTACCTCAGCTTCTGCCTCCCAGCAATTTGCCTCCATTGCAGCAAGCAGCTTTTTGCTGCTTGCTACAAAGAGGTAAATTACTGGTGGGCGGGGCTTCTGCAACATTCAGTGCATAAGACGCACCCAAATTTTCACCCACTCTTGGGGGTGGAAAAAGTACATCCTATACTCCGAAAAGTATGGTATACCAATAAGCCTACATTCATCATATCCATGTACATTTTCAAAAAGTTGTTTTCTTTTTTAAAAAAATTGATTACCTCCAAAGGAATATGTAATGATAAATATCATTCATACTTAAAGTATGGATTAAATATCTTTCTAAGAAGCTAACTTCCACATACTGTTCAGTGTGTACCATTTCAGAATGTAATCTGACAGTTTCAGTTCTTCAAACAGAATTTTTCTATTAATTTTTCTAATTTTTCTAAGGTTCCTAAGAACTTCCTATTGCCAACCAATGCCACATATTGAAAATCTGGTGGGCGGGGGGTTCCTCTTGAAATGGCTAAAAAATTAATTTGATTTATAGTATTTTGTACTTACTGCTGTTGCAATATTTGTTTAATCATGTCAACCGGAAGTGCCTGAATTTCCATTGCTAACCAGCAAAGTCATGTCATGTCATGCTTTAAGACCATATTTATTACCGATAGAAATTCCAGTTCCAAAATTTCAGATGTTAAGTGAGAACTATCTGTACTCACTGATAGAATCATCTCAAATTATATATTATAAAAACATGGTAAATTAATTATTTTGTAGTTCACCACACGGTCAGTAGGATATTTATTATTATTGTTATTATTAAGTTGGAGCTCCAGGTTCTTATATTCCTGTGTCAAATATGTACTGAAACTGTGTCAACACAAATATTAAGGGCCTTTATTTTTCTTAATCCAAAATGGCAGCCTTAATCTGAACTAATTCAGCTATCTGTTTGTGGAGATTCTCAGTCATCCAGGCCACAGTTGTCTCCAAGGTGCTTTTTCAAAAGCCAGCTGGACTGTTTTTTCCTTCAGGAAGAAGAAGGAGACATTTCACTTCAGTTCAGAATTAATCCTTCCATCGCCCCCACCCTTCTGCCAGAACCGATGAAGCTTCTTGGATGAGAAGCGAAACATCTTCTTCCTCAAGGAAAAAAAAAGCAGTCCAGATACCTTTTGAAAAAGCACCTTTGAGATAATTCCGCTATCAAAATCAACACAGTATATTTAGTCAGTGAGGGCAATCCATACCTGAAAGACACTTGTTTTAGAAAAGCATACATGCAAGTTTTAGATTACAGGAGCAATTCCTAAATAACTGCCTTTGAAGCTAACAATATGTTGATGGCACTGGTATTCCCGTTATTTATTCCTGTGTTTTTATATGTTGTCTAAGTGTGATTTTCCACAGAATCTTCTGTGTTTGTTTAGTTGGTAAACAAATGATTTAGTAATTAGTCACTTAGATGAATAGATCCATCTGTTTCCAATAAAGCCCACTGCCTAAATATATATACATGTATATAATTCTTTTCTACGTTTTCCAAATTATTCCTGTGCTGGGAGCTGAAATGTTTCATGCCATACCCTTTCTTATGGATGCCAATATTTATTATAAATGAGCACACGTCTTTTTGCAGGGACCAGAGTGCATTTTTGCCAAATAAGATCTTCACTCAGAGTCAGTAATCCAAAGGATAAATTCTATTTCTAATTGCTCATTAGTAATTGAGCAGGGGTTCCTAAATTAATGAATATTTCTGCCTACAGGAAACTATAGACAAATTAAAGGAAGCGCAAGTGGTATGTGTGTTTAGAAGACTGAGATCCTGGAACTTTAATGACAACTGAGCCATAAACCTGCTCATTCTTCTAAACATTTCATGGTTAAATCATAACAGGGACTTCACAGAGGGCATCAAACTATTTGGCTTCAGCCTAGCGTGATCGGGAAACTCAGTCCCAGTGTTGAAAAAGATCTCAGAGGCTTTAATGACTGATCAAAGTCAAATCTGCAATGCACAAGACAATTACATCATCTTGACAAATAGCCATCTGTCTGTGTTTATTTAAATCCCTCCAGGAAAGAAACTCAAAGGAACTCAAAGCAGTAGGTCAAACACAATATCTGTTGCTAGGACATTTTTCCTTATCCTGCTTCGGCTCTAAACTGGCATACAACAGCACCATGGACAGATCCAGGATAACATCCTCTGACAAATATTGGATCGGAGCCTTTTGGGATGTCCTTTGGGAATTTTAAGACCTGTGGACTTCAACTCCCAGAATTCCCCAGTCAGCCATACTGGTGCTGTATGCTGAAGAATTTTGGAAGTCCACAGGTCTTAAAGTTACTAAGGTTGGCTACCCCTGCTGTATATCTTGGAAGTCAAGCATTTCCTGAAAAGTAGAAAATCTTAAGGCTTTGGTATCTAGTATCTAGTATTTTATCTTTTCAAAGGCTTCTTGTACCAGTCTGTAAAGTGGAAGTCTGTAAAGACATTCCGAATTGGGTTCCTTTTTTTTTTATTAATCCTGCTGGCGATGAAATATGAATATCTCAGGCATGCCCCAATGTTATTTCTATTGGTGCTACAAATTCCTTCTTGTAAATCCAGCTTATATCCGGGCCCTGAAATTATGATAATTCAAATATTCTATACTTTAATTTTTATCTGCATTGGTGGATTGTGACACATTTTATTCAATGATGCAATGTAAACGTGTACTTCATTTTTATTGCTGTGTATCTTAAGTGGAAATCTATTTTCTTGCAATGCTTCTGTACCTTTATAAAAAAGAATTGTGTATAATACTTTATGTAACCTAAAATGTATTAAACTCAATATGTTAAGAAGCATAACAGCTATGTACAAAATCATGTTACCATATTATTGCCCTGCACTGATTTTTTAAAAAAATTCTTTTAATCATTTTCATCATTTCGATCTGTCATGCTTGCCATTTCTCATCTTTAATTGATTTTATTGCAATTTCTTTCTTTGGTTCTTTCAAGCCAATCAGAGTCATTGGGGGTCGCATGCAAGATTAATAAATTAGGGTTCATCGCACAGTTCATTGTACAGTCAGCCAGATGTTTAGACTTGATTTGGTATTTTTATCCACCTATTGAGTCCTTCCTAAGCATCTGGGATAGGCAGATGTTTTTGTTTTGATAGTGTTAAAGATATCATTGCAGCATGCAAGCTGTTCCAAATACAGCTGCCTTTTAAAGGTAGTTTTATCTAAGAAGGATTTTCCAAACACATTGGTTTCCTTTCATCTCTCCATTATTTTCTACTTTTGTGTATAATTACTTTTAACTGGATCTATGTTTTTGCAACCCCCCAAAAAGCTATCAATGCTAACATTTTCATCTCTTTTATGCCTTCTGTTTAATGCAATAACAAATGTTTTCAAACTCAACTCTTTTGCTTTCCACGAAGGAAGTACATCAGAAGGCTCCTATCCTATATTTAAAATGAACGGATAATACTTTTCTTATCCTAATCTTACAACCAATGGTAGCTAAATAAGCCTGCATTGTTAATATTATTTGTTAGATGTCCATTTTTTATTTGTTTCTTCAGTTAACTTGTTTTGGCTGTGATTTAGCTTTGTATCAAAATGCTTTAGGCAAATTCTAATTTTACTACAGGTGATTCTTGTCTTGTACCCACAATTGGGAAGGAAAATTCCTAGTTAGTGGCGTGGTCATTAAGACATGACATGATTTCAAAATTTTGCAACTTTTTTTTTGTTATTGTCATTAAGCAAATTAGAAAGAGGGTTGAGAAAACATCGACAGACCTCCTCACATAATATGGACATAAAGTGTTTCAATTCCTCCCCTCAGGATGCCGCTACAGGGCATTGCATCCCAAAACAACTACACATAGGGACATTTTTCCCCCCATCATGCCATCACTCTGCTGAACCCCTAATTACCTCAGTACTGTCGTATGTCTAAGGATATTCACCCATGTAGTATGGCTGTGTTACTATTACCCTTCTCACCTTTTCTACTACTTTCTCCTATTGGTATCTTAGGATTATACTGTATTACTCCCCTCCCACAAAGCCCATTTTGGATGCAGGTAAGTACAGGGCACATGTGGAGGCTCAGGGAGAGCGAAAAACGGGCCTACTATAAGTTCGGGCCTCCGGAGCCTGGGGAAGCCATTTTCGTCCTCCCAGAGGCCTGAGAAAAGCCTCCGGAGTCTGGGGAGGGCAAAAACACCCACCCACCATGTTGCAGGAGGCTGACTAGGACACACCCACCCAGCAACCAGACAGAGAACCCCTTGCTAAAATTTTTGAAGCCCACCCCTGAATCTAGGGAATTATCCAAAAATAATCAAGAGGATCAGCGAATCTTTTTTTCTTTACTTCTTATCCCTAAGAGATAGCATTACAGACGTTCCAAGCCAATTTAATCCAGGACATTACAATTAATACAGTAATAATGTAAAGATAAAAAAAATAGGTCAATGGGACAGTCCTATTCTTCCTCACCTTATTTTCGCTTACAATTAGGTTCACTTTCCTTGAATCTTGTTTTCCTGTAAATCTGTATAAAACTTATCTATCTAAACATAGGTAATTATATGGTCCTTTTTTCAGACACAATTCTCTAGAAATAAATATACAGTGCAAAGCATTTTTTTTCAAAAGACAATTATTATTATTATTTTAATGTATCAGGTCATTCAGGAAGCGGGAAAGCTAGTGCGTAAGCTAAATTTCCATGGCCACATTTATCTGGAAAGTACAGTTTACATCAGTATACCCTGAAATTTGTCAGGATCAAATTCCTCAAGCTTCTCTAATGGGAAGTGTATCACAAATAAACACACTAAATTACCTGGCTGACACCCTTGATGAAAGCTGTGATTAAAATGCATCTGTATTTCAGGTGGCCAACTCTGTTCTTATTAATGCACACCCAAGCTGTTGCTGTCTCCTGTCTGCTTCTCGAGCAGCAATTTACAAGAAGAAGGGCATTTGCAAGAAAGAAAATGGTGTTATTATTCAACCCCCCTCTGGCTATATGCAATGAAATATAGCACCAGAAGCTATTCGGTATGCTACTGTAGCACTTCTCGATATAGCATTATTTCCTCTGTTAATTTCCAGGAAATTCCATCCAGTTTGGACTACTTTGAGACTTGCAAACGTAAGTAATGGATTTATATTTGGGGTGGAGTTCTCCAGCTAGAATAGGGGGAGGTGTGAAGAGGGGAGAAACGAGCTTAGAGCAGGGGTGAGATCTAGCCGGGTCTGCCCGGGTCGGGCGATCTGGTTGTTATGGGAAGCCTCCGTTCCGCAGAGCGGAACAGGAAGCAAAAAACCTATGATGAGTCCTCCCACCTGCCCTGATTTTTACCTGTGCTTTATCCCCTGAAGCTATTTGTTCATACAAGCTCCAGCTGGGGGCTGGGAAGCATCACGCGTGCATTTTTCCAATGGGCACGCGCGATCCCGAACAGGTAGATGGCGCCAGTTACATCCCATTGCTGGCTTAGAGTCCTTGCACAGCAGGAAACAGCACATTATCTTAGCTTCCCCCAGAATCCCTAAAACCTTTATCTGACTATTCTCAAGAGAATGCAGTCCATCTGGCAACGTTCTTGTAAATAGGCATGCAACGATAAAGTATCCTTGATCAGCTCATTATATCATTCTGCTTTTTTCTGCTTGATATTATTTCATTATGGGCAGCCTGTGTTTCTTGAAGTACGTGCATGCTTTTTTTGTGATTCATTTCACCACAGAGAGATAGCACTAGCAATAGCAGTTAGACTTATATACCACTTTACAGTGCTTTACAGCCCTCTCTACGTGGTTTTACAGAGTCAGCATACAATTAAATAAATATGACTTCAGCAATAGAGTGGTCAATGTCTAGAATACATTAACTGACTCTGTGGTTTCTTCCCCACAGAGTCCCCAAAAACTTTAACCTAAGACTGTCTACTGTTGGCCTCACCCCATTCCTAAGAGGTCTGTAAGGGGTGTGCATAAGCACACCAATGTGCCTACCATCCCAGTCCGAATGTTATCTCTTATTTGTATTCATTTCATGTACTCATAATTATGTTTATACTTGTATCTGTTATCCTATGCATGCTTGACAAATAAATAAATAAAAATAAAAAATTGGGTCCTCATTTTACCCACCTCGGAAGGATGGAAAGATGAGTCAATCTTGAGCCTGGTGAGATTTGAACTGCCAAATTGCAGGCAGCTGGCAGAAGTAGCCTGGAGTATTGCACTCTAACTACTGGGCCACCACAGCTCATGGCGAGATGCTTACCCTTTTGCAGTATCCTGCTTCATTGGAGGAAACAAATGTCAGAGAGAGGAAAAAAGTGAGGTGTCATTGGAGAGCACAGCTGTTCCCACTCACCACCAACCCTTTTCTTCAATGTCTCCTATCACTTGGCCCCCAATGAAATATCCTTTAATTGCTGTCTACAAAGAGCTTGGCTACTCCTGTTCTATTTGAAGAGCTGAGAGAGGACAGTCACTATGCCTTTCTTTGAAGGCCTGTCCAGGTAAAGTCAAATTTAAGATGAAGGGAGATTAAGCATCCAAGAATGA
>JAOYMU010000302.1:9148541-9159187 GCA_025802295.1 Psammodynastes pulverulentus | reverse complement strand
TTTTGTGGCCGCTCAGGAAATAGTCGGGCACGGGAAGGGTTTTGTGGCTCCCGGTGTTTTCTTTTCTGTGGGAAACACGTCCAAATAGCTCTTTGAGTGTTTAAGGTTGCCGACCCTTGTCCTCAGATTTGCAGGGGAAATCGATAGCACGGTTAGAGATGTTTTATGCATCCGTCAATCTGAACCAAAAACAAACCATCGATCGGGTGATTATATTATAGGCGGCTTCAAGCAATAATTGAGATGTTTCCTGTTTTAGGGCTGGCATTGTTCATCCTCTTTTCCACTCATTAAGGCCTACCATTTATTCCCATTTCTTCCCTCTGCTGGTCCTTCTGTTTTTCAACCCGTGGTATTGATTTTCTGATCAATAAATCTGTAGGCATATAGATCCGAAATGAGCCCTTTGAAGCACCAACTTTTAGGCAATTGGCTTCACAATGCCCTCCAATTTATTTTTTAATAAGTTTTTATTTTACTTTAGAACATACAAAAATTCCAATTTCAATTGAAGAGCGTGCTGTCTGAATACAAATCATTTTAGGAAATAATAATCGACAGTATTTACAACAATATTCATTGCATTGATAGCGATTATATTAATATTAATAACCGTAATAATCATACGGTTTGTTTAAACAATGTATCTTCCTTATATCATTAATCCTTTCATATATGTCCCTGTTTCTAGCTCCTGTTTTTGTCAGCTAACCGTTGATAAAATAAGTCCCAAGTCAAAAAATACTCAGTTTTTTCCTTTTCTTGAACTGTAAGTGTTAGCTTATCCATTTCTGCACATTCTAATATTTTGCTAATCGCATCTTCATCCATTCATCTTTGCTAATGCCCTCCAACGCTTAAGGAGGCAAGACTACAATATAACACAACCCAAGGTGTAAAAACACTGCTGCAGGCCACAACAGACAATCCTTGATGCAGATTGGTATAAATGCACATTTCTTAAAAGAATCAAAATATTTTGGGCTTGTCAGAAGATGCTGTCAAATTGTAAAAACAGCAAACCATCCTCGTTTACACTTTGTCATAAAAAGAGGGAGAGGGATAGCCTTGATGGGGCTTCTAGATCAAGGAACGCAGACATACATTCCAGACATAACTTCAAGATAGGAGGAGAGAGCAATTAGGCAGTTGTGTGCGGCAATGCTCTATAGGAGAATGTGATTGATGACATCCAGACATGAATGTATTTCATTGGAGAATATACAACTAAGGGGGTCGGGGAAAACAGGGTCATAGGGGATTGTAAATTAGGTGTGTCAGATTCAGCTGCAACCAGGAAGTGCTGACATGTTATAATAAATGATGAGATTTCTTTTGAAACTTGGCTCGAGACTCATGCATGGATTATAGCATCTGTTGGATACCTGACAGATAGCCGAATCTGACAGTACTGCACTCTAACCACTGCGCCACAGAGGTTGTTTAAATTGCATTTAAAATATGGTGGGAAAACACATATTCCTTACTCTAAAAATAGTGGTACTAAAATAACCCCCACCCCCACAGCAGATGAAATGAACTTGGGTCTGAAAAGCCCCAAGTCTCTTTGCTTGTTAAACTTCATTGTGACTGCAGACTAGCATAAAATCTTTGTTAACGTTCTTAAAACCATGAGGTGGCATTTAAGGAGTTTAATTAAAGTTGTGGCTTTCTCGGCTGCCTAATCTTGAATGCAAGATTTCAGGTTTCAGCTGTAGATGGTGACTTGCAAATTAATCCGAAATGAAGCTTTTAGGAGACTGAGTGACTTTTAACTATGACATTTAGAAAAATACCTAATGATATTCCTTTAGGGGAAAAAAATGCTGGCTTTTCTTCCCAAAATTATTTGTGAAAGCTAGTTTTGAATACTTCCTGTTTTATTTTCGACATAACAATGCCGATTCCTCAAAAAAATGGTGCCATTTTCTGAAAGGCCTTTTTGTCTTTCTCCTTGAGCAATTCCAATTTCAAAAGCCTGGCCTGACAGTTCTTTTAGGGCTTGGGGAAGAACTGAACTTTTTTTTTTTATGTAAAACTTCCACAGAACTCAGTGTTCTCCAAAGTACAAAGCCTGCTGTTCATTTATACTCAGTTGAAATAAAATTAATAAGGGAAGGAAAAGCAATTTAAAATGATGATGGGTCAATTTTATTCTTAAACATATTCACTTGCTAAGACTTCTGAGATTTTACTGAAGAAATGTAGGAGCTTTTATTTAAAATATGAAGCAGGGGAATTATAAGTTACCAGTTGTGCCGAAGTTACTGGAGCCATCCAATTTATATATTATGCAATAGAATCCCAGACAATTATCAATTTTCTAAATGTGGAGCATGGTCTGATTAGTATGGCCTGTATTTTTTTAATTATTGGGGAGGATGGTTTTCTAAGTGAGTATATTGTTTTATTTTATTTGCACCAAGTTTAGGAACTTATTAAATGAGCTTTTCTCTACAGGCAGAATATAAATATAAATGTAATAATGATGCAGACGGTAACGTCGGTAAGGTTCTGTTTTAAGCATGTATACGGGTGGGTGAGTTTTCGATTGTTTAAATCAGTCTGTAATCAAGATATGCCAGAATGAAGAACTGGCTAAGATATTCAAAGTTGCCATAATATAGAATCAAATGGATGCTTCATCTAGTTCAGCAGTGAATTCTGTTGGATGGTAGTCCTGCTCCAATAGTCTCAAATGGGTCCATTTCTCAGACTTACCAGGAATGAAATTTGCAGTTTTTGGTATGATAAACATATGCATTCTTCTTCAGTTCTTCAGAATCATATGCTAATTACATATTTAATGCAATTAAATTGCAGAATCATATCATGCGCTATATTCCATTTGTCGAATGCAACTGATCTACGATGCTTTAACAAAACATACCTCCCAGTTTACTATCGTTGAGGAAATAATATCCCAAGTGAAGCTGGAAGCAGTTAATATGAAGCTCCTTATTCCATTCATAATAAAAGGTGATGATTAGTGGGCATTTCTTCAGGATGGAAAAAGCACCGAACAATAGAACGGTTATATTATGGCAACAATTAGCGGTATTTAATCCTTAAAACAAGAATAGAAACTTGCTCCTTGCTCCTTAAATCCTTACAACTTGAATAGAGTTTAGAAATGAGTACAATATGCATGTTTCCATTATACGTATTCTTTCAGTTCATATTCATAAAATTAATTACAAATAGCCAAGCAAGGTTACATCAAGTCATATACATATTTTTTTAGTGCACGAATGTTCTGTATAGATCTGATCGCCTTATCTCTTCATAAGGAATGGTTCTGACCATCTTAGAAATAAGGCAAGCATTATGCCAACTAATAGGATTATTTATCTGGAGGTTCATTTAGAATTATCTACTATCTACATAATCTGCTTGCTTCATTTTTTTTTCTTTTTATTAACCAAGATCCCTCTACACCATGCCTGTTATTATTAAAGGCTTAAGCATCTCCTGATCTTTGCCCTTGTTATTCACAGATATTTGAAATCGGTGTGTTCTTCAGCAAATTATATAGAATTATATTCATTATAGGTAAAAGCCAGAGCTGATGTAAGCCTTCTATGACTACCAAAGTAGAGGAAAGGAAAAGCACGTCACGCCAACAATAAAGCACCACAAAATAGCACAGTTATATCATGGCAACAATTAGTGATGCTTAATCCTTAAAACAGCAAGTGAATTTTTTAAAAAACCCCTGCAATATTTGACACATAAAGATTAAAAGTATAAACTTAACTATAGAAGTATATTCAGTTTTGGCAGTGGATTGTCATTTTCTGTTTTTTTACTTCCCAGACTAGCCTTTTGTCTTTCAGTCTTAAGATTTCTGATAGTTTGCCACCCCATACTAAAAAAAAAATCAATTCTGCTTAGGTTTTCAGACGAAACAAGAATAGGGACTAAAGTCTGGAAAAATAAGGGTTTGTTCCCTACGGCTCTGAAATGAGATAATCTTTTCTTGGTAAGGATGCAGAAAAACCATTGGGAACATTATATCATTAATAACATGAACCTAGGCATGGTCAGTCCTATTAAAGCTTTACTCCTAATTTGTTTACTGGACCGCAACCAATTGTGAGATGTCCAATCACATTTGGCTGATCCTGTTTCACCTCCTGGCCTAGCGCCTAGCATTTAGGTAGAGAAAGGAGGTGAAGACTTAGGAAAGTGGTTACTTAATGCAATTTGTGTATCCGTGCTGTTTATTTCATTTATTTATTTTTTCCATTATTGTAGCTTAGGAAAGGCCAAGCATGAAATTGGAGCTGCAAAAGCCAGCCTGAATTTATTGATATGAATCTGCGCAGAGAGTTGAATAGGCGGGCAGCAAAGCAAGAAGGGTAAAGGGGCTAAATAATTCATTGATGTTTTAAGCATTAACAAATCCCACTTATAGTGAAGGATGCCTTTTTTTCCCAGAGTAGATGTGTAGCACACATAGAAAAGAGGAGTGATACTTCATGAGCATGTTAGGAGGACATTGTAATAAACACCACAGAGGTTGTTTTTCTTGGAAGTAATTCCGGGCGGAAAATACAATAAGTCCATCCTTTTACCAAACGATATAAAGATTTTATTTTACTTACCTTGCTGCAAAGGTAAGAAGGCTAAGTCCAAAAGGAATCCAGAAGTTGGATTTAAAAAATAATTACACTGGGGAAAAGGGGACGGTCATGAAATTGCATAACTGTAGAAACCTGGTTACTAAAAATCTGCTAGTAATTATACCTTAATAACAATAGCACTTAGACTTATATATCACTTCATAGTGCTTTACAGCCCTCTCTAAACTGTTTACAGAGTCAGCATATTGCCCCCCAAAATCTGGGTCCTCATTTTACCCACCTTGGAAGGATGGAAGACTGAGTCAGCCTTGAGCCGGTGAGATTTGAACTGCCGAACTGCAGCTAGCAGTCAGCCGAAGTAGCCTGCAGTACTGCACTCTATCCACTGCGCCACCTTGGCTCTATGCCAGTTTAGCTATTAGATAAGTAGATTCAAATAAAAAGTGAATCAAAAGAAAGTACCTTGAAAGCTATCAGAAAGCAGAAGTATGGTAATATTAATATAAGGAAGTAAATTAGGGGAAGCATGCAAATTATAATTATTTCCTATTCCTTAATAATAGCTTTGGTCTGGGTCACATAACCTTTGTTGGATGCTGGCTTAGAAAGGTGTAGACACAAATTTTTTCAGCTGCTGCCTAAATGCCTCTCTTATCCACTGGGGAAATTGGGAGTGTGTGTGATTCCTCCCCCCATATCCACCCATCCTTATGTGGCCTATTTTTTTTAACTTCATTCTTCTTTTAACAATTCTTATCCTCAGACCAATTTGGTGGGGTTCTACTCAGGTTTCGAGTTATTCTAATGATATCAGATAGAGTCCAAAGTTTAAATTTTCTTTGGAGCTTTTCAATGGGATGGATAGTAAGAGTCCAGTTCAGGGCTGTCAAACTCCCAGCCCAAAGGCCAGATGCGTCACTTGCTGGCCACGCCCATGCCCGGTTTAGCAAAGGGAAAAAAGTCCCAATAGGTCACGTGATGCCACCGTGACGGCGTGAGTTTGACCCCCCCTGGTCCAGTTGTATCACTATACCCATTCCTTACCACACTTTAAGGTTTTCCCTGGTTTCTACATTCTGTATTTTTCTTAGTTGCTTGGAAAAAAAGATTTGAAAATCAACTAGTACTGAACAGAGGTGGTATTCAGCAGGTTCTGACCAGTTCTGGAGAATCGGTGGTGAAAATTTTGAGTAGTTCAGAGAACCTTCTCCCAGGAGTGGGGAGGGAATGGAGATTTTACAGTATCCTTCCCCTGCCCACCAAGCCATGCACGCCCACAGAACCGGTAGTAAAAAAAATTGAATCCCACCACTGAAGTGGTTTCTTCTTGACAGAACAGTGTTATAATACCTATATCTTTTTTAAAAAATAATTTTATTAAAGGTTTAATGATAGTAAAGGTAATACAGAAGAAAATTAAGAGAAAGAAGAAAATGAGAAAAGAAAGAAAAGAAAGGTGAAGAGAAGAATAATATGAGAAAAAAAGAAAAACAGGAAGAAGGAAAAAAAATATACTTAAGGAAGTGACTTCCAATCTTTTTTTTTTACATCATTTACAAATAGACTTAATATTACAAGGAAAGATATATTGGAGCTCTCTGGGCCCTACCCTTTTATCACCAATATTCTTATTACAAATTTGAATATTCTCTCACAAAGTTTTATTTTCCAGATAAGCATAAAATTGAGCTTTATAAATCGCAAAAGGTAGACTCGTTCTCCCTGAATTAAAAATAAGACAATAAAGGAGAATTAAGAGCCAAACCGACGATGAGAAGCAAAAATAATTGGAACAGATGGCGTGCACAATGTGTTTCAAAAGTAGCCTTTTGGGGTCAAAAAAGTCTTAATCCATCTTATTCCACAACAACAGCTAAGGCTGAATATGTTGGAATCATTATAAAGAACTCGAAGTTTAGAAATGTAACGCAGGTCACAAAAATAGGAAAGTGGTCTATTTTATTTCTTCATTTGGATATAGGAATTTAACAACATTCACGAATTCTTTCAAAAATAAATCAGGAAAAAAATGGGCTTTCAAAGAAATTGAAAATAGGAGACAAAAAGAAGGTGACCTATCTTTCCATATTGATTGTTGGATGAGGTTTTTCAACTGTCCTGAATTGTCTAAGTCAACATTTGATAGGCTTGTCATCTTTATATCTAAAAGATACAACATTATATCTAAAAGATATTGGATGAAGCAGGATTCATCTATCTGAATGGATAAGAATTCAATTTCATTCTATTTAGGCTGTCACTAAGAGGCACAAAAATTAGTCATCAATAGCATGAAAAAAAGTATTCTATACCAGTTGGGTGTCTAAAGTGTTGGCAATAGATTATAGCTTTAATGAATACTATTAATTTTACTAGAGCCTGAATTCTTAGTATAAGCTGCCAGTATACTGTATGTACACATGTGCTCGTGTTCCATGTGGAGGGGTTGGGAATGTAAAAAGAGAAGACACGGAAAAGTGAGATGTAGAAAATATGGATAGTCCAGTGGTGGGATTCAGCAGGTTCACACCTATTCGCAAGAACCTTGGCAGATTCCCTTTGCCATGTACGGCGGCGGCAACGGCAGCGGTGGATTGTGCGCTACTGCCTATTTTGCCAATCAGCACTGTATGGCGGGGCATTTGACATCCAGCTGAAAGTAAAAAGAATCATTCTTTTGGGAACCAGTGCAAAACAGATGGAGATCTTATAACAATCTTCGATAGTTCAGATCTTTCATTTGCAATTCAGTGCAGTAGAATCCTGAAACTGACACTGTTTGTTAATGGGCAGCCAAGATCTCTAGAATCAAATCAGGTAAAATACCTTCGCCGAGAACTGATAGAGCTTCGCAACAAAGTGAATCGTTTATTGGATTGCTTAGAACCTCCTGCTCAGCCAGGACTTTCTACTAGCCTGTCTGAAAATGCCCACTACCTCCCCCCCAGTATTTATAAAGAGGCGGCAACTCCGATCGTGCTTTGCTCGCACAGGCTCGAAGCCACAAGCACCAGCCTGAAGATGACGAGTGGGACCTCGTCGAAACATCGCCAAGATACTTTCAATCCTATATCAAGACTTGCATACCTATACCCATGAAAATCTACGACATCTATCTATCTATCTATCTATCTATCTATCTATCTATCTATCTATCTATCTATCTATCTATCTATCCACCTAACTACATAACTAACTATATGTAACTAACTATACGTAACTAACTAGCTAACTAACTATTCTCACCTATTTTTTAATTTTTACTTTCTGTGATATTATTTGGACATTACAAATGGTGTCTCATGTTCAAACATATCCAATTCTGAGCACTTTAAATTGCTTTGCCTTTGGGATGCTTTCGTCAGAAACATCATTTTTTCCTCTATATCTTTCTTCTCTCTTAATGTCATTTTTTTTAATTTGAGACTTACTCGGGGAGAGGTTTTTCTGCTCATCCATTGTCAATATCTTAATGAGATGCTGAAAATTTATTTTTCCTGTTCTTTTTTCAAAAAATGATAAAGTTCCTTTGTCAACGGAAAATAAGAAAAACGATGGCAAAGATCATGAAATAAAGACCCTCAATACAGTTTTACAGAATGGATATGCTGACAGATAAGTATGCCAACCATACTTATGTTAGTTTTTGTTGCTTATATATTGTGAATGCTTATTATTGTGCTGCAAATAACTCCTAGTTACAGACAACAGTATGTTTTCTTTCAAGAACATAGTTTGTACAGAAGAATTTGAACATATTTGAACATATATGCCCCAAATGATCCATACTTCCTTACTATTAGCAGGCAATGATGCACGTAAAATGGGAATAAGGTTAATATTCAGATCAATACCTTTCAATAAAAAGCTCCATTTTTATCACCCTGTAATCACTTAATCTGGGGTAGAATAGGGGCAACTGGATAGAGCTGAGCGTTTACTGGCTGGATGCCCTTCCTGACACCATGCGGAGTTCTTAGCAGTTATTTTTTCTTTGCACTCTGATAGAGAAACATCTGTCACTGCCTAGGATTGAACTCTCAACCTTCCAAGCGGGAGGTAAGTATCTTTATCACTATGCCGTCACACCTCTCTGATCAATAACTTTCAATATTCCTTAAAATCATTGTGTAGAAACCTTTATTGATCAAAACTATGATAGCCCATTTTATCCTGTTCCTGAGAATTGGCTGTTAATTATTTGGGCGCCTTTTTGGAGGTTTCTTCATGAATGGCATTATTCTGGCTCCTGGTGGTGAAGATGTGCACTCCCTGCAGGCACCCAAACATGCCTCTTGCAGGTCTTGTACTTGGAGGCTACTTTGTAATGTGAATTGCCAACCACATGCATTTGGAGCCATCTGTTTTTATTAGGATACAAATGAGCCTTCAGCCCATTAAAGTCATGTGTAGGATGGCCAGAGGAATAAGCACTGTAGTGAGACTTCTGTCAGGACTGGAAGAGGAGAAGACAATGAGGAGAGCATAAGTGCTTAACGTAAGCATTGTTATTCCACTGAAAACCAATATCGAGGAGGGAAAGAGAAGAAGGTGGAATTGGTTGTTTGACTTGGTTGTTTTCTGATTCAGTTGGTACCCTTGGTGGCAAGGTAGACACCTGGTGATTATCATGCCACAAAGAAGGTTTCAGGTAAGAATGCAAGGGGAGCAAAAAGAAAAGAACATGAATTAACAAATGAAATATAAAGAAGAAGGGAGATGGGTGGTTCCAAAATGTGACAAAGGAAGGACGGAATGGAGGGAAGAAGGGAGGGAAGGAAGAAAGGAAGGAATACATTTGTGAAAGTAAAACTGTCAAACTAAAAATAAAAGGCCTGTAACAGATCTGAATTAAAGTGACCTAAGCTTGGGCAATGGAATTGACAAATGCATGCAGAACAATGAAGTTTTAGGTTTAATTATGGATGAAAAGGATAAAATTCATGTGAAAAATTATGAGCTAATGTCATCTAGATTGTTATGGGTTAATATGAAAGCAGGAATCTGCTGGTTGCTGAATTTCATATTATGCTTCAATGAGTGATGATAAGGGATAATTACAGACAAACAATGCACAACTTTATGAATGAATACTATGGAAGGAAAATATATGAGGTGACAAGAACAGATGAATGGGTATGAGAAGAGAATAGATAGAAAAAATAATTGACTCATTCAGAGGACTAACAATGAGAATGAAGAGTATCCTATTGGAAACCGGTCTGCGTTTTAAGTGGCCTGAGCAAAACCATTCATGCATACAAAGGGCAAAGAATAAATAAAGTTTTTTAAAAATTACTGTTTGAATATTTATGATGCAAAGCAGATAATTAGGAAAGGATAAAAGGGTGAGGGAAGTTTTAAATGTGGGACAGCCTATTTTTTTTAATGTTGTCAACAATGGATGGTGGAAAAAATAAAAATGGAAGAAAAGGAGAGAAGTAAAAAAAAGTGAGTTGTACTAATGGGAAATATGAAAGGGTGATCTGTAAAATAATGCAGTAAAAGAAGCTGTAGTTGAGGAAAAGCCTAGATGTATAGTTACCTCATATATAACTCATCCCCGTGCCACATCCTCTCAGATCTGATCCCCTGCCCTCCATCTCCTTGGTTCTAGTTTTTATACAGTATAATTTATAATTTTAAATTTAATTGTTTCTATATTTATCTTTTACTGTTTGTAAACTACCCAGCACTGCCTTATCGGCGAGAGGGGGAAGCATATACATTTAATAAAATAAATAAGAATGCTGCAAAGAATGAGAATGAGAGGAAGACATTGTATATTGTGTATAAATAGAAAAAGACTTTGAAATGATTAGTCAAGCAAATTACCTTGGATGAAGGACCACTAATTCCTACAACACTGTCAAACTATTTACTAAGACTGTATTACTATTCTTCCTCTCATCCTTCCTATTACCTATCTCTTCCCATTTATGACTATAACCTTGCCGCTTGTATCTTTACAATTTATATTGTTTTATTTGTTTACTAGTATGATTTGATTGCTTATTTAGTAACCTATGCCTATCACTAAGTGGTATGATTCTTGATGAA
>JAOYMU010000302.1:9091660-9109907 GCA_025802295.1 Psammodynastes pulverulentus | reverse complement strand
CCTTCTGCGCATGCACATGCTGATCATCTAAGAGGACTCTTTGATCCTCTCAGCTGATCGACAGCCATTTTTAGCTACTGGTTCGGCCGAACCGGTAGCTAAAAACCATGCACAGATCATTGGAGAGGGTCGGGGAGGCCTCTCCGATCATCAGCGCATGTTTTCCAGCTACTGGTTTGGCCGAACTGGTAGCTAAAAAATGGCTGCCGATCAGCTGAGAGGATCAAAGAATCCTCCCAGATGATCGGCACGCACGTGCACAGAAGGGTGGGGGAACATGCGCACAGAGGGGAAACATGCGCACAATCAGCGAACCGGTGGCAACACAGGGAGAAAAACACCACTGATGGCTACCCTTCCACTGTACTAGTTATTGTAATTGCCCCTTTATGCAACCTAGAATCCAAGATTTTTTCACCTCATAATGTGTCTCCCCCTCCACCACAACTGATTTTGGGGCTGCCCGATCTATCAGCCTGATCTGGGAGCCTACTGCTGGCTTTAACAAGCTACTGTGAAAGACCGGATGTACTTTCCCTAGCAGGCAGGGGAGTTTAAGCTGCATGATAATGGGGTTAATCACTTTCACTGTAGGAAAAGGTCCTATAAACTTCAGACCCAGCTTCTTGCAGGGAAGCTTTAATTTTAGGTATTTTGTGGATAGATAGACCTTGCTACCCACTTGGAATAGTGGCTGGGGGGAGTGGCGTTTGTCGGCTTGAGTTTTATGGGTTTTTGCTGCTTCCCATAAGGCGCTTGGTATTCTTCAATGCTTCCTTCAGTGACTGCATCCATTCACTTAATGACATGGATGAGGGGAGTTCTTTGGGCGGTTCAGGCATGGGGACAAACAAAGTCCCAAAATGGCCTCAGTGAGGCCAGCTTCAGGGCTGACATTAGCTGCTTTACGCACACACACACACACACACACACACACTTCTTGCAATTTTCTGTTTCTGAATGTGAAAGCAACAGACTAAGACTTAAGAAGTTGGAATAATTTGTAATTTTTTAAAAAATTGATTTTCATCATTATATTATGCTTTTAGTTTGGTTACAATATACAAATGGAACAATATGAAAATATGTTGAAATTTACATTATATTTTAATCTTAAAGAGAATTTTTATAAAATCATGTTTGGTGGTAAAAAGGCAAGAAAATTTTAGCTGCAAATACATACTAATCCAAAATTAGTAAAAACTAATATACAATAGAAACAAGAGGTTTTCCTTTTGGGGATTGATGGATAGACAGCTAGGAAAAGAGACCATGAAACTTTGTTTTTATATATGATAAGGACCGTGAGATTATTATATCTCAAAATTGGAAGGATATGGCACTACCCACTACCCACATTTTCACTGGTGGGTGAAAATGGTGGAATTTGCAGACAAGGCCCAACTGTCTTCCCTGATTAGATAAAAGATAACATGTATGTTTATTGCTGATTATAAACCTCTCATAGACTTATTGCATGAAACAGGGAAAATAAAAAAGGTTTTATGGTTTTTAGCTTTGAGGATTAGAAAAAACAGATAAAAGAAAAAGGAGAGCTTTTCTTTTTGTAACCATAGAGTAAGAGATAATTTTGTAATTGCATTTGCTACAAAGAAAATCATAAGGTATTTCTTTCTAAATCTTTTCATTTCTTCTTTTTGTACTTTTTGACTTTTTCTTTTTTCCTTTCTTATTTTATATTAGTTATTTACTAATCTTTATTTTCTTTTCAAAACTCTTAATAAAAATATGTAAAAGAATATGTTATGGTTTTTATCGTGGTTGCCCAGAGTTCCATCGGTTAAATGGGCAATTTGTTTAAAATCAATTCATCCAGTGTGTCATGTTTGGTAAATTTCATTGCTTCAGAAATGTCCTTTGTTTGGGATAAACACAGACATTATCCTGTCTACTTCACAAATCCTCTTTTTCTTCATGCCTCACTTTAAAGAACTTTCCTTCTTTTTCAAATACCATAGTGAGAATTTTGTTTTCATTTCATTTCATTTTTTCATTCATTCAATTTACTGTATACACAACTCTCTCACTCTGCAAAGTGACTTTTTAAATTAACTAAATATTTTAACACATTTTTAAAAAGAACAATAGATAAATAAATAGTTATTTAGAGTGTGTTTGATGCTTTCAGTTTTTAGTCTGCCAGGAAGCAAAGCTAAGGGAATCCTTTTTTTAAAAAAAGAAGCTCTTTCCAGATCTATCATTGCTAACAACAAAACAACCTGACGGTCAAGGAAACATAAAGAAGTTTCAACAGTTTGAAAGGGAAGAGACATGGCAAATAAATTATATCAGATGTCATGGGAGAAGCAAATGGAAGATTTATTCAATGCATTTAAGCCAACACAAGGTAATTTTTTTCATGTTTGTTGTCTTTGAGGTGTTTCCAAACCATGAATACATCCTTAATAATTTAGTCAATACAGAAGTGAAATGTATTTTCTTGGTTTATGAGACACATTTATTTAATTTATCAAATTTATTTGCTACCCATCTTGCAATTCAGGTGACTCTGAACCAAGGGTGGGCTTCAAAAATTTTAACAGGTTCTCTGCCCTGTTGCTGGGTGGGCATGGCCTAGTCAGCCTCCTACACCATAGTGGGGTGTGTGTGTCTCCAGAGGCTTTCCTTGAGTGCCTGGGAGGGCAAAAACAGCCTTCCCAGTCTCCAGAGGCTCTCTGGAAGCCAGAAATGTGCCAGGTGAACTTTCGGGCGGCCCGTTTTTCACCCTCCCTGAGTCTTCGCATGCACCCTGCACCCTGAATCCAAAACGGGCCACGTGGGGACTCCTGGGAGGGATGGGGCAGGGTGAACGGGGCCAGCCAGGATTGGGATTTGGGGGTTTTCTGAACTGCACAGAATCTTAGCTAGAGGATCACCCAAACCCCTGAGAATCCCCAGCAGCCCACCCCTGCTCTGAACTGAGATTAGGAATTAGAAGTTTGGTCCTAAATTACTCAGAAAAATTTCTGTGTAGAACTGATGCCAAATATGATGCATGCATACATTCTGATGTCAGGTTAACCATCTAGTTTTTTCAGTTTGTAGTTCTGAGTGTAACTGAGGGACGGTTCATAGAGTTCTTTGCAATCAGTTTTAAGCAATCAACTCTACATTGCTTAAAACTGATTGCAAAGAATCCTATGAATTGATTCTTTCATCTCTTCAGAAGGAAGCCAATTCAAGGCATCAGTTTTGACAGAGAAAGAGAACAAACGTAGCAATAGAGAGAGTTTGCATTCTTGCACATATTTGGGAATATCTTGTTGGAAGATAATTTATGAATACATAAATCTGTAGTTGTCAAAAGAATAAAGAGGAGAGGAATTGTGAGAGAATCTATTTTACTTCTTTTTTTAAAAAACCCATTACTGTTTCTTTCTGCAATATCTCAAGATTCTTCATCTGTATCTTAAGAATATTTTCCTTGGAATGTTAATTGGAATAAGCAGCATGGAACATTCTCTTTGCTTTTGTTTCATATATTGATATGTACATTTGCATGTTCCTATAGAGCCTTCATTATATGCTCCAACAGCGATGAAACAGCCCTGGCAGTTTAAATTTTGGGATATTAGCAATAAATTTCTCAGTGTGGTGAACAACGTGTTGATAGCAACTCCACAGAATTCAAATTCACCAGGTAACAGAATCTCTTATAGTATGCTGGAATATTTAAGTTCTAGTATTAGCCAAATTATTGATGGGACATCTTTCATGGTAGTAATTATTGTAGTCACCAAGATTCAGATTGATCCAAAGGACCATCATAAAAATGATGGAACTGTCAGGATTTTCTGTCCAACTGTGCGTTAGTAATAAATTAAAACCCTGGTTTCAAGACTTCCCCTGAATGGTCCATTCTCTGATATTTCCCCAGCATGACATTGTTGGGCACCCATTTATCCTGGGCACCTGCCTTTCTGCCAACTTGATTCCTGCCCTACAGTTTTCAGGAGGATAAAAAATAAAAACAAAAGACTTTTTTCAAAAAGGTTTTTATAAATTTTTAGTATTACTTTCATTAGATTTGCAAATACTTTGTGGTAGATGTACTGCTTTCATATAATTTAACCAATGTCTAGGTAGTTCCTTTCTTGTTCCTAATAAGAAAGATGTTTTCTTGTGATTGGCCTTCTCCCACCACCAAGTTGCCTTACATATACAGAGACACACACACAGACAGACCGGTAGGGGCAAGCAGTTCAGTCATTTTCAGAAGCCTTTACAATGTTCTCTGAACATTTCCACTAGGTCTACAGTGATCTAAATAATTTGGAACTCCCAATGTTTCTTTGTGTCGTGTCCACCTTCACATCAGCTACTGCTATTTATTTTGGTAAAGCATATTGTTAGCCTTCTATCAGTGGTTTTTCGTTCAATATTTCCAAATCAATGAAACCCTTTCACTTTTCCACATGACTCTGTTTCTTTCATATTATTTTTCCCCAGGGAATTCTTTTGATGTAATTCCTAATACTTCATTAGATTTAAAAAGGAATCCAATCTTTATAGGTGCTAATAAACATGTTATGTCCTGTATAAAGTCTGGTGATGGACAGCTTCAAATGCAGCTCATGGTGAGTATTTCATTTGTATTCATTCTTTTTTAGAATACAGTGAATGAGCTGGAAGGGACCTTGGAGGTCTTATAGTCCAGCCCCCTGCTTAAGCAGGAGAACCTATATTATTTCAGATAAGTGACTGTCTAGACTCTTCTTAAAAACATCCAGTGATGGAGCACCCACAATTTCTGGAGGCAAGCTGTTCCACTGATTAATTTTTCTAGAAAAATAACTGGTTCTCCTTTTTTATTAGGATTAGGATTGTGTCTAATCAATGAAATGAGAGGATTTACAATTGCTCATAAATAAACATATGCCAGATTATAGTAAATGCTACCTTTCTCTGTCATTGTTTCTCCTTGATATAATTAGTCACAGGTTTTTTTGTGTTTTACTTTTCACAAATAAATTAAATTGTAGTTCTAGAGTTCATAGCATGGAAAAGCAAAGTACTGCTGAGACTACTACACATGTAATTAAAAGCTTCCTGTGATGCCAAGTTATAAATCAAAAACAGTAATACTCTTTTAGTGGGAAGAATCTTTCTGCAAGGCCATTCTCCATTCATCTTGTAGCTATGATGTCATGTAATATACTTTGTTTTGCTAAGGAAGACTTCCTTTTTTTTAGGAGGAAAATATTATGATATTGTATAAAACACCAGAAAAATTCAAGAATTTCACTTTCTACAGTAAAAGTGATGGCAGGCCAGAGATTTGCACTTTTGAATCTGCAGAGTTCCCAGGTTGGTTCATAAGCACTTCATCTGAGCCAAACAAGCCTATTGGTTTAAGTCAAAAAGGAGGACCTGAAAATGTCTTGTTTTATTTTACAAAGCTATCTTAAATCAAATTTATAAATGGAGAAGACAGATATTTTGGGGTAGGAGGAGGACAAGAAGAACCTGGAGGTGGAGTCAAGAAAGGATTCAGCTTAGAATTGTTATGTTCCCACAAGTGGTCCAAGTCCAACCCCTCTTGATTTCCATTGATTCTTGATAGCACCAATTTAATGCTGACTGTTAGCTTAAGTAGATTCTTGTCAACTAACACATTTTGCACCTTTGATCTAGGAATTTGTAAAAATTATCATGCACAAAATATACTTTGCAACCAATGCCATTTTCCAGTTTGTGGGTGAGACTTTTGCATTAACCAGTGAATTAATTTTTTGCATTTCTTTTGACCCACATTTTGTACAAGGAGCTACTGGCACTTCCTATTAATAAAAACATGTTTCACACATATGTTTGGTTCTTTATCTTGCTAATAATTTCCTGTTGAAAAGAAGGATCCCCATTTAGTGTTCACTTGATTCCATTGAAGTTGCTAGCCCCTGTTTCACTCATGCCTGTACTGTTTGATGAATGGATGCCAGGACATGTGACAGCTGAAAGCAATGCAGCAACAATGGGATTTAACCGGAAAAGCAGGGATAAAATAATACAAATCCAGCACACCAAAGAGAGAAGGGGAACTCTCTAATCATTGTTTCTCAACCTTGGTGACTTAAAGATGGGTGGACTTCAACTCTCAGAATCCTCAGCCAGTATAGCTCACTGAGTGATTCTGGGAGTTGAAGTTCACACATCTTCAAGTCTCCATGGTTGAGAAATGCTGCTGTAACTGAAAGGAATTAGGGTAATTTAGATGTGCGAAGAGTAGCTAACAAAGATGTGGAAATGAAGAGTCCCACTTCCATTCCTTTATATTGTCTTTGACAGGAGAAAAATTCTTCTTCCTGACTTCCTTGTCTATAGCTGAGGTTGAAATTCTGGTTTGAGGAGAGTTGCTTAACAGCAGCAACACAGATAAGTGGATACCGTATCTGATTATCTGAGTTTCTCAAATGGGAGTATAAGGAAGGAGAGAATAAAGAAGTCCTGGCACTTCCAGAGCTAAGGGAGGGATCTAGCAAAAGCTAGAAACATCAGAAGCAATGTAAGACCAGATGACTATAACCACATTCCACTGGGAAATGAATGGCTCTTAGTCAGTTATGATACAATGGGGGGAAGAAGAGATATAAGTTTTGAAAATGTCTAGTTTGATGAAAAGAAGGACTAGGGTGACATGATAGTGTTGCTAATATAATATCTAAGAGGCTGCCTCAAAGAAGAGGGGATCAACCTATTCCAAAGCACCTGAAGGCAAGACAAGAAGCAATGGATGGAAACTAATCAAGGAGAGAATCAACCTAGTGTCAACTCGCAAAGCATCCCTGGCCTGCTCTCGAGTTGCCATAGGCAAGGGAAATGGGAAAACAAACTTGCAGCTGCGGCAAAGCAGCACAGCACTCAAAACAAAAGCACATTCCAGCCATATTTCTGTCAAGGCCATCTCAGGTGTTACACATAATGGCCAGAGTGGAGTGATCTCTACAACACACAAAATTGCTTCGTTGGAGAATGTGACTGATGACACATCTTGGGGGGAGGGGGAAAACAGGGTCAAAGCTGGACCGTATATTATGTGAGGTGGGGTCAGAGTTGGCTTCACTTGGAACTTGCAGACATGAAGCTCCTAATTAACTGGATTTCCTTTGATGCTTGGCTCAAGGCTCATGATTTAATTAGAGCATCGGTCAGAAGCCAACTCTCTCAAAACTAATCAAAAATAACTGGGACTCCTGAGCCTGGGGCTCTCTAGTTGCTCCCCTAACTAAGGAGAAATTTCCTGACAGTGAGAACAATTAATCAGTGGAACGATTGGCCACCAGAAGTTGTTGGTGCTCCCATCATGGGACAACCATTTGTCTGAAATGGAAAAGAGTTTTCAACATTTCTTCCAACTCATTTATTCTGTTATTCTGAACTTCAAGCCTAATCTCTCTTTCTTTCTGCGCGCGCGCACACATACACACACACACACACACACACACACACACACACACACACATTTGTTTTCGTAGATTTTCACGGGTATAGGTATGCAAGTCTTGGTCTTTTCCTGTGTAGGATTGAAGATATCTTGGCGACGTTTCGATGAGGTCCCACTCGGCATCTTCAGACTGGTGCTTGTGGCTTTGTGCCTGTGCGAGCAAAGCACGATCGAAGCTGCCATCTCTCTATAAATACTGGTGGGGAGGTAATGGGCTGTGTGGTAACTTCCTGAGCTCCAGTACTGTGGCTTCCTAAGTGCTTGTCAGTCTTTTGTGTGCTAATGACCTTTTGTGTGCTAATGACCTGGGTAATGGGTTGTGTGGTAATATCCTGAGCTCTGGTAGCTCCGATCGCATTTTGCTCGCACAGGCATGAAGCCACAAACACTAGCCTGAAGATGACGAATGGGACCTCATCAAAACATCACCAAGATACTTTCAATCCTACACGGGAAAAGACCCGAATACACCAAAACTTGCATACTTATACCCATGAAAATCTACGAAAACACACACACACACACACACACATACACACACACACACACGCACACACATCCCTTCTGATTAAAGTTACAGTTTTGTGGCAATTTTCAGAAGAGTTCTAGGGGCTCGTTCAATACTTATTATGTTCCTCTTTCTTTGTTATCTTCACTTGAGGAAAATGTGCATTTTTTTAAAAAAAAGAAAGAAACAAGTGAATTAATATTTCTTAAACTATTTAACCAATAGAGTTATTGACTGGTTAGAAATATTTCCTAGGTGAATAGGAGGCTACTCTTTGACCTCCTTTGAGGGTGTATGCAAGGGATTAGAAACTTTAATTGCTTCCCAATTAGATTTCAGCCCAACCCCACATCCCATCCCATTTCAGAACAGAGGCAGGAGCCAAGTTCATCAGGGTTCTCCATCTTAGATAACAATGTGGTTAATCTTTAATGCTGACTGAAGACCGCGTGACTCCAAAATGGTATTTCAGCAAGATATCTCCAGGCCAAAGAGTGTCACTCGATTATCAAGCAGAACCGCATATTCAGACGAGAATTCAACTAATCACATGCTCAGAATTGCCCTAAAAGCAGAATATAGATTGAAATTGCTATTTTCTTGCAGGCAATCTGGTATGGCCAGCCACAAGTAGATTAATTATTAAAGAGAGAAACAAGGTTTTATAGTAAGAAACTGATCACCCCTTCCTCTTTTAAGATCTTATAGATAGATGGCATTTACTTAAATCCACCCCCGTCCCAATAATTTACTTTTCAAATGGGAGACTTTTCCTAGATTCATTAAGAATATAATGGTAGAAACAGAAAAATTCTCCTGTTAATCTTCTGGTGGGTGGAATTAAATTAGGGCAATCTTCTGAAGGATTGCTACACTAAAAAATCTTCCACTTAAGATTTGGAGCTCCTATTTTTCTTGTTGTCACAAATGCTAAAACTGCAGCTATATTTTCTGGCACTCCAATTAATGAGGCCATTGCTTTCCAGGAATCTTTAAGGTGTGTCAAATGTTAACTTTGGGAATTACACACTTTCATAATGATTGACCTAAAAGAAATGGCAATGCTAGCCAGCAAGTTAAGACCATATTGATGAATATGGGGAAGAAACCATGATGTTGGTGTGGGAATAACCTGAAAAAATTTAGGAGTTGGCACATTCAGGTGACTCTGCCTGCTCAAATTCTCATAATTAACTGGTTCAAACTGAAAAAGCTGCTCAGATGGGCAGCAAAATGTCTCAAAAAAACAAGAAAATAATGTTCAGTTGTCATGACTCAACTTTCTACAGGTAGTGCTTGACTTACGACCACAATTGAGCCCAAAATTTATGTCGCTAAATGAGACATATGTTAAGTGAGTGTGTCCCATTTTATGACTTTTCTTGCCACAATTGTTAAGTGAATCATTGCAGTTGTTCAGTTAGTAATGGTTGTAAAGTTGCCAAGCAGTCAAATTTTGATCACATGACAATGAGAATGCTGCAGCAGTCATAAGTATGAAAAATGGCCCAAAAGCACTTTTTCCAATGCTGTTGTAACTTTGGACAATCACTAAACAAACTGTTGCAAGTCAAGGACTACCTGCCTGGAAAGAAGAGAGTTATGGTCATCACAAACCAAACTTGATAGCATTTATATTACGGGAATGGTGCCTGATTTATACTGAAACAGGACATGAGAATGAAAATACAGGTAATCTTCGACTTACAACAGCCTACCTGTTTTGGTCATAAGTCATGGCAGTTGTAAAAAGGCTCATCGTGTGACTGAGCCAATTTTATGACTTTTTGTAGTCATCATTATATATATTATCATATATGTGAATCCATCACAGGTGGTATCCAGCAGGTTCTGACCAGTTCTGGAGAACCAGTAGTGGAAATTTTGAGTAGTTCAGAGAACCAGCAAATAGCACCTCTGGCTCTGCCCCCATCTATTGTCTGCCTCCCGAGTGCCAGCTGATCAGCTGGGTCTTCTTTTGTTGCCCTGCACAGGAGAACAGAGCTGGAAATCTGGTTAGTGGGGTGGGAATGGAAATTTTACAGTATCCTTCCCCTGCCACATCCACCAAGCCATGCCCACAGAACCAGTAGTAAAAAAAATTGAATCCCACCACTGAAGCAAACAATATAATTCTTGTAGTATTAGTGTCACGTGAATTGATGAAGGGGATCAGAAATTGTGTTGCCTTTTTTGTTACAGGCTTATTGCTCTAAGTCACCAACTCCTAATTAAATGCCCCTTTTCTTGTTCAGTAACTCAAGTCTTCTATTAGGTTTTGTTTTGCATGCATTCCCTGACTTTCATCTCTGCATTTCTTTTTTTGGGAAAAAAAAAGCACACAATTAAGTTCAAACAAAGCTCTCTTGTAATTATGCCCTCTAGTCAAACATAAAATTGTAGGTCTCCTAACAACAATGGCAAATGGAACAAAAATTCTGCTTTGGTGGTCACTAAGCTGCAACTGATCTGCCCAGATCCAAAGGTTACTGGGAAGAGATTCAATGGAATAGAAGGGGCTTAATGAAAACTTCAAAGTGTAGCATTTAATCCAATGTACAGGCTTGAGATTCCAAGGAAATATAGAGGAACTCAAGCAGTTATCATAGAGGAAAGTGCTGTGACAGGAACAAATGTGGGTTTTCCCCCACATGGGATAGAATTAATGACCCCAAATTGCATATGGTAGAACTGAAATCGAGCAATTACAGCTTGTTTAGGGTTATTTTATTGCATGCCCTTACAAGTCAGATGCTCCCCATACAAGCCACAATTCATCAATATCAAAACATATCAACATAATTATAGTTCTAGCTGTGTTAATAACAGAGCTTTTTATCATCTTGAAAGGTTCTACAGAAAGCATGAGATGAATCTCTGCTTTTGGAAACAAAGCAATATTAGATTTATTTATCTGATCCTCAAAGAAGAAAAACTTTTACCATTCTCTCTCTCTCTCTCTCTCTCCTCACAATTATCCTGCTTTTAAAAAAAAGGCTTTATGGATAACCTTATTGCCAATAGATGCTTAAAATATATCTTACGAAGCAATGCTATCATTGAATAATTCTGAGGTAATAAAAAACATTAAGGGTAAATAATCTTTTGTTTCTCTAGTGACTTCCAAACTGGCTCAGCTATATATCTCCTTAATTACAGTTTTGCATGCATCTCTTTTAAAATGACCTGTGCAAATATATGAATATTTTAAAATGACTTGTGCAAATATATGAATTGTGTTTGAATATTCAAACAAATTTGAAAGCATGTTTACTCTGAAAATGGACATTTTATTACATGGGATTATGTAATTCTTTGAGACAAGTATTTCTGTAAGCATCAAGGAAACAGGGTAACCAATTTCAGCCCATATATTAGTCCTGTGCCTCTTTAGCATACCAAGCAACATAATAAGAAGATTTACAAGTTGCTTTCTTTATTAAATAAGTAAGTATACTCAATATTGCACACATTCCTTTTTTACTTAGGCTGATTGGTGAGAAAATATCCCCAAAGAGTTGTAAAAGCTATAGCTGTAACAACAAGCCATATTTTTCTTTTGACACTATTATGAAAAACAAGGATTTGTCTGATCAGCAGTGACAGCTGGAAAAAAAAACCATGATGCTATAGTGTATGAAGAAATCTCTGATCAGATTATCAAATGAAGCACAATGCCAAATGATATTTTTTAATTGTACGTGTGCGTCCATGCACGCATATTCAACAGACACAAACTGAATAACAACATTTTTGTATAAATTAAACTGAAAACAGTTTTGGTGCAACTATTTTCTAAATTTAGAAGTGGGGTGAATGTTAATATCAAGCAAAAGTTTTCTTAACTGGAGTAACGGTACGCTGCCCAGAGAACTAGTTTTGAAAATATAATGGCTAATATACAAATTATTTATCTTTTTTTTTAAAAAAGGTACTATAATTCTATGCAACAAAGCCATCTTTAGAATGAAGAAAACAAGCAAGCAACAAACAATCCAAAAAGCCCTTACAATACTAAGTTTGCCTTTTAAAAGCCTATATCAAGAACATTTTAGTGCCCAAAGAATGAAAATATTTTTAAAAATATATCTTTATGAAAAAAATCCCCATATACCAGGCAATTTACATTAACAGTTACATAAATCACAAGATATAGGAAACTTCATAAAGTCACAAGAGAATGCAAATATAAATAAACTGGTTTTGAAAATACTGTATTGGAACTATTATCCCTCTAAGGCGGAAACAGAATATTTAGCAATTCGTCTTCAAAGAGCCATTTTGCTCTAGTAGTTAAGACATCAGGCTACAAACAGGAGACTGTGAATTCTAGTCCCGCTTTAGGCCAAGAAGGCAGCTGGGTGACCTTAGGCCAGTCATTCTCTCAACTATAGGAAAAACCACTTCCAAAAAACCTTGCTAAGAAAACTGTAGGCATTTGTCCAGGTAGTTGCCAAGAGTAACAAACTTGAGGGTTGGTATAAAAATGACAATGAAGTACTGCTTTATTGGGTCCAGAACCCCTCAGAATGCAGAGGCATATATCTAATAATAGGTCAAAATATGAAATGTTTAGGGTCTGTACCGTATCTGTACATTGGGGAAACAAAACAACCACTTTGTAAACCCATGGCACAACATGGGAGAATAAACCTATCAGGATTCGATTCAGCAGTCCATCTACATTTAAAAGACAAAGGGCATTCTTTTGAAGACAGCAAAGTCCACATTTTGGACAGAGGACCGCTGGTTTGAAAGGGGGGGGGGGGGTCAAAGAGGTCATGGATGTCAAAATAGAACAGACCTCTCCCAACAGAGGGGGAGGGATACAACTTCATCTATCTCCAATCTAAAACACAGTCCTTTCAACAGTTCTAAGAAGGCTCCACACCAATTTGCACCACTCAGGTGATCCTGATGATACAGATAAACCTCCAGGTGACCTTAATGACTAGCTAAAAGAATGCAAATGACCAGCTGTCTGCAAAGGAGAATTTCCATTCTCCACCATCCAATCAGAGCTGAAGAAGCTTCTTGGATGAGAAGTGAAACATCTTCAAAGAAAAACCAGAAAATCCAGTTGCCTCTTGAAAAAGCACCTTTGGGACAGCCATGACCTGGAGAATCTACATAGACATGAAGGTTCTGTAGTTACTTTCTCTTACCGTCGGTTTACGGAAGAGATGCAATTTTAAAAGTATGATTTAAAGGGCCACAGATTCCCCTATTATGTCATACACAAAAAAGGGTAGAAAAAATGCAGCTGATTTTGAACTGTAACAAAAGCTGAATAGAAAAAAACACTTCATGTCATTTTGAAAATCTTTTTGTTTGTGCGTATCCTTTTTTCACTATATTTTTATGATGTTCTTAATATTTGCATCAAAAGACACAAGAAAGGTCATCGGAACAAAAGGAAATGTACTGTAAGTTTACCAAGTTGTATTTTATGTAAGTGTGCTCTAGTTAAGAGATTTCCGCACAAATTCAATTGTAAGTGTTGTTTTGTAAAAGAAAGGGCAGTCATGAAAAACAACAACCCATAAATTCTATGTTGGGGATCATTAGGAATCAAACTGAAAATAAAAGTGCCATCATCATTTTTTAATACCTACAGTATATACTGGGAATATTGCCTATCACTCTTAAATGCATTTGACAAAGGCTGTTATTCCGAGCGGTTGATGGAAATGCAGAAAAGGTTACACAAAAACAGCAATCAACCCAATACATTAATTTTGCCACAGGGAAGTGTTGTGAATAACTGAAGCCTGAATGGGTTGATAATGGGAAGCTTCTCCTTTTGCAAATGTGTCCCACTGGGACAGGGGTCTGCAACCTGTGGCTCTAGAGTCACATGCGGCTCTTTTGGCCCTCTGCTGCGGCTCCTTGTTGGCTGATCCCACCAGTGGCTGGCCCCTCCCCTCCCCATCACTCCTCATCTGGCCTGAGAAGGTAAGGGTGACAGCAGGGGATGGAGACTCGCTCCATATTCCAGAGCAGGAGGTGACTGGGCGGGAGTGAGTGACGTTGAGTTGACCACACCCATCCATTGTTAAATTATTGGCTCCCGGTGTTTTCTTTTCTGTGGGAAACAGGTCCAAATGGCTCTTTGAATGTTTAAGGTTGCAGACCCCTGCACTGGGACTTTGTCCATGGCAGCAGCCCCGACACCAAGTTAGGGGGATACAATAGCTATAGTAATCCAGAAGACACTTGTGTTTTTCAGAGGTGCTTTTCCTCACATAATTGGATGTAAGACCATGTTTCAGAAACTGGGTTTTAAAGATGGGAGGGGATTGCATAGCAACTTCCCTGCCTGGGTTATTGGCCTCTGTGCAGATTTTAATTTAATTTTATTTTTGGGTGCTTTTGAGCCAGTGTCTCTGCCTGGACAAGTCCCTGCAGTTTTCTTGGTAAGGTTTTTCAAAAGTGTTCTGCCATTGCCTCCTTCCTAGAACCGATAGAAAGCAATTGGCCTAAGGTCACCAGTTGGGTTTGTGAATTAGCACAGGAGCAGAACTCATAGTTGCCTGGTTTCTAGCTTGATGCCTTAACCATTACAACAAACTGTCTCTCTCTTGGCACATTCATGGAGTTTTGGGAGTATTGGGAGACTTGGTGCTGAGTTAAAGTTTTTGAAGTTCATGGCCACCATGTCTACAATGGTCCTGACCCAAATCACTGGGAGTTATGACGACAATGAGGTGACCTGCATGATCTAGATTATTTGGCGAAGGACAATGACAACTTGATGAGTATATGGGAAAGATTAACATAGACTCTCCTCATGGTCTTAATGTTCTTTGATTACTTTGGAGTTCTTCATAACCTCTTCCCACTGCAAGGAAAATTGTCCTGTTTGATTGATCTGCTGTTGCTACCCGATACATATTTCTAAGTTTTAAAGGGTGTTTGGTGTTGGATTAAAACCTTAGTCATTGCTTGAAATCAGAGCATAGGGCTTTGAGGTGCATTGTACCTATGCCACTTCCTTGCTTCTGGACTCTAGGAGCCCGTTGGTTTTTCAGAGAAATTCCAGAAAACATACTTGGAGCACCACTAGAAGAAAATGATGAGCAGAGCCAACCAAGGATTGAATATACAGATAATTCAGAATATTATATTATCTCTATATACAGAATATACAGATAACAGGTTGGAAGGGACCTTGGAGGTCTTCTAGTCCAACCCCCTGCTCAAGCAGGAAATCCTATACCATTTCAGAAAATTGTAGTCCAGTTTCTTCTTAAAAGCCTCCAGTGTTGGACCACCCACGATTTCTGGAGGCAAGTCATTCCACGGATTAATTGTTCCAACTGTCAGAAAAGTTCTCCTCAGCTCTAGTTTGGTTAAATATTTAACATATTTAATGTGCACTTTGTTTGTAAAAGCAGGCTCATGTTAAGGAGCATCTAATTTGCAGACTTCTAAGGTAATGCTTTAGCTGAAGAAGCAAAATGTTATTGTGACAGTTTAATACACTGCTAAATATACAAACAGTGCCTGAAATTTTCTGGATGTCTAACAGCCAGAAAACCCACTGAAGTCCTTGTTCAAAGGTTCTAAAAACTTGGTTTGCTCTCTAAAGGCATGCCACATGAATGTGACAGTTGTGTCTGTTTCAAGTATTTTTCTATAGTGAAAGTTTTATTCTTTATGGTCCTAGAGTTAATTTACCCTTGCTTTTAACTGAACAAAACTGGCAGTATTATTCTTTACTGGGTGTAATTAACTGTTTACAAGGATCAGTCTAATATTTTATGGAAAGCTGTTATCCATTTTCTCAAAGCATTTCTTTCCCTGAAAAAGAGACTTCTGGTTTCCTATCTAATACCTGAATTTGACCAAGTTCCTTTAGACTTTGAACGATACAATCGGAAAGTGGGATGTAATGTCTCTGATTTTTCACTTTTGCAAATCTGCACGATCCCCGTTCACACATGGCTCAGGCGCCAGCAGTAGCTAGGAGCACTTCTCAACTCCTACAGTTAACCAATACATTTCCTTGAAGATTCAGATTTTGCAATTACGGCTACTCAAATGGGGATAACATTCATTCAGTGCCAATGTGCTCAAGGCACTGTGCTCAACGTAAACATTATGCGTTATGTGCGGGAAACTTTCAATTTGCAGACATAAAATGGCAAGATAAATGTCAAGGTAGAGGTTCCAACCATACATTACTGGACTAACATGGGGTTTTGTTAACAACCCCCTGCTTTGCCTTCCTGTATTGATTTCTTTTTAAGAAACAAAACAAGTCTCATATTTACCTGTAAGGCAAGCATGAAGAATCTTTATGCTGCTGACAGCAGCGTTCCCTTGGAAATAATTTATAGGAAGCTGTAGGTCAGTGATGGGTATAAGATTAAGCAAGCATTGGATGCATTCAGAGCCAAAGAAATGTGTTGATTTAATGTCTATCTTTTTTTAAAGCTTTATTAAATACAATTATTAAAATCAGTGAACATGGTAAAGTTTCTTGGACATTACATTTCTGTTCTATGCATGCAATAATATTTTATGTACATCCATATTTACATGTTTGCGTATCTACATATTTTCATATTACTTCCTTCTATGAACTTCCTGTCCTTTCCCACCATTCGTAAAACTTATTCCAGGTTTTATGATAAATCAGATTCCTCTTGTTCTTTCAGTTCCTGTGTTAACCTGTCCATTTCTGTGCTTTGTATTATTTTCTCAATCAGAGCGCCTTCATTTGGGATCATCCTAGCTTTCCAATTTTGAGTGAACACTATTCGTGCAGCCGTGATTATGTGAATAATTAAATACGAGTCCGATTTCTTTATATTTTTGTCTAGTATACCTAGTAAAAACACTTCTGGTGTATAATAGACTTCTATCCTTGTCATTTCTTTTAACCATAACCATATTCTATGCCAATACCTCTGGATTTAATGTCTATCTTTATGATATCCCCCTTCCTTCTTTCCTCCCTCTTTCCTTCCATTTCCAGCACACAGGGCCAGGGTTTTTTTTGTTTTTACCCCTGAGGAATGGATTGTTTAAAGAAAGTTCTTGACAGCAGGCTATTGGCAACATAAAAGTGAGCCAACAAGGACCACATGCAGCCCCATGTCTATAGGTTCCCCTCTCCTTCAAAGACATCTTCAAGATGATGAACAGATGAACACTATTAAAAGCCTAAAGCAGAAAAACAAGTGGTAGCTTAAACCTGAAGTTGTAGCTGGTCCAATTATAGGAAGGTGGTTATAACTCTGCCAGGTGCATGTATTTCCATTCGTCAAAGAAAACCTGATCAGAAATAGATGCAATACAATTCCTTTTCTTTTTGTTAGAAGGAATTTTTCTTGGAAGGAATGGTTATTAGAAACAAAATGCAAGAATTCCTATCTTAACCTGGTGTAATAAAACATTTGGTTATGCTGCTAATTTTTAATACCTTGGGGAGGGAAGCAGAGCAAATAGTAGATTTTATGCTTTCTAAAAGGTTCCCAGCTTAATTCCATTTTTAAAAAAATTGGATCAGAGAACAAATTTCTGATGGAATTCAGAGGACCACAGGCTCAGTTGTATGAAGAAAAGTTTGATCCAGATTGTTACTGCCTTATGACCTATATTTTAAAACCTTAAATCAAAGGCAGAGTTAGTGGGATAGGTGGCTGTATTCTGTCATTTTGTAAATTGCCTTGAATTGATTGGAGCAAAACAGTATAGAAACGCTGGCATAAATCAATAATAAAATGGAATTTCAGCATTTTGCCCTAGGACATAGCAGAACTGCAAGAAATAAGGACTTCTTGTGAATATAGGGCAGGGCTTCAGTGAAAGAGTTGCATTAAATCCTCCCCCATTTCCAGGCATCCACATTCTTCCAAGGCAGATCTACTCCACAGTTACCAATATTTTTCAAATAATTATCCTGGCATATGACCATTATAAAGATTGACTTGATTTAATTTGATTTCAAATATTACTTTTAAGTATTAAAGTATTTCCCTTTCTTTCAATAAAGTTTATGTTGAAAGAGATATATTTCTACTTTATGAAAATTAATACTTTTTAATACTATATCCATTGGAATGGTTTAAATCTATTTCAGAAAGGAAACATCTATGGAGAAAAGAAGAAAAATCAAAACTACTTTTAGAATGATTCGGTCTGATATGTTTTAAATATTTAGTTTTTAAGGCAGTAGAACATTGCTAATGATGTGTCTGGTTTGCCAATTGCACAGTGGCAGATAGGACAGCACTCCAGAGGGTTAACATCATTGCCCAGAGGATCAT
>JAOYMU010000302.1:8996019-9008060 GCA_025802295.1 Psammodynastes pulverulentus | reverse complement strand
CTAAAGAGCAGTCAGGGTTGATCTCCTCTAGGACTGACCAGTTTGATCACCTTGCAGTCCAAGGGACTCGCAGGAGTTTTCTCCAGCACCAGAGTTCAAAGGCCTCCATTCTTTGGCACTCAGCTTTTCTTATGGTCCAATCTTATATAGTCTTATCCCACCCCACTGTTGAAAGTGGGCTGCTCAATGTTAACATAAATGGCCTCTTTCAAACCAATGATCCTCTCTATCCAAAATGTGGACTTTGCTGTCTTCAAAATCTATCTATCCAAAAACATTTTGGATTGATGACCAAAGACCCAATGACTGCAAAGAAACACAATCCCTACACATACACACACACACCAGCAAACCATCCTTCCATCTCCCCATCATCCAATCTCAAGTGTCAGTATCTATCCTTCCATCTCTCCCTGCCATCACAATTGAGGAAGTTTCTTGGATGAGAAATGAAACATTATGTTCTTCTTCCTCAAGGAAAAAATGGCCCAGTTGCTTTTTTGAAAAAGCACCTGAGATATCTATGACCTGGATCACTGAGAATCTCCACATATACTCTCAGGTTGGTTTTTTTTTTTAGAGATGTTTTATTATTCGACTAGGTGCATTGAAGGTATAACCTAGTCAGGTAAAAAAAATGCCTGCAAACAAAGAACCAAGCTTAGAAAGCATCAAAGATTGCACAGTTCAACTCTGAGCTACAGATATTTCCTTCTATTGACAAATAGTATCTGTCATATTTATACTTTTTCAGCTTCGCTTCCCAATAATGATATGTAGATAATATGCGACCGAGCTTTAATAAGGATCATTAAATAATGCAACAAGAGTTTAGTGGTGATTTAATAATAAAGACTATTTGAATTATATAAAAATAGAACTACAGCATGTAATAACAACACGAGAAACTTCAGTAACAACAAAGCACTATTAGAATCCAATAACATCATTTGTACTCTTAGGAAACATAGACATTAGTTTGCAAGGACTAAGTAATAGTGGGTAGCATAATAGAAGAGCAAGGAGCCATGTTTCCTATCTTCTAAGTTATCTTAGATCAAATCTCTGTTTTCTTAATATTGTTAGGAGCAGGAAAGTGATTGATTTCACATTGGTGTCCAGTTAGGTCATTTAGAGATGAAAGGCATAACTATTGATAATTGTTATCTGTTATTTATTTTAAAAATAAAGCATGTTTTCCCTTAGAATATAGTTAGAAGAATTAGGGGATCCATATGAGGGCCCATAGATCTAACACGATTTGCCCAATTTCTGTCTCTGATTTAGCATCCCTATGTAAACTTGGTGTGGTTCTTATTGACATCTTGAGTTAAGAAAAATAGACTGCATATGCTGGGGGTTTTCCAAGTTGAAAAATTGGACAGAGATTGAAATAAACAACCACAATAATGAGACTGGATTTTGATTACAGAGTTTTGTTTCATAGCCAGAGAAATTGATTTCCCCTTATATTGCTTATTTCCCAGTCTTTCAACTTGATAAATAAACCAAGCTTTATTATCATCCTGAAAAAATTACGTGGGAATGAGGAAAAGTTAGGCTCAATCTTTAAGAAAATGATGAGCGTGTTTCAATCTTAGCGTGATGGAATTACTGATTTTAGAAGCAAAAGTTACCCAAGTGGGGCCGTGACCAAAATCTGGGATTCAAATTGACTTGAAATTTCATTTGCAATAAATGTTACATACGCTAAAAAAGACTAGTCTAATTTAGAAGGGTCTTGCTTCTCATAAGTTGCTAAGTGTGCCTTGTGACATTACCATATAAATGGAGATATAAATATAAATGAACCTTGGTACACTTGTAGAATGAAATTCTATTTGATGTTTAGACAATTCAGGAACTTAGCTAGATTGCATTTCAAAGTAGGGCAAGTCTATTTGGAAAATCTTTCTACCTAAATAACCTTTTAGACACTAAAAATATTGGTTGAAATATGACATAATGGAGGTAATCATCACAGCTAATAGACATTTGACTATGGAAATGCATTATTCTGGCCCATATGTAAAAGCAAGAGATAATTAAATCTGCTCAAAACGGTCCAAATTTTCTCTAACTACTGACTCTTCCACCTATATTTAATCTAAGGGTAATTCTTCTTAGCATTTTTAAACGGTGCTATCTTATCTGCATGCTGAATATAATGTTTTTCAGTGTACATAAGAAAACATAATTGTACACAGTACTCAAACAATTTGGATCATATTTTTGTGAACTGCACTTAGAATCTAAGCATCTACAATGCTGAAGTGTATTCACGAGACATAAGGCTTACCAAACAAATCGTTTTCCAAATAAAATGCAGTTATTTTTGCTGCAAATTTGTTTCATCAGTTTCAAGAGGGGAATCCTTTTCATAATCCGTTATTTCTACAAGTCATTATAGGGCCAGATATTTCACTGATGGTACATAAGCACATTAAGTGAACAACCTTATGGTAAAGAGAATCACATTTTCTACAGCTTCCAGACAATTTCAAATTTGAAGGTCCACTCACATAAAGCTAGTAATTTAGACGACAAGGATTATTAAACCCTGTAATTACACCAAAGCTTTTTGATGCTATCCTGTCTTCTCTTATATCAAAGGATATGCTTCTTAATGTGGTTTTCTTTTTGAGAGAGAGAGGGGGAACAGCAAAACAATAAAGTCACATCGTCTATTTCTAAGTGTACTTGGAGGATTTTGCTAGCTTTTTACTGGATTTTATACGTCTTAGGTTAAAAAATTGGATAGCCTCAAAAATAAAAAATACGGAACAGATGACATCGATTTTTCCCTCAAAATGGTGCAAATCTAGGCCCAATTCTATCCAGTGATGATGTCTATTATTTAACACTTTCCCAAAGTACCAACATTTTATTTCTGAATTACCAGCTCTGCAAGTAATAACATTTCTTCCTGGGTGATTTTTACTGTGCAGTGGGCTCCAGTAGGCAAGAACCAGACCAGCACAGCTACAACAGCATTTATTGACTCAAAAACTGGAACTGAGGAACTACAGGCAAAAGCCTGTGATTTATGCTCTAAACCCACAGGGCCTTAATCAATCATTTACCTAAAAAACCCCACCCAAATATAAATGTTCTAAGTTTCCTTCCAAAACAGTTGGGGTGTCCAAGTTTCCCTCCAAAACATCTAAACGTTAGTTTCTCTTTAGCACAGTTAACACAGCTATATACATTCAATACATACACAATTTTCTGCATTTAAAACTCTTTGAACTTCCGTTACACGAAAGCAAGGATCCCTAAGGACAAGTATGTCAAATAACAATGTGGTAAATCATCGCAATATTAAATGATTCACAGAAACAGTTTCAAAAGAAACTATCCATAAATGTGGCACTAGTTGTTTATGAATGATACCAACATGTTTAATTCCACTTGAAGCCGAAGCAGTCCTTTCTTTCCGGCAAAGTTTAAATTTATAGCACACTGCCACTGGGAGATGGGGAGAGAGAAGATGGTAATATTTTAACTTTGAATCTACCACAACTTTGAAGTGTTTCTTCAGTTAAAACCTTGCTCTGTGAGGCATTCTCCTGACAAATGCTTTTATCCCGTCGGTCACCTTTATTTTTTTTTTATTTTAGCCTGTTTTGTAAAGGCCTAAACCAGAGGTGTCAAACTCAAGGCCTAAGGAACCAGATCCAGCCTGCCGTGCTTAGATATGGCCTGCAGAGTCACCCTGGAAACAGCAAAGGACCGCGGTGCCTCTGCCAACAAATATGGAGTGGCCCTCCTGAGCTCCGTTTTTGCTGGCAGGGGGTTGCAGGAGACAGTTGCAGCCAAAAACGGAGCTCAGGAGCTCATTTTCTCTGGCAGAGCGCTCGGGCCACCACAGGCGCCATGACATGAGTGACATCGGGCTGGCCACACCCACCCTGGCCCTTTGATGTCAAACACAACCCTGATGTGGCCCTCAATGAAATCGAGTTTGACACCCCTGGCCTAAACCATAATGTAATTAGCCAGGTTTATAAATGGCAAGATCTCCGTAAATGAGATTTATCTGGATGGTTGTCCTTTCACCCAATCATCATCCAATAATCATCAAATAATCATTGCTATCAATCAGGATAACGATCTATACATAAGTTTTCCTTCCATTGCAAATTACAATTAAGCACTTATTCACAACAAACAGCTGTCAAACCTTAAGTTAATCTCTGCAAATCCTAAAAAGATGCTATTTATAGAATATTCAATCAAAGTGATGTACATATCTACCCAGTTCATTCCATCTCATAAGTGAATTCTCATTTTGTTGTATATAATTAACCCCAATTTTTGATTATAATATACAGATGGAACAATGGGAGAATATGTGGCTGAAAAGACTGAAATTTATACTACATTATAATCTTAAAGAGAATTTTTATAAAATGATGTTTCATTAGTATATTTCGCCAGATAAATTGTCTAAAACGTATAAAAGTATTTTATGCTGGAAAAATGAACAAGAAGCAGCAGCATTTTATCCTGTGTTGTGGATGTAGGAAAAAAAAACACCAAAAGAATTCTGGATTCAAATCCATACACCAATTCAGAAGTTTTTAAAGATTATTATACAATTGAGACCAGAGAGTGGGTTGTTGTTGTTTTTTTGCAATTGATGGACAAACAATTGGAAGAGTTATGGAACTTTCTTTTTGTACAAAATGACTTCAATAAGATTATTGTATGCACAAAGATGGAAAGATTTGGCATTAAAGTTTAAATTGACTTCTTTGATTAGAGAAAAGGTTTTATGGCTGATAGGAGAGTTATGTTGAACCCACTGAAGTAAATTTATAATTGTACTTACAACTTAGTTTTCTCAAAGAAATTGTTTTCTTGCTTTTCCTTTTTCTTACTTTAACTGCAAACGAATATATAGCAAGAAAAAGAAAAGCAAGAAAAGAAATCAAAGATAAAAGATGTCCAAGAAACAGAAAAAGAAAAGAAAAAAATTGCCTTTTAATTTAAAAATAAATAAATAAAATTATATACAAAAGAGATTGGCATGAAAACAGAAGCCCTGATTTTTTGCTGGCTGCCCCAGAAGCACGGGAAAATCCTGCTTTAAGAATTGAATTAACTTCAGTGGATTCCCCAAAGGAAAAGGGGGAGACAATGGTGGGATTCAATTGTTTTTACTGCCGGTTCTGTGGGCGTGGCTTGGTGGGCATGGCTTGGTGGGCGTGGCTTGGTGGGCGTGTAAGGGGAAGGATACTGTAAAATCTCCATTCCGACCCCATTCTTGGGAGAAGGTTACCACCGGTTGTCCGAATTACTCAAAATTTCCACTACCGGTTCTCCAGAATTGGTCAGAACCAGCTGAATACCATGTCTGGGGGGAGGGTATTACACACACACACACACACACAATCATATAACCACGTTTGAACACAGAGAATACTTTGGATTGAAAATTGTAGACTGCCTTGACCCTCTTCCAAGTCTTGTGATATTACATTATCTACCTTCTGCTTCTCTTACCTGATCTTTGCCAGACTAAATTTCTAAATAAAATACAACGCTTTACATCTTTGAAAGATGCTTCTTGTATTTTTCCCCCCACTTGTAAATACCCTGTGATTTATTCACAAAGCTTTTCTTGCAAGCCTATTATTAATGTACCACCGTATGGAAGTGTGATGATAAACTACTTCGGCTCCATGCAATTATTACAGGTTAAAGAAAATATTATGTCCTGCGGTACAAGAGTGCCATGATCAGCTTTGACCTCACTGAAAGAATCTTGGTTGAGTGATTTATGCAATCTTAAGAGTAAGAAGTTAAAGATGTTTGGATTCAAAATGTTTACTAAAAGAAGAAAGGGGTCACTTGAACAAGCCGATGTGAAGCGTTACTCCTGTATTATTTTGTGCAAAAGCATCTTGGCAGGCTGGAAATAGCTGTATGCACGAAGAGTGTATGAACAATTTTGTTCATTCCAGACAGGTACTTTCAACTATTAGTGTCAATATATCACTTCTCAGCCTTTTAGCTAAGATGGTGTGTGTCAGTACCCTAAACACAAAAGAAAACAATATCTGGATGTTATGTTTGATCTCGTCAAGTATTAAAATAATGCCCCAGTGGGAACGTTGTTCCAGAAGTAGTAATATATTGTCAGTGACTCCCTGAAACCATCTGCCTCACCCATCCATTTCTGTTTGCATTATGGGAGGAAAAAAATGCATTTTATTCTCAATCTTTCACTAATCGTATCAACCTGCTTTCCCCTTAGTTGCTTTCCTTCTCTGTTTAACTGTGTGAGCCACTAGAGATATCCTTTGATTATTATTTTTCTACTTATGTTATATTATTGTTGCAGTATATAGAATGATATTAATAGTAACCAGTGTATTTGATTGTATAGCATGAGTTTAGTTCAGCATTTTCATTGAGACTTTACAGCTTTTTTTCACCAATGCCCAGTAGAAGCACAATACAATCATCCACGTCACAGACGCTTTATAAAGGTAACACATTTTCAGTAAAATCATGACTACCGATGAGAGAAAGAGAGAAAGTAGCTTTCCAGCAAGATGGGAATGTTCTTGTAGGTGATCATTGCTATCTTTGTGGAGAACCATAGTGAGAACTATGAGAAGAGCAACAAAGATGATTAGGGGACTGCAGCCTAAAACATATGAAGAACGGTTGCTGGAACTGGGTATGTCTAGTTTAATGAAAAGAAAGACTACGGGAGATGATAGCAGTCTTCCAATATCTCAGGGGCTGCCACAAAGAAGAGGGAGTCAAGCAAAAAGTGGTTTGTTCCTGACTTCTGGGACATTTTTGGACTTCCTGGTTTAGTCTACCATGCAAATACCAACCAAGTCACCTCCTGTTTAGTTTCTCAGCCAAAACAAGGTCACCTAGTATTATTTCTTCTCTCTTATTATTTGATTCAGCAGTTTTGGTTTCTAAGAAAATGTGACTACGGTAATACTTAGAGAAGGATAGCTTTTAATATTAAACACAGAATGCAAATGCTGCCTTTGGCAAAAAACCCCAATATATAATGTACATCTGGTTTCTTTCCCTCCTTCAAACTTAATTCTAAAGAATATTGTCATGCTAAGCTTAAGTTGCATGTCAAACTCTAGTAATTGGGCTATTCAAAACATGTTATATTTCAAACCTCAAGTCTTCTACTTGAAGCAAACCTGTTATCTTTTCCTGATTTTGCTGCAAAGATCTGCAAGGATCATTGAGCTGACCTTGTTTATTTATGATATTAATATTGTTCAGGTTTATATTTATTGCTGCAAGAGTGTTTTTGTTGTTTACTGCGAGCTGCCTTAAGTGCTGGATAATGATAGTTATTTTCGGAATACATTTTTTTACCAATATCATACTTTTCAGAATTTAGTATCACAGCTGAAGATGAAGATTTATCTATTCTTTTTTTGAACTAATTTTGGCAATTTCCAACATTTGGGAAAATGCAAAAAAAAAAAGGACTATTCCAATGCTCACATTGCTGGGAGAGAGAATTCATCACATCAGTTTATTCACAAATAAATAGATAAATAGATCAGATTTCTCAAAAATCCTTGGTGTTCTCTGAGCTTGCTTGTTTTTTTGCATACATTTCATTACCCAAACCAGGCAACATCTTCAGTGCTAGTGCTGTGCTCTATGTCTGTCTGTCTGTCTGTCTGTCTGTCTGTCTGTCTGTCTGTCTGTCTGTCTGTCTGTCTATCTATCTATCTATCTATCTATCTATCTATCTATCTATCTATCTATCTATCTATCTATCTATCTCTCCCTCTCTCCTATCATCTATCCACCTATCCATCTATCTACTCTCTCTGTCTGTCTCTCATCTATCTATCTATCTATCTATCTATCTATCTATCTATCTATCTATCTATCTATCTATCTATCATCTAGCTGTCTGTCTATCATCATCTATAGTTTTTAAAAGCTACAGAGAAAAACATCTGGTGTGCACATATGCCTTCTATCACAGAACATTTTCTGACTAATTCTTGAACTTTTTTGGTAACTGCACTTCATACATTAGCATTCAATGCACTGTCTTCTTATCCTTTTACTTCCTGAGTGTTCCAAATTTATTCATTTCAAGGTGCCTACAGACTTCCTGTTGCAAAAGAAAAGGTGGAAAATGGAATGAGAATTAGTATTGGGCAAGGTGGATTTTCTCTTTACCATATAAAAGGTGGCAAATTGAAGTGCATCGAATTTTATGTAGCTTGGTACAATTTTTAAAGCTTTTCCCCTCCTATCACTGCACATAAATTGCTTTGTACAAAAGCTGGTTATTGGATTTTATGCTAACTCAAATATCCACAATCAATAATACTATAAGGGATGCATTCTTTCATTTTAAAACTGTGTCATTTAGTTATATCTATTTTAGAATGCCAAGACATTAGAAAGAAAGAACTTTGCTGCCAATCAATCTTAGCTTATGCATTTAAATGTTTCCATTGGGATTATTCTAAACAGTACTTAAATCCTCCTCCAACAATACAAAATTCATTCAGTGAAAAGTCAATCACTTTCCAAGATCCAGATTTTGTCAGCTAGAACCCACGCATCTTCCTATTTCTTAAATGTTTAGTACCTACCTGATTTTTATCTACTAAGTCCCTAAATTTTAGTCCATTAGAAACCCAACAGTCAAAACCCTGTTCATTAAAATCTGAACCACAAAAAGGAACAGGATATATTACATCTAGACATTTTAAAGTGGTAATTTAATATTCTTATTTAATTATCAATATAGTCCATCTGATACTAACCATTGGGCTATTACCCTTTCAACCTTCTTACTATTTCTTTCCTGACGATTCTAATCGGTATATGTAAAATTATTTTTAAAGGATAATAATGAAAGTTTGAAAAAATAATACGGAGATGTACAGAAGTTGGTTTTCTGAAAAGGAGGAATTGGCGTTGAACTATGATATGAAAATACTTCCTAACTCATATTACTTACTAGATATGGGGAAGCAGTAGAATCGAGTTCAACTTATGTATGTAAGAGCCCATGTGCAAAGTGATTGAGCAATAAAAAGAGCAACGTTTCCTAAGATGCTCACTAGTTAAAGTATGGTCAAATATTAACAGTTTGAGAAAACAAGAAAGAGGTGGTTCATTTACAGGATTGATACTTACCATGAATATAAGACAGGGGTGTCAAACTCAAGGCCCAGGGGCCAGATCCAGCCTGCTGGGTTCTTAGATCTGGCCCATGGGGCGGCCCTGGAAATAGTGAAGGACCAACCCATGGTGCCTCTGCAAGTGAAAACGGAGCTTGGGAGGGCTGCGGCCAGCCCTTCTGAGCTCCATTTTAGCTGGCAGAGGGTTGCAGGAGGCCATTGCAGCCAAAAACGAAGCTTGCGAGGGCCTTGGGCAATACTCCCTGGCTCTTCCGGCAGGCTGGCCTGGGGTGACCAAGGGGTTTTAATGGGGTTTTTTAACTGGAACTAATGTTTTAATTGTATTTTATTGTGCTGTAAACCACCCCGAGTCTTCGGAGATGGGGCGGTATATAAATTTAATTTTAATAATAATAAAATAATAATAACTCCCAAGCTCTGTTTTTGCTGGCAGAGGGTGCAGGAAACCCTCGCAGCCAAAAACGAAGCTTGGGAAGCCATTTTCACTGGCAGAGCACTCAAGCCAACACAGGTGCCCCCAACATGAATGATGTCGAGCTGGCCATGCCCACCCTAGCCACGCCCACTCTGGCCCCTTAACGTCAAACACAACCCTGATGCAGCCCTCAATGAAATCAAATTTGACACCCCAACTATAAGAGAATACCGAGAATATTCTGGAGAAAGTGACATTAAGAAAGAAAAATCCCTCTCTGGCTAACACATTACCAGGGTGGAGAAATGTGTGAATTTCTCTAACTCTAGGGATCTAACAGAACTGTAATGTCAGGATCCTGAAAACGTAAGGCCCACAATAGGACATTTCAGAGCAGCTGACCAAAGAATGTGCAAAACAGTAGAAATCCAGACAGTTACTGTACTTGGTCCAGTCACTGTAAAACAGAGAGGGACTAAGAGCACACCACTGAAAGATCAAGGTTGACTCAGCTTTTCATCCTTCCGAGATGGGTAAAATGAGGACCCAAAATTGTGGGGGCAATATGCTGACTCTGTAAACTCAGCAAGGGCTGTAAAGCACTATAGGTAAAGGTAAAGGTTCCCCTTGCACATATGTGCTAGTCGTTCCTGACTCTAGGGGGCGGTACTCACCTCCGTTTCAAAGCCAAAAAGCCAGCGCTGTCCAAAGGCATCTCTGTGGTCCTGTGGCCGGCATGACTAAACGCCAAAGAGGCACGGAAATCTGTTACCTTCCCACCAAAGGTGGTCCCATTTTTTTCTACGTGCTTTCAAACTGCTAGGTTGGCAGAAGCTGGGACAAGTAATGGGAGCTCACCCCATTACATGGCACTAGGGAACTGCTGAACTGCTGACCTTTCATTCGACAAGCTCAGCCACCACGTCCCATCCAATACCTCCGTACTTAGGTAAATTTGGAGGATTTTCATCAAACTCTGCGTACAGGTAGTCCTTAACTTCCAACCACAACTGAGCCCAAAACTTCTTTTGATAAGCGAGACATTTGTTAAGTGAGTTTTTCCCCATTTTACAACCTTTCTTGCCACAGTTTTTAAGTGAATAATTGCAGTTGTTAAGTTAGTAATACGTGAATCGGATTTCCCCATTAACTTTGCTGGTCCAAAGGTCACAAAAGGTGATCACATGACCACAGGATACTGCAACCATTATAAATATGAGTCAGTTGCCAAGCACCTGAATTTTTATCACACGAACATGAGGATGCTGGAAAGGTCATAAGTCATAAGTCACTTTTTTTCAGTGCTGTTGTAACTCTGAATAGACTATCTGCATTTCTGTGTCCCACAATCAATTTATTTGATTGTGATTCATTTCCTCTTATGGCTAAACAGTTAATACTATCCAATTAGCTACACTTAATATAAACATTGCAGAAATAAATGCTGCAGACGGAGTCATAGTTTATACATTTATCAATGTATACTTGCCTATTTGGAATGAAAGTCAATGTTCCGTTAGCAGGTACATTTCTTTCTATTAAGATTATACATATAATACGTTTGCTCTACTCACACCATCTCTCAGCTTTGTGATTACACTAAAGGATGATGAACAAATGTGTCAAGAATAAATATCAAAAGTCACTGACAACAAATTTTCTCCTCGGTACCAACAGACAGTTTACGGCTCATAACAATGAACAATGTTACACTGCCACACCGATATACAACCTTTAATCGAAGAACACTTTCCTTTGCCTGAATTATTCAAAACATGCTACCCTGCATTTATGTCACACTTTGCTTAGTATTTTAATCAATTTTCATTTGCATCAATTGGTTCTGAATTGAGACTTCGTTTGAAGAGAGCTTCAAATGTAGATTTTCATACACACCCACACACCTTATTTCTCTGTCTTTCTTTTATATTTACACCCATGCCTTTAAAAATGTTTTTATGTGAATATTTGTTTGATAACAAATATAAAAGATCCTATTGGAACAACCCAGCCATTATGTAGCTTCATCCTTATGGGCACTTTAGTCAAAGGAAGGTTTTTGTCAACTGCAAAATAACAAATAAAAATCTACTCTGTTATATAAATCAAATCTGCTAAATTTTATAGCTTTGTCTCTTCCCTCCAAATCTCCAAAATGTTATCAGAAATGCTGAACTGTGCTGAATGTTTGGGAAAGTTTCCCATCCCATTTATTAAACACCCCCTATTTCCCTTAGTATCTTGCTGCTTTTTTGTTTCCAAAATCAATTTGTTCCTACACTTTGTTTCCCACATCCTAAGTCAAAGGTCAGCAACCTGTGGCTCTGGAGCCACATGTGGCTCTTTCATCCCTCTGCTGCAACTCCCTGTTGCTGGTCGGCTCCACAATTGATAGGGCTTTTGGTTAGGACAGGTAGAGGAAAAAGGACACCATGCTAGGAGGAGACTCTATG
>JAOYMU010000302.1:8704554-8714878 GCA_025802295.1 Psammodynastes pulverulentus | reverse complement strand
CCCCCACCCTTCTGCACATGTGAACGTGCTCTCCCTCCACCCTTTTGCGCATGCACGCGCCTACCGTTGCATGCTTACTGCGCATGTGCGCTTCTCCCTGGTCAATGGTGTCCCACTTTAGCGGCTTTGGTAATGTTTAAATCTGGTCACCTTAGGTTAGACAAACCAACTGCGTAGAAAATTTATACAAAGTCTTGAACAATTTAAAGACTGTAATTTAAACTCCATACAACTTTAGATTTATTTTTTAATTTAATTTTTATTTTCAAAAATGATGTTTTGGAAAAAGCGTCAGCCAATGTGGCATTGCAGGAAAGGTGCTGCATTAGGAACAAAGAGTTCCATGATCGAGTTCTCCCTTAGGTATGGAAGCCAGCTAGATGACCTTGGGCCAATCCACTTTCCACTTGACTTCCAAGTTCTGCAAGAATGAAGTTTATAAACAAAAATCCTTCCTCACAACAGGCACAAATGTAAGTCTTGCTGTAAAGTTCTTAGGGAGTGCAGTCTTGCAACTAAGCAGGACAAATGCTGAGGAAAAACAAGTCTATAAAACAGAGTTGTGCAAAGTATTTCAAAGAGGTGTTTGGCAATGCAAATGAGGGCCAGTCAAGCAGGACCTCTGAAAGGCTCATGTGGCTGTTTTGAAGGGGTTTTTTTCCCTGTACATGGCCGCGCATGCAGAGCCGTTTCATTTTTGCTAGCAATTTCCACTGAAAAGGGTTGTCTGGATGTGCAAATCTGTTAAATTCTAGTATCAAGTTCAGATACTAGGAAGCTTACAATCACTTCAAAGATTTGCCATTCTTCTGTGATTTTATTGGTTAAAAATAAACAAGGAAGCAATGCGGCCCGGTACCGTTGGAGCTGAACTGGGGCGACGGCTCGCATGCCATCAGAGAGGGTACTGTATGCTACCTCTGGCACGCGTGCCATAGGTTCGCCATCATGGGACTAGAGCCAACGCAAGAGCTCTAGTCCCAAATGGAAAAGATGAAGCTTTTGATTGAAATTAAGAGGGCATAAAACACTACTGCATCGTAAGTTACATTTCTAGCATCTTTTATACCTCTAAATGTATAATGTATAAAAAAGAAAAGGGCACCATCAGTTTTCAGAGTGCTAGTGGGAACTGTGTTTTTAGCACAAGATGTTCCCTCACTCTTTGCTGGCATCGTGTGATAAATGGCAGAAGTCAATTAAGAGCAGGGACAAAGCTCTTTGATATAGCAATTAATAAGACAATCATAGCATTTAACAATGGAATGATAATAGCATCCATTAACTGTTCTTTTCCGTTGCTCTTTCACATTGCCAAAATGACTTCCAACTCTGCCGTTGCTGGAAAGCATTAGTTTGACACTACATAATAGTATGGAAAATGTTGGGTCCTGTTTGTTTTTGTCTACACCAGGGGTCAGCAACCTGTGGCTCTGGAGCCGCATGTGGCTCTTTCATCCCTCTGCTGCAGCTCCCTGTTGCCAGTCGGCTCCACAATTGATAGGGCTTTTGGTTAGGACAGGTAGAGAAAAAAGGATGCTGCGCTAGGAGGAGACTCTATGATAGGGGGAACTGGACTTCTGGTTGGCTCCAGAATTGAACGGGGGGCTTCCGGTTAGGACCTTTGTGATTCTTTGAGTGCTTAAGGTTGCCGACCCCTGGTCTACACATTCACCCAAATCCAGCTAAAAATCCACAATCTGCACAATTATATAGATAAACTTGGTTTGCTATTTTTTCCCCCCACAAAGCACAATGGAGTTTATAGATCACGAGAAATTTTCATAGATCTCATAAATAAAAAGAACTTCATTTTTGGCCCTTGCATAAACAGTATCTTTCGCATTCTAGTTCAGATATACTCCCTCTCCTCCCCTCAAAAAAATCTCAAGAATAGGCCTTGTATTCATTTCAGTAGTTTTTTTGATTATGTGTGATCAAATTGGTGTTGACTTCTAGGAACCACATACTGTAATTCTTCTCCAACATGACTGGCTTTTATCGTGGAACTGCATTTATTATCTGCATATCAAGTCCATCTCCCTGGATGCTAGTTGCCCTTTTCTCTTTCCTTTCAACCTTCCAAGCATAATGGACTTCTCAAGGAAGCTTGGTCTTTGAATAATGTATCCAAAATAAGATCAATTAAGGTTGGCACATCCCAAGAGAGAATTCTAGATTGATTTATTCTGAGATCTCTTTGCTTGTTTTCTTGGCTATTCAATAACTGTTGGTATTTCATAGTATATTAACTTAAAGACATGATGTTAGAGCTAGTGAAAGCTAGTTGGTATAGCACCATGATGGCGAACCTTTGGCATGTGTGCCAGAGGTGGCACACAGAGCCCTCTCTGTGGGCACACGAGCCATTGCCAGTTGCTCTTTTGGTTTTTGGCGCACTGGGCAGCTGGTCTTCGCAGGCACCGGAGTGCCCCAAAACAGCCCAAAAAATGCCCACAAAACATGCCATATTCCAGGCCGCTTTCAGGCCATTTTCAGGCTGCCGAGATACATGGAGATTTTGAACTTATTAGACCTGAATATCCTGTCTTTGCAAAAAGTCATCTTACTCGGAACTGCCTATATACTCAGGCGCTACCTTAACACCTCTTAGGCCTTAATTAGGACCTGAAATGTTAAGTTTTTACTAGTCCGAGACTGTGAATCAAACTGAAGATTGATTGATTGATGATGATATATGGAGATATTGACCTCAAACCACACAAAAAAGGTTAAGTTGAAGCCTAAACAAAGAATTTATTCCAAGGCACTGATACAACGCACTTTCTGATGACTTAAAGCTTGAGATCTCTGGCTCTGCAAATATTAATGAGATTCTAGACAAAATCTGGCAACTCCTGCTATGGTTCCACTTATTAATTAACTAAACAGTCCCTGCCCTTGGAGGGCTGCCTTAATTAACTGCAATGCAATATGTGGCAACACATCCATATCTTGCCCTGAATTATAGCTTGAGATCCACATTGTTTTTCTAAGAGAGCATATTCTAAGAAAGCAGTTGCACTGGGACCAGGGCAGAGGGCATTTCTGTGACTAACTGCATATTTAAAACGCAGTTATGATAGCAGTGATAAAATAGCCCAAGTTCAAATCTTTGATCTATGAAATGGTCAAGCCCAAAGGTTTATTCTGGCAAGCCTTGTTTTTGACAAATCTACGCTGACTTCTGATAATAATGACAATGTATTTGAAGTATATTGCAACATTGCTTTGCAATCAAACCTAAATGTGTCAGGTACAGCTGATGTCAAATTATGTACTTTTCCCAAGTAAGTTCTTCTTCTTTTTGCTTCTTATCTAAGTTCCTGTTTGTTTTCAGATCTTCACCAATCTTTTTGGCCTTTATTGTTCTTCACCATTTTTTTCTAAATTCCAAGAACAGCTAGCAATTGGGATTTTAGCATTCCCTTGTTAGGAATTCCTTACCCATCTTATGGCCTTTTTCCTCTTAGTACATTCTGCCATGGAATCTTACTCTGAATTTATTAACATATACTTCCTTGGAATTTAACGTATGCATACAATGGCACCCAGTTTTAGTTTCTCTTAAAATTTCAACAACTCTGAGATAGGGCTACTGTGTTTCCCAGTGTTCCTGTTAAATCCAGGGGTGGGCTACTATGAATTTGCACATGTTTGGGTGAACCTGTAGCTAATTTTATAGCCAGTTTGGCGAACCCATAAATCCCACCCTTAGCTGGCCCCACCCCATCCACCCCGCCCCTCCCAGGAGTCCCTATACAGCCTGTTTTGGATGCAGGTAAGTGCAGGGCCCAGGTAGAGGCTTGGGGAGGGTGAAAAACGGGCCTCCCAGAAGATCCGGAAGTCAGTAAATGGGTCCATTCCTGGCTTCCAGAGGGCCTCTGGAGCTCGAGAAGGCTGTTTTCGCCCTCACGGAGGCTCGAGAAAAGCCTCCGGAGTCCAGGGAAGATGAAAATGCCTCCCATCGTGGTTCAGGAGGCCAACTAGGCCACGCCCACCATGGCCACAACCATCCAGCAACTGGGCAGACAACCCATTGCTTAAATTTTTGAAACCCACCCCTGGTTAAATCCACTTCTGTAACGAATTCTTCATTGTTGTTAGTGTCCAGTGAAGGACAACCGACTGAATTTTGAGTAATTCTACCCTCTAAAGAAGGAAAATACCAGCAAGAAAAGTGGGGGTTTACTGGGAAAAATTATTGTAACTTGTGAACAAGCCTTTTCACCAAGACTGGGTCAGTATTGGGGAGATCATATGGGGAGAGAGACAGACAGACAGATGATTGGAGGGAAAGAGGAGAAAGAGACAGATAGACGGATGGATGGACAGACAGACTGGTATACATATTGAAATCACTGGCGAACTGGCTGCTATGGTAAATAATCACTGTTCTATATTTCTCTGAGGAATAAGATTCATTCTAATTTTTAAGCAAACAGATTACTATATGCAAATATTTACAGAGCTGTACAAATGTTATGTTCTGTTCAAAAAGTATATTATACTGCAGATGTGCTGAACACACAAGCCATGCTGCAGAAGCTATCAAACATATTTTTGAGAGCAGCAACTGCATTACAAAATCAAACACAAGCCGCACAAGGAGAGAAATATGGACTATGTTGTAACCATGTTATATTCTATGGGACGGGAAGCAAGAAACATACTACAGGTATGAAAATGTCTGATTAATCAATATGTCAATACAGGCAGTTCTCAAATTATGACTGGTCGCTTAGTGACCATTCAAAGTAACCACTAACCCCAAAAGGGGAACAAATCTAAAAGGAAGACTCATGACCTGGATTCAAAGTTCTGACAGTTGGGCCCCTTCCTCAGTAATGTGACTGAACTTCGACATGGCCAAATTTACAGTGGTTTGCAGCACCTTACATTCACATGACTGCATTTTATGATAAGTTTTGCTGAGCCTCGGTGGCGCAGAGGTTAAAGTGCAGTAATTGCAGGCTACTTCTGCTTACAGCCACCTCCCTGCAATTTGGCAGTTCAAATCCCACCAGGCTCAAGGTTAACTCAGCCTTCCATCCTTCTGAGGTGGGTAAAATGAGGACCCAGATTGTTGGAGGCAATATGTTGACTCTGTAAACTGCTTAGAGAGAGCTGTAAAGCACTATAAAGTGATATATAAGTCTAAGTGCTATTGCTATAATTCTGGACAGTTAAAGTTGTTTCGGTATCTTCAATTGCAGAAGCATTTATAGAATCCAGGGACATCATATTTGAGCTGGGAAAAAAAGATGATCTTTAGATAGGAGCATAAAAATAGGCTTCTGTGTTTATCTCTTTGCTGCCATTTGTGGTGGTCCAAATTTCAAAACCAAGACATGGTATACTTAGTTTATATTATAAAACACATTTCAAGATAGCACACTTACAAATCACAGCTGTATAAAGGCACTTTGGTTTGCATATGGAGAAGTGAAACATATAATACCTATTACGGGTATCATTTACTATAGGTTCTGCTTCCTTTTCCTCCACCTGAATACCATTATAGGATGCGATATAACATAGAATGCAATTTCTTTGTTACCTTGGAGGTTAAAGATGATAAGAAAAAGAAAAGATTGTGCACTCATCTAGATGAATAGTTTGTTTCACTGAATTGAGGCATACATCAGTAAATCCTCACATTTGGCACCTAGTTTTCTTCTGATGTATGTTTCCGTTTGTACTACAGCAATGTTGCACCATTAATATTTGTTCTCTTAGCTGCAATTTCTGCATGCCAGCATTGAACAGTCTCTTCCATTATAATACAAGGCAAACTCTTGTTTATCCAGAGAGCCTGTGGGGCACTACAATCCTTCTTCTTTAACTGGTTAGATGGCAGATGATACTTTCTATAAAAGTATAGGACTTAATTAATGAAATCATAAGAACAGGATAGAGGTAACCACAGTTAATGGCATTAACTATGCAGTTAATGGTAAACTTGGCATAGTCCCAAAATGCCAAAAAATTGTTGGAAATGGGAGTCTATTTGATTCCTGCTTTGGTCAAAGGGTTGGAACTTCCTAATTAAAGGACGAAAACTAAACAAATTGCAGTTGGAATTGGGAGGGAAGAATACACCAGCCATGTAAAACCATGGATAAAAGCCATTATCTTTGGTGAATGATGGTGGATTTGCCAATCTCTAAAATCTTACAAAATTCTAGATCTGGAGGTCATTAAAGAGCTAAAATCCTATATATTTGGAAATAAATTCAGGTTTCACAAAATCAGTCTTCAGTGATCAAATCTGGGTAAGTATTGTGTATGAAAACTTCTCACCTATTATAGTCATATCTAGCAACATAAGTATTGCTTTTGTAAGCCATGTCAGAGCTTCTCAAGTTATACTACTGTTAAAACTGTATTTATGGCAATCATTATATAGAATAGAAGTAATGTTAAAAGAATAGTACAGTATATAAAACATAAATATGCAATATAAAAATATGCTAGATTATTAGTCACCTTATTTTTGATCACAATAAGATATTTTTGTGCAAAACTTTTGTGCTTAGAAGCAGCTTACTGATTGCAAATGTATATTTCTCCAGCCTGCTGATTGGAGGATCCAAGTGTGGGTAGATACTCTGTCTTCTGCCCAGTGACTGAGTTAAATTTTCTGTATAAAACCATACCACATGGCTCCTGCTTCCAGTTTTTTCACTCAGTCTTGCCCAGCACAGACAGAAAAAATTTAGCGCTCTCACTGATGATCAGAAAAAACGCTTGGATCCAGCAAAGGACAATTAAACAAGCACCAAAAAAGCTCAGACAGACCCAGGTTTGAATTGCGGCTTTGCGCCAGAGTTGCCGCTCAGCTTTCGCGCAATTGCAGCGTAACCTTCACTGTGACCGTTTCCGGACTTGCCGGATCATTGGCTGACTTCCCCCGGTCCGCCGGGACTGCCGTCGACAGTGCCAAGCTGTAAAAGCCACCAGGCGGGTGCTTGGGCTTCTCTGGTCCACCGGTAACGCTGCTACTGCTATTAATTAGCCCCACTTAGTGGCTCATTCTGGAGGTCATGCCAGGAGGCTCCCGGGTTTCCTCTGAGATAATAGCACCGCACGAACTCCCTGCTGCTGGTGATTGATCTGATCTATTCCCATCCGCCGGTACGATTGCCACCTCCCAAACCTCCCTTGGGAGTTCTAAGGCACTGCGGCTAAGATTGTAGTAACAATCAATTGGAACTGCTTAAAGCAGAGGTCTTCAACCAGTGGTCCAGGGACCACTGGTTGTCAACGAGAAAATTTTGGTGGTCCACAGCGCACCCAGGTGGATGACCAATGGGCCAGTCTTGTGACTAGAGCTGTGGAATATGGGAGAGAGATTCAGAGATAGAGATGAAGGAAAAAAGAGAGATTTTAGAGAGAGAAATGAGAGATGAGAGAAAAAGAGAGAGATGAGAGATGAGAGAGAGATACTGAGAGAGAGATGAGAAAGAGAGAGAGATGAGAGAAAAAGAGAGATGACAGATCACAGTGTTTTGTTTTCTGTGGAGAACGGGTCCAAATGGCTCTTTGAGTGTTTAAAGTTGCAGAAACAGGTGGACAAGCTAAGTGCCTGAAGGACCTTATCCTGTCACTGGGAGTCCAGGCACTTCAGCAAGTGCACGCTGGATTCCTGTTAGTAGTCTGCAGGATTTAAAATTATGAATTTGGTGGTCCCTGAGGTCTGAAAGGTTGGAGACCCCTGGCTTAAAGGGAGTTGTGTTATTGCTAGATAGCACTCCAACCAGTTGGAGCCAGTCGCTTATCGTGGCAATTATCAATGGCGGATCAAAGACTACCTGAGGGAAGGGAGGAAGCCAATTACTCTCCCAGGAAGTCTTCTAAGTGCAGTCATGCTTCCCACACTAGAGCGACCTGCAAGGGGGCTCCTAGTAAGGCTAAGAGCAAGGGGAAGCAGAAGCAACCTTCTAAAGCAGAACAGAAGGCAGCTAAAAGATTGCAGGACGCCTAGACAAATAGGTGGCCAGAGCAGAGAGGGAGAAACAGATCAAGGTGGATCAAAATCAACCTTCCACTTCCCGCTCCTTTCCAATGGCTAGCCTCCCACTCATAATGGAATCTAGACAAAGGGAATTGTTACCAGATGGCGCTGGTCAGCAATCTTTTGAAATAAGCTTGCCTGATGAGCAGGATAGGGAAGAAATGACTCCACTTTGCCTAGCAACAAGCCCTGGGACATGTTTTCTGTCTGGCAGACCCAGGCAGGGGAGGGGATCCACCCTAGGGAATCACAAGAGTTTGAAATGCCTGCTGAAATTCAAAACTTTATAGCTGAAGCTGTCTCTAAAGGCATTGCTGCAGGTTTGCAGCAGCAGAGATGTCACTCCGCTTATTTAACAACTGATTTGTATCCCCAGCAGCACCATCCTTCAATTGACTCATGACAGGCAGTCTGATCATGACACCCAATCTTCTTCTCATAGTGAGCAGTCATCCAAGGAGGATGAAGACCAGGGAGACCAGGCTTGGTCTGATGAAGGAAGGCCACCAGAGGTTCCAGCCATCTAAGGTCTTTTTCATCCTTTGGTGTTTAAGTCATTGTTATTTAAGACTAAAAACACAGTGAACCTGGCAAGGGAAGCTGAATCAGCAGGATCAGTCCTGGGTCTACAGGATCCTGATGACTGCCTCTTTTCGGAACCTACTGAGGAACCAGATATAGTGCCCTCCCCCAAACTCTTCATCAATGTAGTTCAATGCCAGTGGGCTCAGCCAGGTTCACTTATCACTGTCCCAAGTGGTAGTGATAAGAAACTATATAACATGGGATCAGATCTCTCATTACTTCTAGAGATGCCCGGTATAGATGGCCTAGTAGCATCATCTACTCTACAGATGTAGCAGACGGACTTAAACCAGAGGATAAGAGAGTGGAGATCACTTTCCGCAGAACTCACCAGGCTGCAGCCTGGGCTATTAAGGCTGCTACTGCAGCATCATTCTTTAACAGGATTTCTTTATCTTGGCTCTGCCAGTTCCAGGACCGTATACCTCCAGATGGTATCCGCATCCACCAAGATATTAACAAATTGGTGGCTGCTACAGAATACTCAGCTGATGCTACGTGTCTCCGTCAACAATAGGTCATTGGATTAGGGCGTGTGTAGTGAGGGCCTATAGAGAACAGGCCCTTCCAGTACCCAGACGGCTGACAGCTCACTCCACGCGCGGCGCAGCTACAACAGCTGCATCGGCAACTCAAGCTTCCCTCAAGTTTGTAGGGCAGCAACCTAGTCCTCTCTATAGCCTTTATTAGACACTACAAGCTTGATGCCTTTGCTTCAGCGGAGGTGGCCTTTGGAAGAAGGGTGTTGGAACAGATACTTAGGTCATCCAAGGCGCAGAACCAGGCATCTGCCCGCCCTTAGAGTCTACGGCTTTGGTATACCCCATGCTTGGATCTTCCAATCAGCAGGCTGGAGAATGGACGCTGTACTCACCTGAACATCCTTTCTCAGATAGCTGATTGAAGGATCCAATCCCACCCTAGCAGGTCGCCTGGTACAAGTCAGGAAGTGTAGGGAGCAGTAAATTCATCTTTGTGGAGTAGCCTTCATGAAAAACTGAAAGCAGGAGCCACATGGTGTGGTTTTATATGGAAAATTTAACTCAGTCACTGGGCAGAAGACAGAGTATCTACCCATGCTTGGATCCTCCAATCAGCTATCTGAGAAAGGACGTTCAGGTGAGTACGACATCCATTCTCTTCCCTGATATGATTTCAGTAGCTAAAGATAAAAGTTCTTTTGTCCATTTTAGTGCATCTAGTCCACCTGTCGTCTTCTTTTTCTTCTTCTTTTTTTAATACTGGTGAATTCTGTACAGCAGCCCCAACCATCTCAATTTAGATGAGTATGGCTCATTGTAGGATGTTTCCATGATTGTGAAGTGTCACTGCTTCGCATTCCTGTATTTTAAAAAAGGAAAGATAAACCTAATTATTAGTTCTCACAGCAAAGTACTGAGTGCCTATTCTTTCATGCATTCACAACCTAATTAATTTATTAACAAAATATAGGTTACAAGATCTATTAGGAGCCTTAAGAGAACTTTAGAGTGACATGGATCCCAACAGAAAAGAATATTTGTAGCTCAGTGGCCCTTGGTCCTTCTGAGTGCACTGAGTGCACTGATGATGTAACAACCTTGTTGGGTAATAAATCTACAAAAAAATAACTAAGCCCAAAAAGCACTAAAAGTCTCACAGAAGAATAGAAGGAATAGATCAGACATCCAGCCCTTGCTTATCAATGGAGACCGAGTGGAGCAAGTGGCCAGTTTTAAGTTT
>JAOYMU010000302.1:7850432-7863557 GCA_025802295.1 Psammodynastes pulverulentus | reverse complement strand
AGGCTTTCAGAAATGGCGCGGCGCCCTTACGACGATAGCGCGGCTCCCCAGGGAGCCGCGGCGCACAGTTTGGGAACTACTGGTGTAGGGCTTTTTACTTTTTTTAGATAAAAGTTAAGGAGATCAAATTCCAGCCCTATCCTCATACAAGCAAATGAGAATATTTGACAGGTCACAACACAGATTATAAATGTCCCTAGAGACAATTTTCTGTTCTGTTTTGTGCCCATTGAAATTCTCCTTTAACTTCAGGTCATTATACTACCGGTATGCCCTACGTTTTGGGGTGATTAAGATTAAGGCCTTTTTCTTATGACAATCCTTCATATATTTGAAGAATGCTATCATAATATCCATTTTTAATCTTCCTACAAATTAGTAAATATCTTCCAAAATCCTTCATTCTAAAGAATTATACACATTAGGGAAGTTTGGAAGTAGACATAAATGTTCTTGACAAAGATAAAAATCAGTACTTACCCCAAACTTTTACCATTTTTCTCTCTTTTGTATGCTAGTTTTAATTTATGCTAGGTGTGCTTTGTTAGCCTTCATTTATGCCAGCAGCATGATTTGTTATATCCTTGAGGCATTTAATGATACAGATGTCATTTCTGTGTGTAATATTTTAGATATCCACAAATTAAATATACCCAAGAGGAGGACTTGTGATCAGTGGCATAGTTTTCTTACTTGACAGGAAATCTTTCGGTCCTCTGAATTTGTGCCGTATTACCTCACATGCACTTAATGCCTTCAACACTGTTAATATTGACACTTTCTGGAACATTTTGATTGCAAAAGTTAACACTGTAATAACCACCTACAGGAGCTATATAAGAATGGGTAGCAGATGGCGTGAACACATGCTATCTAACTTTTCAACAGAATGTTGTTTTGTTTTGTTTTTATAATCATGAGGTATGAAATCCTTTCCATTTTTCTCCAGTTATTTGTTCTTATAAATAACAGGTAACAACAAAAAAAGAAGTACACTATAATGGTTGGGGGTTGTTTTTGTTTTTAAGAAGTACAGTAGTGGTGGTGCTTGCGCATTTCTAGTGTGCTTGCCAGAAAAATTTGTTAAGTTAGTGATCTCAAAAAAAAGGCCATTTTCTGTGATATCTCCATTCTAGCAAACTACCCTTCCTTCAAATTTTATTTTCTCTTGACTGAAGTTAAATGGGGCTTAAAGAACATGATGTCCTACTTTAAAAATAAAGAACACCAACTTTATTCTTTAAGATGGAATTATTTCTGCTGTTGCTTTCATTCTAAATATGTTATTTGGTGAATTATATTTCTCGTGTTCCGATTTAAATGCTTACTATGTTTGCCCCTAAAGAAAGTGCTTCCTCACAACTCAACATAAATGTGGTAAAACAAAATTGCTGGTCATATTTGAGTAGAAGAAATGATAAGAATGATTTATTTGGCTTGCTTCTGCTGGCATATTTTATAAGACTAAACAACAACATTACCCTATTGGATTAGATAAAAAAAAAGTTCAATCTGTATGTAACAAACAGATATCTCCCACAAACTCTGAAGCAGAGCTTTGTGGACTCAGCCATCATTAATGATGTCTACCAAGCATTTGGTACTTGAAGTTCAGTTGCTTGAACAGGAAGTGTACATAACTCGTTACATTTTTAATCCTTTTTTCACAGTTATGAAGTATTACCCAAATCCTCCACTCTGTACTTTTCAAGAATAAATTCATCCAGATCAAATTCTTCCCCACTTGTGCAATGACTTCTTTTCATGGAAGATGTCCATTATCTTCCCTTCTTCCTCAATGTTGTCCATTTCATGCTTTTGCCTAGACGCCTTGTGTCTTCCCTCATGTAGGAAAGAGTCAAATGAATGAGGAAATACTGAACCTATAGAATCTTTGAGACATAATGGTTCTTTGTTTGCGGAATGCCAACTCAAAATCTAGGGAAAAAAAGATATTGCAGTTGAGCATAGAAGGAAGATAACTATTATGGCAAACTATTGAGCTCCTCCCAAATTTTAATTAATACCTTACTTTTGATAGCCATCTGACTCAGAGTTCTATTCCTGATGGGGTATTAAAATGATACACAAGGTCATTGGCAGTAAGTATTTTAGAGTGGCTTACCCATCCATAAAAACTGAATGATATTTTTCTGAAATGGTGCTTCAGCAGCGGGTTGTCAGGTCACAAAACAAGGCAACTTGAGGTTGTAAGAAGAGATATGGACATTTGACAGCATAACTCCCTGCATTAAAGCAGACCTGGCTGATCATTCATGACATGCTGTTTTTTTCCATTCAGAAAATTTTATTCATGGAGCAATATTATCGTGTTATATTGATATGGATCTGGAAAATTTCTACTTATTCCTAGATTTTTCTGAGTATGTAGGCCAAAACACCAATAATCTTATAAGAGAAAGTTGGCAATCAGTGATTTTGGAATGAGTTTTAGGAATGTAAGGATTGGTTGCTGGCTTATGCATGATCAGAACTAAGCACCTTCATATGCTTTTCCTGCTTCTAAGGCTTTAGAAAGAGCTTTTACAGCAGTTTTCTTTATTTCTAATTTATTTATTGGGAAATTTTTACATCGTTGCCTCCATAATTCTTATCTGAAATCACAGAGCCACAAATTGTAAACCAATTAATCCAGCGTGCTAAGTAGGAGCAGGCAAACCAGCTTAGTAAACTATCAACTTGTAAGTAAGTCTTCTTGTAGGATGCAGTGGGAACTATCACAAGGTATGAAGATTTCTTTCGGTTTCTTCCAAAATGCTGTTCTCTCTAACTTTCCATTCTCATATTCCTACTCTCTCATCTCCCGTATAGACAGTACTTCAAATTTGGTCAATTAAGTGAAATGGCAGAATTGAGATCATTATTACTTTACTTTGAAATTAAATTCGGTTAAGTAAAAATGGGATGAGTTGAATCCGAATACTTATAGCTTATAATTTACAAAAACAAATGAGCAATCAAAAAGGGAAGGATATTGATATTGGATAAATTCTCTTACCTGGTCATCTGAAAGTAACCAGAACTTAGTTATAGATGCAGAATAGTAGAATAAGATTTGATGATGTCACAATAGAAAGAAGAAGAGTCAAACAGAGCATGCGGGGTAGGTATGACTGGCCTCTCCATTGGGATGTCTTCATGTTTGAGGGCGTAGAAAGACCGATATGAGGCCAAAACTTTAGTGGTCTCAACAATTTGAGGTGTCTTTTAATATTCCTACAGATTTTTAAAAGTTAAAATATAAAAATGCTTTATGTTGCAAATAGACAAATACAAGCCACTGGTCTTTCCAGATCTTTGTCTGCCTTTTTCTAAACCGTGTATTTTTCTAAACCTTTTTCTAAACTATGGTATTTATCTGGCATTTCTGCAGATTAAACGAAGGATTTAATTCATGCAGCAGTCTTTGGCTGTCACAAATTATACTTTTAATTAATATATATAATTATAATTACAGGTTTTGCACCTGTATCCCTTCAGAAAGTATAAGGTGATTGTTTCTTACTTTCTTTTAAAAAGTAGTTCCCGACCCTCTCTTTTATGTGGCTCATTACATCGTCACACCTTTAAGCCAGGAATCCACATTGCAACATCTGCAGGCTCTATGACACACAAGGCCCGGATGGCATCTGCAAAATCCCACAATGGAATGATTTTGGGTTTTTAAAAAATGGCCAACATTGCACTAGATTATCAAATCTCACGGCATGTCAACGTTAATATCTAATATCTAAAAAATGTTGGGCAAGAAAGCTAAAGCAAAGAAGGACCAAGTCCTGGAGTTTTTGGAAGTGGTTTCTGTTCTGGAAATTGTTTTATGAAGGATAGATTTGGCAGTACTATATTGCAAAATGGTGAGAACATGCTGTGGGAGAATCCAAAATAGTATTTCCTTCCAGACCCTCTTAAGTCCTAGGATATCCCACGGGAATGCTCTGTAAGTTCATAAACATTCTTTTGACTTCTGAAGGGCAGAAATTTCAGCAGTTATAAAAATGGCTCATGTAAAATGTCTTCTCTGTGGCCAAATATAGTGCTCGCAAGTCTTTGCTAGTTAGAAGCGGATATATTCTGAATTTTGAAAATGTAGCGAAAGGGCATAGAGGTTGCGAAGTGAACATAAATATCATAACCGCCACATTATCCGCCGTTTGATTGCTGTCCTTGAAAATAACCCACTTCTGGGACTTAGACCAGGGGTTGGCAACCTTAAGCACTCAAAGAGCCACAAAGATCCTAACCGGAAGCCCCCTGTTCAATTCTGGAGCCGACCAGAAGTCCGGTTCCCATACCATAGAGTCTCCTCCTAGCACAGTGTCCTTTTTGCTCTACCTGTCCTAACCAAAAGCCATATCAATTGTGGAGCCAATTGACGACGGAGCCGCAGCAGAGGGATGAAAGAGCCACATGCGGCTGCAGAGCCGCAGGTTGCTGGCCCCTGACTTACACGATGTCCCTTTATTTCTAATTCTATAAAAGAGCCAGAACTAACAAATAGCACCCAATTTACATTAATGGATAGTAGTTAATAAGACTGTTGGAGTGAAGCACTATTTTTGACTTGGGATCCTTCAACTAATGCAAAGTTAAGAACCTAATAGGCACTAATATACTAATATACAAGCTTTCTTGCATTTATCTGCTTCCAGTGTCTATCTGGGCCAATTCAAATTACTGTATTAGATTTGACCTCTGCAGAGTTTAACCTTCATAACTAATTCAACACCTGCCCTGTGCTTACCTTAAGGACATCGGTAGAATATCTTCCTTCAATCTAAATCCAGAGATTTGCTCAGGAACAGGTGTTCTCCAGCTCTGGAACACTCATTTAGAAAAGTAATCCTCGCATCTTTTTAGCCAGGAACCTTTGTTATAATTGCTCTCTCAAGCATTTTAGGACTTTATCTGGGGGGAAAAAGACTTTAAGTTTCCTCCAACTAATCTGTGGCTCAAATAGAAGAGTTATCTAAACCTTGCTAGTATTAAGGAAGTCAATGAATACTTTTCCATCTATCATTTGATGGTAAGGGGGCTTTGCAAATGAGGATTGTTACCTTCCTTTGGGGGTCACTAGGACACAACCTGCAATATATTTTGAATTCTTAATGACTTGTTTTATATTGTCTGTTGTGCTGGGAGGGGTGCTTTTTTCATCGTTGCCTTAGTTTGCTTGCTGGATTTTAAGGATTATGATTTCTACAATATGAAAAGTTTAATTATGTGCAGTAACTAGAACAGGTCTCCAAACGTGGCAGGTTTTAAGACTTGTGGACTCCAATTCCCAGAATTCCTCACCCAGCCCATGGCTGAGGAATTCTGGGAGTTGAAGTCCACAAGTCTTAAAACTTGCCAAGTTTGGAGCCCCCTGAGCTAGAGACTAAGAGTCACTGAGTATTTATAGTCAAATTACACAATTGCAGACCAATTGTTGTTCCTCTCCTCTGTTTTCCAGAGCCTGTCCCTGCCTTTTCCTCCTGGCAGCGTAATGACGTAGATTCCGATGAAGCTCGGCTCTCCCCTCAGGCTGGACGCCTCATTCAGCAGCTTCTGGATGAAGACACTGGCCCAATGCTATCCCCTCGCTTTTATAACTATGGGCAGAGTCAGCAGTACTTGGATGATACAGAAGTGCCTCCTTCCCCACCCAATTCTCACTCATTCATGAGGTAATTTGGCTGCAGCATCCAGCCCCGTCATTACCTGGATAGGACTCTACCTTCCTTACCAAACTGCTCCAGAATTCCAGCCACCCATTTCTTCCAACTGAGCCTAGACTCCTTCCCGTAGTGCGGGTTTTTTTCATTTTTAGCAGATACTCAATATGATAGGTTTTGGGATATAGTCAGTGGTGGGATTCAAATAATTTAACAACTGGTTGTCTGCCCTAATGACCAGCTGGGTAGGTGTGGCTGGGTGATCATGTGACTGGGTGGAGCTCAGGCGACAGTAAGTCTGGGCATACTGCCAAGAACCGCTAGCTGTTATATGGGTTAACCGAGAGGCAGTTTCTGTAAGCAGAGCAATAAAGATTAGGCTACAAACAACACCAGAATTTTTCCTTCCTGCCTTCCTTACAGGACTAGCCCTGTAAAGTGGGAAAAAACCAAAAGGAGATTTCTTCCAACAATCAGTTCTCCGAATTGCTTAGAAAGTTAACCGGTTCTTGCGAATAGGTGCAATCCTGTTGAATCCCACCACTGCTATAGTCTGCAATTCAGATTTCTCTGCGATTTAGAGGAGAGTCTGTTCTTGTTGGTTTTTATTTCAAAGATCCCCCCATGCTTCTTCATATTTCGCTCTAGCTCGGATAGTAGAAGAAATAAGAAGGGTAGGTCCACATTCGGGAATGTTCAGTTAACGTAAATATACAGTAACATCCCACAGGGGAGAAAAGAGGAACTGCAAAAATCTAAAGCTGGGATTTTGTTCAGAAAACCTTTTGCAGGTGATGGGGGTTGAAACCATTTCTCCAACAACGTGGAATATTGTATCCCATTTCATGATGGTAGTATTTTCTTTTGCTGTGCATATAAGCTAGGTTTTAAAGGCAACGAATATAATTGGTAATCTTGCAAAATATATTAAATCTGTGATCTTGGCTGCCATCTTGACAGTTAATCTTTGTTTTAAGGCATGGAACAAAACGTAATAGTGCAGCGATATCAAAGGAGGCAAACACAGACCATCTGGAATTTAAACATCCAGTTTCTACCCAATAAACAGCATTGGTTCTATATTCTGATTTGTGTCTTCATACTTACCTTCTGATCCTGTGGTTTTCTATTCAGTCATCCCTTAAATATTTTTGCATTATGCATTTTCATGCAATCAATGACTTGAAATCCTACCCTTTGCATTTCTATGGAGAACTGTGGAAGAGATCTGGAAAGAGTTGTCTTCCTAAGACTTGGAGATTTCTCCAGTCAAAGCAGCCAAAGCTGGGAGAGATGAAAAATATATACCGTATTTTCCGGACTATAAGCCGCTACTTTTCCCCCACGCTTTGAACCCTGCGGCTTATCTATAGATTTTGTACAACAATGCGGCTTATCTATAGATTTTCCTTCGCTAAGTGCCGTCAGGGGGCGCAAAAACATGACAGATGCAAGAGGTCAATGCAAGTTTTTGGCACGATATATATTTGCGGCTTATAGTCCGGTGCGGCTAATATATGTAAAAATATTTTTTCCTTTTAAAATTTAGTGGGTGCGGCTTATATTCCGATGCGCTCTATAGTCCAGAAAATACGGTATATAATTCTATATAAAGGAGCATATGACAGCAGTTAACATTTTCTGGCAATCCTCTTTTTATGGGAATCCTCTTTTCGTGTCACTGTAGGCGCACAAATTAATTGAACCGTAACGAAAAGCACGGCTTTCATTTTAGGCGAAGAAGTTCTTCTTTGGGATCTTATGAAGATGACAGTGAAGATTTGACACCAGCGCAATTGACTCGCAGGATTCAAGGACTGAAGAAAAAGATCAGGCGGTACGAAGATAAATTTGAGGAGGAGAGAAAGTATAGAGTAAGCTGACAGAAACTTTTCCTTCAAACACCATACTGTCAAAGAAAATGACGAATTGTATATATTGTATATAGTGACTATTGCTTATTGTTGATTTTACTGTATTTTAATGCAATAACTTTAATAAAGGTTTTCTAAAATTTAAAAAATAGAGAAACTTTTCCTTCAATCAAACAGCACTTTTCAGATTTTAATTTCTTTCCCAGTTACCCAACTGTGATTTACCTGAACATCACTAGCAGTCGAATTGCTAAACGGTATAATCATTGAGCTGATTATCTAGCAGAGGAAACCACAGTGTTTTTTTTATTATTATTCAGTAGCCAATCTTTTTTAACCCCGTTAGAAAAAAAGCCCATTAAGCTGAATAAGTAATACATATCTAAATAAAATATGTATTTGATGAAACTGTTAATCTCTACAGGTGACTTTAAAATTTTATGTGCAATAGACACCTGTTCGTTTTTTTTACAGTATGTTTTAGAGAGTGCACAAAGCAAAAAACTGTCATTTGTTTTTAAAAAAAAAACAATTATATACATTTAACAGAGGTGGGAAACCATGGCCCCTTTATGACCTTTGGACTTCAACTCCCAGAATTCCTGAGCCAGCATGGCTGGTTCAGATATTCTGGGAGGTGAAGTCCTCAGATCATAAAAGGGCAGGTCATAAAATTCCCAACCTCTGCTTTCAAATGTCACTCAGAACTTCTTAATTATATTAAAGAAAACCTTCTAGATTGGCAGAAAGTTTTGGCAAATTTTGAAAAGTGCTGGAATAAATTAAATAAATGTGTTTGTTACAAGCCTTGATTTAAATTCCTTCATTCACAAAAATCCTTTATTCCTGTTTATTTCCCCCTTTGGGATAGCCCTCTCACAGTGACAAAGCGGCCAATCTCGAGGTGCTGAAATGGACAAACGACCTTGCAAAGTTTAGGAAGCAGCTAAAAGGTGAGAATTAAACTGGCAGCAGCTCTTTATTTAGGCTTGGACATAGTTTCCATTGCCTAACATTAAAAATACTTTTTTTTTCTCTTTCTTGTCCAAAACTAGAGTCAAAACTGAAAATGTCAGAAGAAGATCTGGCTCCTATAACACGCCAACGTAGCAACACACTCCCCAAAAGTTTTGGCTCTCAGCTGGAGAAGGAGGAAGAGAAACAAGATGTCTCTGATAAATCATCTAAGCCTTCGGTGGAGACAACTTTGGAATCCATGCAGAAGAAGCTCCAAGAGAAAAGGACAGAAGCAAGTCGGCCTGAGGATATTAAGGTAACACTTAGGAAAATAGAAAGAAAAAATAATAATCATCTTCTTTTAATGACCCCATAATCCCTTGTGGGGTATAGTCTAGGCAATTGAGTGGAGCTAGCGGAGTGTTTACTGGCCCATTGCCCTTCCTGTTGCCAATGCGGAGTTTTGTTCGGTATATATATTCTCATTGTGCCCAGAAAGAGAAATATCAGCCTCTACCTAGAATTGAACTCAGGTTCCTGAATGTGAGGCGAGAACTCCACCTCTAAGCCACCGCACCACTCCCAGAAAGAATAATAATAATAATATTTGTTTAAAATCCCATAATATTTTTTAATCCCACACAATTATTAAGATCTTCTCTGAAATGGTGTGTATACAGAGATGATTGAGGTGCTAATTAAAACATGCCAATTTAGAAGTATATTAAGGCTATTTGCAGTTTCCCTAGGGAATAGTATCAAGTTCTAGTGTGAGAGAGTAAATAGAGGGTTTTGAAGAATATTTCTTCTGTACAGTTGTTTGCAAAAAGCCCAAATTAAGTGATCTTAATAAGTAGGCTTACGCAAGACTAGTATGGTCCCAAATGAGTTCCATTTTTTTTTCTCCCAAAACTAGCAGCAGTTTGCCCAAAATAAAAAGTTTCTATAGAGTTTTGGGCAACATCTGTTCGGGAAATCCATTTACTTGGAGGTCTGTGAACTGTTTCCTGCCCCAAAAGGTTCATGGAAGAACTTTTGGATTCCATTTCGGGAATGGACTATGCTGTTCTATCCTTAATTTGTGATTCAAGCTTTCAGCCTAAACATTGTCATCTTTAAAAGGTTTCATCGAAAAGCTGCCTATAACCTAAACAGATTGCTGTAGGCGTTATGGAGTAAATAGTTATTTGGAAGGTCTACAATAAATATTTGAGAACTACACAGTGTCAGGGATTATATCGCTCTCACTTATTTTGTTAAGGGTGGGAAGATGACCTTTGGCGGATCTCTTAAGGTTTTGTTCCCAGACGATGAAAATGACCTTGGCTGTACTACACATACTGATGTGTTGAAGGCAGTGTCATTGCTGCATTTACAAATTTCTTTCCAATCTTTGATACAATCTCTTACCTTTTGCTGAACCGACAGCAAAGAAAGAACAGGGCTGGTATATAAAGCCCCGTCACCGCTCTTTTGTCCTCAAGGCTGCCATCAGCTATTCTTATCATAAACATTGAAGGGGAATTAAAAACAGCATCTGCATTCTCAGTTCTTCCCAGAAATGTGTCTCAAACTCATGAAGGACGAACACATATGCCTAATTACTTCAAAACAGAAGTATTAAATTACTAATTTAGTTTTCCAACGGTCTTCAAAAGGAGCTTGACGTGCAGTAATCTAAATGGACGTTTGGTTGATCACGATTCCAGACTACTGCGTGTTTGGGGGGAGGGAGGTTGTGGTGTATGTCTTAAATTTTTATTGTAAGCTGTCCCAAGTCATATATGTCAGATGGACAGTGCTATAAATTCAGTAAATAAATGGATAACTGTTTTTTCTACTCAGTAGATGTCCATGAGTCTAACCCAAGGGTCAACAACCTTAAACACTCAAAAAGCCACAAAGGTCCTAACTGGAAGCCCCCCGGTCAATTCTGGAGCTGACCAGAAGTCCAGTTCCCTACCATAGAGTCTCCTCCTAGTGCAGCATCCTTTTTCCTCTAACTGTCCTAACTGAAAGCCCTATCAACTGTGGAGCTGACTGGTGACAGGGAGCCGCATTAGAGGGATGAAAGAGCCACACGCGGCTCCAGAGCTGCAGGTTGCTGACCCCTGGTCTAAACTAATGGAAGATGTTTCATACCACAGAGACCACTAAATAACTGGAGGTGGAGAACTAGTCTTTCAAAGGGACTGCTGTCCTTATAGAAAACACAAACATTGCAGTCTAGGGCAAAAGGACAGCCAAGCAACATCATCAACTTTTCATCTATTATGCCTTGTTTATTGACTTTTTTTTTCCACGTTGCTTGCCAAATTCAGTACTTGACATTGAAGCATTTCTGATGTTTGCATTTCCATTTGACAAGTACTGTAGTTTCTCAGCCTCACCTTCTAGAATCAACCATCTAACATTAATATTATTAGAGCGTCTCCCACTCTGGTCCATCTCTCAAGAAAGCAGTGGAAATCTAATGGTGTGGGAAATGGTCAATATACCAAAGAGAATTAATAAGGCAGCATCCTGCAGGTCCAAGTCTCAAGACCATCCTCCTCACCAGGGGTGGGCTTCAAAAATTTTAGCGGGGTTCTCTGCCCGATGCGGGGTGGGCGTAGCCATGGTGGGTGTGGCCTGGCCGGCTTCCTGCATCATGGCCGGGGGGGGGCATTTTTTCCCTCCTTGGGCTCCGGAGGCTTTCTTCAAGCCTCTGGGAGGACGAAAACGGCCTCCCCGGGCTCTGGAGGCCAGAAATGGGCCCGTTTCCAGCCTTCCAAAACGTCTGGTAGGCCCATTTTTTGCCTTCCCTGAGCCTCCGTGTGCGCCCTATACCCGCAGGGGCGGGGTGGGTGGGGCTTAGAAGGAGTGGGATTTGGGGGGGGGTTGTCCAAACTGCATAGAATCTTAGCTAGAGGTTTTCCCGAACCCCTGCGAGCCCCCAGCGGCCCACCCCTGATCCTCACATATTGTTTCTTTCAGACACAGCTAAAATATCCTTACAAGAGATGTATTACTTATTTTCACCGACCCACCCAGTGAACCCTTTTCTTGAAAGTCCTGGTCAGGAAGCCACATTTTTCAAAGAATTGTGTTCACATCCTTAGACCTAACCAAAAAGAAAAACTACCGATAACACCAATCCAAGCAGAATTCTGGGCATATCGATTAATATATTGATTAACTGCATTTAATTTATTATTAACAGCCTCCATGGAGAAGCAACTCTAGGTGATGTAAATGTCTATGGAGATTCTCAGTCATCCAGATCATGGCTGTCCCAAAAGTGCTTTTTCAAGGGGCAACTGGACTTTCTGGTTTAGAGTCCAATTCAGTCCTTTCAACTGTTCCAAGAAGGCTCCACATTCATTTGCACCATTCAGGTGACCCTGACGACACAGCTCAATCTCCAGGTGGCCTTAATGACTCACTAAAAATGACCAGCTGTCTGCAAGGAGTATTAATTTCATCCCTTCCCACCATCCAGTCAGACTGAAGAAGCTTCTTGGATGAGAAGCGAAACGTCTTCAAAGAAAAACCAGAAAGTTCAGTTGCTTCTTGAAAAAAAAGCACTTTGGGACATCTAGGGGAAGTACAGAGATAAAGGAACAATTTAAAACAGACTCAAGATAGCCACCGATGAGCAAATAAAAATCTCCAGGATGGGAAATAGCAGTACAACCAGCACACTCTATAATGCTGTTCCTCTATTTTTTGTCTATCCTTCCTCTACCCAGGATATGACTCGAGATGAGATAGCATCAGAGAAAGTGGCCCTTCAGAAATCCCTCCTCTATTATGAAAGCATCCACGGAAGACCCGTAAGTACAGTAATTTTTGTATCAAATGGGCTCAGCATTTGGGTAAATGCAAATGTCCGGCTGTTAAATGTGAGAAACATGTGCCCGTTCATTAAAATATACCAAGAAAAGTAGCAAAACAGTGATGTTGATGACTGGCTTGGTATCATTCTGGACAGTAATTATAATTGGTGAAAAGTGTTTAGAGAAAAAGTATAGAATATAAAACCTAGAATACTTTATTTGGCCAAGTGTGTTAGATAGACAAGGAATTTGTCTCCGGTGCAGAAGCTCTCAATGTACATGCAAAACAGCAGAGTAATAATCATAATATCACTATTATGAACAGGGACACACATTCAACTTTGCAGCTGCCAAGATTGTTGGACGAGCAGGCACAAAAACAGCCAGGGTCTGGGAAACAGGCCCCTCGTCAGTCAACAGGAGTGCTAATTCAAGTACTTTGAAGGTGAGGGCTGGGCAGCACAAGCAAACGACAGCTAATGATTTAAAAGCCAGCCATCAACACACCCCAATCAACATCCAAAAAAGCCACATACAACAGGCACTATACAGAACACACATAGAACAGCACACACTCTGCTAGAGACAAGTTCCTTGAAGATGGGCCTCAACACGAGTCCAAAATCTCAGAAGACAAAACCTCTGGTCCCGGTGACTGACCCAGATTGGATCCTGCAACTTCATCCCGGGACACGTATATTCAGGGCTTTTTTTCTGTGGGAACGGGCGGAACTACGTTCCGGATCCTTTTCGGAGTCCGGATCACGTGGTCCGTCTCCACCAATCGCGCGCTATCACTTC
>JAOYMU010000302.1:7351189-7362555 GCA_025802295.1 Psammodynastes pulverulentus | reverse complement strand
CCTCTGACTGGCCCCGCCCCCATCTATTCTCTGCTTCCCGAGTCCCAGCTGATTGGCTGGGTCTTGTTTTGTGGACCTGCACAGGAGAACGGAGCTGGAAAGCAGGTTAGTGGGGTGGGGAGGGAATGGGATTTGACAGTAACCTTCCCCTGGAGTGGAGCGGGAATGGGAATTCTGCAGTATCCTTCTCCTGCTACGCCCACCAAGCTATGACCACAGAACTGGTAGTAAAATGTTTTGAATCCCACCACTGATTCTGACTTCTGATGGTAAGGTGTTCCATGACAGAAAAAGCACTGTTCCTGGGTCTTTCAGGATGGCATTCTTTATTTGACAGAACCTCCAGCAGAATTAATAAGGATAGAGCAGGGACAGGTAAAGACAGTGAACCTTTCGAGTATTTTGGCCCCAGGCCACCTTGATATGTACTTGATTACGAATCAGTGCAGTTCATGAAGCAAATGGAATTAACGTGAATTAAGAAACAGCCATGTTTCCCAGTACTATCACATTTTGGACCAATTACCATCTTCCAGATGTTCTTCAAGGGCAACCCGAAGTACAGTGGATTTTAGTAGCCCATTCAAAAGATGATCAAAACATGAGTGACCATGCAGTGCCTCCTGATTTAGGAAATGATACAAGTAATACCCAACACAACCTTCTATAAAAGTTCCCCTGGTCATGGCTATTGTCATAGTTTGCCACTCAGTTGTCTACAAAAAGCTAAATTAAACACAAAGTGAGTTAGTACCATGTTTCCCATGAAAATAAGACCCAATGGGGAAATAAGCCCTAACATGAATTTTCAGTATATAAACCCTACCACCAAAATAAGCCCCAGTTAAAATCGTCATCCATACATTTAGTACTGTATTCCCCTGAAAATAACTGGAAAATAAGCCCTATTACATCTTTTGGAGCAAAAATTAATATAAGATGGGGTCTTATTTTGGGGAAAACATGGTATAAATATCTTTAAGTATGCCTGGAACAATTTCTGTCTGAAACTATGAAGATCTACCATTTGTTAACTATACAAAGTTAGATGGGCTATATTGGATTCCCTATATTGCAATGTTATATGTTCATATATAAAACTGCTCTTGTCGTCACTTTTCCATAGAAAGTAGAAGTCAGCAGTATCATGACTCAAAACTTTGATGTTTCATGTACTCAGACATAAATGTCTCCGTTAAAATAAAATTTCTCATTTTCAAAGCATCACTCCAAACTATCTATCATCGGCACACCCTATGACAGCTCCACTTCTCTTTGTGAATAAAGAATCTTGGATAAAAAAATATTTTCTTTTGATGAAAAATGATCCCTAAGATGCTTCAACATCTCCTTTATGTCTTTTTTATTTTATTTAGAATTCTTTGGAATCGTTGAAAGTTATGTATTGTTGCCATTTTCACAAAAGAGAAGAAGGAAAATCCAAGATACTACAGGCTGTTAGCTGGATGTTAATATTGGGCAAAGCCTTTCAAGCAGCAGGTTTGAAATCATAACTTTGTTGTCAATAAATTATGCCAGATTGGATTTACTTCCTAATTTGATTTATTTTAGTAGATTAGGGGTATGCAATAAAGCTCAGAAATGCCATTTTTAGATTCAGAAAGCATAAACATTTTTTCCATAAAATCATCACCTTTGTTACAGGTTCTTTTTCTTTTACTCCTAACATGGAGGATATTTTAAAAAAATATTAAAAATACTGGCAACCCAAAGGACACTTCTCTTTGCTAGACTTAAACAATCTCTTTTCAGCTAGGGTCTTCAACTTTGTTCTCCAGCAACATTAGTCTCTGAGAGCAGAAAACAAACAAAAAAACCCCTACATGTTGTGAAATGTAGAATATCACAAAAATCAGGCAGTGTGAAGCCCCAGGATTTGCAAATTTTACATTAATAATGTTATTAATAACAGAAAGAAAAAATCCGCAGAAAAATGTGTAACATTTAGCGTAGGTTGAGCAATAGTGTTCCCTTAAATTGCAGAGTTTGAATGTTCTGGGTGGTTTTGGTTAGGATGCCAAGGGTTAGTAGTCACTGATCTTGAAAAAAATACATTTGACCACAAGAGGACTTTGGTTTTTCTGACTCCTTTGAAAAATGCCATCTTCTCGAACTGTGTTCTTCAACCCTATTCTAGGTTTGAGATTCCATGCTGACTCAAACAAAATGGCCACCTATATTCAATGTGAACCTTCATCAGCATTCCTTGGTGGTCTGACACTTGACTGAACAGCTAGGGAGAAGCATGTGGATGTCTGAGATTGTGGTTAAGGATCAATCCAAAATTATTAATTTTGGATTGATAGTAGTATATGCTTTTCCTTTTAGCCTTCTGTCCTGAGGCTCAACATAGCCAGTTCCTTTAATCAATCCTTATAAGACTTGCTTTCTAGTCCTTCATCATCTTGGTAAATCTTCCCTCCTCTATGTATTCACTGGATTCTCAATTCATTGGATTCTCAATACAGATTCTCAGCTTACAACATTTCATTTAGTCACCATTCAAATTGTTGTCATAAGTTAAGGACTATCTGTACCTTTTCTGCTGTGCCCAGAACAAAGCACATGAGACTTGACCAAAGCAGATTATAGTGAGCTGTATGTCTATGAGCTGGACTTGGTCTTCTATTAATACTTCTCAAACCAGCAACTGCCTTTTATAGCACCCCATTGCTCAAATTCAATTTGTGATCTAGACATTTAGGGGTATCACCCAGCTCTTTTCTACATGTACTACTACCAAGCCAAGATTTCTCCATCCTATACAGTAGAACCTCTGGTCACCACCATAATTCGTTCCATAACTTTGGCGATTTCTTCATCTTCTAATGTTTCATCTTCAGGAATTTCTGGGTCAGGGGCCTTGTTTGATTGCCACCCAAGTATGTGTTCGTGATCAGATTCGGAACCTGATTTGGTCATGGTCAGTGGTGGGATTCAAATTTTTTTACTACTGGTTCTGTGGGTATGGTTTGGTGGGCTTGGCAGGGAAAGGATACTGTAAAATCTCCATCCCCACTCACTCCTGGGGGAAGGTTACTACAAAATCCCCATTTCCCCACTAACCTGATTTCCAGCTCTGTTCTCCTGTGCAGGGCAACAAAGAAGACCTAGCTTGGACTCGGGAGGCAGAGAATAGATGTGGGTGGGGCCAGTCAGAGGTAGTATTTGCCGATTCTCCAAACTACTCAAAATTTCTGCTATCAGTTCTCCAGAATTGGTCAGAACCTGCTGAATACCACCTCTGGTTGTGGTCAGAAGCATTCATGACCAGAAGTTCTATTGTACTTGTGCCTTTCTCTTTTTTTTTTGTCTTCCCAAAATATATAAGGAAAAATGAACTCCCTGTTAAATTTTCTTCTGTTCATATCAGTCTGCCCGGATATTCCTGAATCTTCTCTTCTGAAGTTTTAGCTGCTGCTTCTGGCTTTATATCATCTTGATCCCTTCATGCAAGTAGTTAATACCAATATGGAAAAGTACATCACAGAGGCCTCTGTCGATCCATTTGATTCTACTCTCCAAGTTGAGGTGATGCTATGATGATTACTTTTGGGATGGGGTCATTCAGCCAATGATCCATCCATCTAACAGTGGTACCACTTAGTCAATATATTTCAATTTTAATAATGAAGATATCATGAGATATTGTCATTATTTTTCCTGAGATCAAGGAATACTCCACTGGTGGAATTCCCCAGTCAATTACTGTCAATTAGTAGCTCTCTCTCAAAATAAGGAAATCAGCAAGTCTTGTTTGTGATAAATCCAAGCTGGTTCTTGTTAATCACTGGATTTTTTTTTTATCCTACCCACAATCATGGTATGTAATAATGTGAATGAGGACCTCGTCCTGTAATTTCCTGGGTTATCCTTATTCCGTTTTTGAAGATAGAGTCAACATGGATGTCTTCCAGTCTTTTGGAAACACAAAGATTCTTCTTAGACTCAGCGATTCTGCGGTCATCTTCACCATTTCCTTCAGTAACCTAGCAGGTAAGCCGTGAGGGACACGTGACATGGGCCTTGTAATTTGTTAGCTAACATAGTTACTTTATATTTTGACTTGACTTACTTTGGTTTGCCATCCATCTGGTAAACTTGTTTGTTAGATTTGTTTCTCTCGCCATGTACATGTATACAGTGGTGGGATTCATCTCTGCCCTAATGACCAGCTGGGTAAGCATGGCTGGGGGGTCATGTGACTGGATGGTTATGGCCAACTTGACATCTGAATGTCACTTGGTTCCTTGTCAGTAAAAGCTTCTTTCTGGCAGCTCTGCTTTGTTATTCAATTATTTCTTCAAAATGCTGATCATTGCATCCTGGCTGGAAGAACTCCAGCAGGGGAGTATTTTCTCCCAATAGCAGGGTAAAAAGCTTAAAACAGCCCTCCCCCTTTAAGAAAGTCAAGCCCCAGCAAAGTACCAGCAAAGGAAAAAACAAACAAACTCCGGAGCTCAGGCAACAGGAAGTCTGGGCATACTGCCAAGAACCTTTAGCTGTTCTATGGGTTAACCAAGAGGCAGTTTCTATAAGCAGGGCAATAAAGATTAGACTAGAAACAACCCCAGAAGGTTTCCTTCCTGCCTTCCTTCCAGGATTAGTCTGTAAAGTGGAAAAAAATGAAAGGAGATTTCTTCCAACAACCGGTTCTCTGAACTGCTCAAAAAGTTAACAACCAGTTCTCACAGAATAGGTGCGAGCCTGTTGAATCCCACCACTGCATGTATACATCCGAATTAGACTGTGTTGTTTCTCCGTGTCATATAATATATGTGGGTACATGCATAATTGTTTATTTGTTTGATTTGTCATGTTTATGTTTATATTAGAAGTGTAGACTCTTTGAGAGCTGTATGCAACATAAATTCATTTTAATGCATGCCGATTAGTGTACAAAGTGACAATAACGTTATTCTAAGTCTTTTCTCTCTTTTAAAATGGTGACAACATTTTATAAAAAAAACTATTAGACTGGAATGTAGGAAAACCCCTTATCCTATGGCTGTATGGATTGATTAGATAGTTTCTAACATCCCTACACAACTGAAAAGCTAAGTTACAGAACGATGGCTGGATACTATCTCCTGATAAGAAAACATTCCTTCGTGTCAACTGGCATTTGATTATCTAACTTCAAACAATCTTTGTAGTTGATTTACTGTGCAAGGAAGGGGTTGCTTTTATTTTGTCCAACCAATTTTCTTCTTTCATATTTTCTTTTTGTTATGTTAACTATAAAAGAGAATGTAAGCTAAGGATCCTCTTTAAATGAGAGGAATCCCTTTTGTCTGACTATTCTGATGAATTGTAATAAAATGATCTTCCTGTCTCGGTCTGTCTCATTGGAAAATATACTTGCCGAAGCACAAGCCTGAAACAGCCATATTTAACCTTCACTAGCCTTGGAGACTTTGATGCATTTAAATTAGCTACGTATTCTTGCTTAATTCTTATTCTTTCCTTGTCTACTCTGAGCTGCAGCTCTTTCCTTTTATTACAGACAAAATAATAGCCAACTCCTGCTCCCTTTTTTGTTGAGGGGAAATCCATTTAAGGTACAGACATTTGGCTTTCTAACCATCACTTTTTTTCCTTGCAACAGACTTTCCTTTTTTTTCCCCCGATATACACACAAACGAAGTCACACAAAATAAAGAATTTTGTTGTTGTTATTTTGGTCATTTTGCACAAGCTTATACTGTATATTTATTTTTCCTAGAGTATTTGGTTACTGCCGTGTGTCCTTCTTTGATTATATAACTCTACTTCTTTTTCCAATAGGTATCCCATTTTCATTTGGGCCTTTTAGAAAGCTTGTGTGTACGCACATTGATAACATTAGATACTTTAGATACTTTAGATCAAAGGTCTCCAAACCTGGCAACTTTAAGACTTGTGGACTTCAATTCCCAGGATTCTCCAGCCAGCATAGCTTAGGGACCTCTACTTTAGATGCTCTCCTACTTTTCTTTCCAGTAGGAAAGGCTTCCCATCATTCCTGGATACTTTTTTCCTTCTCGACTTCAATCCACTAGATCTGACCCAACTTTCTTCCCTATTCATTCCAATCTGTTCTTTGCAGTTCTAATATATAAGTCTGGCTTTTTTCTATTCCTCTTGATGTAATGAATTCAAGGCTGACACAATCTCTTATCTCCATGTCCGGTGCACATTTTAAACTGAGTCCTCTTATTTAGTAAGGATCAATCAGTGTATTTCTCAAGGTTGGTAACTGTAAAATTTGTAAACTTCAACTACCAGAATTGCCTACCACATTATAATGATCTCTCCCTCTTTGTTAAATCTGCTCCTTATGAACAAATTGTAGATTTTCAGGGTCATGTTCTAGTTGTGTGTCATCTTATCAAATCCCAGTGATGTTTAAGTTCTGTTTCTCATACTCTGTGCCCTGGCATAGAAGCAGGGGTGGGATCCTCCCAGGTCTGCCCAGATCAGGTGAACCGGTAACTAACTGAAGCCTCCATTCTGCAGAGAGGAACCGGAAGTACAAAATCTATCTTGGGCTCTCCCACCCGCCCTGATTCTTACCTGGTCTTTATGAACTCAAGCTGATTGTCGCTGGGGGTTGGAAAGTGAAGCGGCATTTTTCCAGTATGCGTGTGCAATCCCGAACCTGTAGCGATAAGATCCCACGCTGCATAGAAGGGCAAAAACACTTGGGAATGTGAATAATATAACTACTATTTTGCTGTTGTAACTTATTGCTAATCCATGTCCTACCTCCCCCTTTTGCTTCTTTCTTTGCCTTCTATAATTCTGGCCCCGATACCTGGTAGTACATCAGTTCTGGGCCTTTGTCACGCTTCCCCTTTTGCTGTAGTTTAATGTCCTGATGAGATTGGGAAACATAATCTTCTTAATCTTCATCAGATGGAGTTCCAGGAACCTTTGATGTAAGTAGTACAAGTCCATGGTCAATGGGTCCTTTGTACCCACTACATCAGGGGTGTCAAACTCAATTTCATTGAGGGCTGTATCAGGGTTGGGTTTGACCTTGGGGAGTCAGGGTAGTGTGGCCAGGGTGGGTATGGCCAGCTTGACGTCAATTGTGTTGGGGTGCCTGTGGTGGCCCGAGTGCTCTGCCAGCAAAAACAGTCTCCCGAGCTCCGTTTTTGGCTGCAAAGGCCTCCTGCAACCCTCTGCCAGTGAAAACGGGGCTCGGCAGAGCTGCATGTGGCCCACGTGAGCTCTGTTTTTCGCTGCAACAGCCTCCTGCCACCCTCTGCCAATGAAAATGGAGCTCACAAGGGCCGTGTGCAAACCTCCCAAGATCTGTTTTCACTGGCCAAGGCACCGTGGGCCAGTCCTTCACTGTTTCCAGGGCAGTCCTGCCGGACTGATCTAAACACTCAATGGGCCAGATTCAGACCCCGGGCCTTGAGTTTTGACACCCCTGCTCTATATAATCATTTGTTCACTTCCAGGAATCTCTACACTCCAAGCTTGGTTGTTTCTTTGAAGGAGTTTCATTACCCAAACTAGGTAACATCATCAGTGCTAGACTAACACTGATAATGTTCTCTAGTTTGAGTAGTGAAACATCTTCAAGAAAACAACCAAGCTCATAAAGCAGCAAGGACTCCTTAATTCAACCCTGAACTACAAATATTCTCCTTTATTGGTACCTGTATACTCCTTCTACACAATGACCCTCCCCCCAACTGGGAAGAGTGACAAAAGTAGTATTTGTGTAGCATTTCCCTCACCTTCCTACCCAGTGCATGATGATCAGAAAACATTCAAAATATGTTCTGGAAGTCTCATTTGTCCCCATGTGAATCCGTAAGAATAAAGTAGGAACTAATTAAGGAGAGAAGCAAATTAGAACTAAGGAGAAATATCCTGACAGTTAGAACAATTTATCAGTGGAACAACTTGCCTCCAGAAGTTGTGGCTGCTCCAACACTGGAAGTTTTTAAGAAGAGATTGGACAACCATTTGTCTGAAATGGTATAGGGCTTCCTGCTTGAGCAGGGGGTTGGACTAGAAGACCTCCAAGGTCCCTTCCAACTCTTATTCTGCATTCCAAGTTCTGAATGTGATTGTTCCATGTACTTTTGTTGCCCGCAGTATAAAAATGGTTTGACATGGAAAACTTTTTTCGTCTTGCCAATCTGGTCAACCGTTCCTGGTGGGTTCTCCATCTAAGTATCAACCAAATGAAATGAGGTTTAGCTTTTCTCGGGGTCAGCTCCTAGATGATGCTGGAACATCTCAACCAAAATAAAGTCTCACAGGGCTTAGTTTTGATCCAGTTTAGCTGCAATCCGCCAGAGGTGTCGTTATAATGTTTATACAGTGTGTGTATTTATGTGTGCTTGTGTATCTCTGTCTCTCTCTCTCTCCCCGTATGTGTGTGTGTAGATAGATAGATAGATAGATGATAGATAGATAGATAGATAGATAGATAGATAGATAGATAGATAGATCTAATTCTTTGACATTGGAAAATATTCCAATACCATTATATGTCTATAATTAAAGATCAGAATCGTGCAAGCAGTGGTACTCATGATACTATGGAAGCAAAAGTTGGCAAAGCAGTTCAGTAAGAGTACTGACACTTTTGAACATTGATGTTGGAGAAGATTCCTGGAAATACAATGGATAGCCAAGAAAACAAGCAAGTTGTTCATCAAATAAATCCAGAGTTCTCAGCCAAGGCACAATAACCTGGCTCAAATTATGAAACATATTATGTAAAGAGCTAGCTTCCTAGAGAGGCTCTAATGCTGGAAAGGTAGAAGAAAAAAGTTTGATAGACTTAGTTACAATGACAATGGGTGTAAAGTTGAAGACAGTGAGGGACCAGGTTGGGGACAGATGGTCATGAAGAAAATCAGAGTGATGGGTAAAAATCAACAAAGCTTGATGACACAAAGTCAATCATTTATTCAACAAAATAAATGCAATGTGTACAGAAGATACAGATTTATATGCAAGCACTTTGATCTTCATATGTTGCACTGCATGTTAAATTTATTTTTTTCATCCAATTTGTAAGTTATATAATATACAATAGGAATATTAGAAAGAAAGTAAACAATAACAAAGTGTTGTAAATTTGAGCCAAATGAGTAAGCATCTCAATGATACTTTCCTTTTAGCAGAAAACATTCCAGAACTGATGACTCCATGGACATGGACATGCAGTTTTCTTGGCCACATTAAAGTAGTTTCACTCCATTCTCTGCAGCTGTTTTTTTTACTTCTCAGAGTACTAAGATTTACCAGTGGTTCCATTCAAATACTACCCGGCTTGCTTATGAGTGGAGACAAAATGGTAACCACCAGACAAATTATTTTGTTTGCCTTAACAAAGTCTGCATGGTGCTGCATAAATCTTTTTTCGTTGCTGTGCAGACCTGGTTAAGGCAACAAAACAAAGGAAATTAGTCCTCAGGCCACATGGCGGCAACAACGTGGCTACCATTTTGTGGGCAGGACAAAATGGCAACCACTTCCTGAACTGTGCCATATGGTCCGCCAACGAACAATCTGTTCCAGCATTCTGGAAGTCCTCGGAGCTCTTCCAAAGGTGAGGAGGAGGGTATTTGCTTGGTGGGTGGGTCCCCTAAGACAGCAGCTCCTAACCTTTGGGGCATGTGCTGCCTTATTCCTTATGGGGCTTTGTTTATGCAACCCAGTTGCTGGCATGCTGCAGATTGATGCTGGTCTGCAGACTGGGGGTTGGGCACCCCTGCCCTAAGCCTGGGGGACCTGCTAGGAATGGGAAAAGTCCTGTGGGGACCCAGGGAATGAGAAGTGGAGCACAGGTGCTTCAGGGGATGTGATAGACTTTGGGAGGGTCAGGCCAGGCATGTCTGGCTCTGTGCTAGGTCTCCAAGGGCCTAAGCCATCCCTGAGGCATCCTGTGCTCTGCTTAACGATCTACCTGTTCATTTAATGATTAATTGGGGAGACCAGAGATGGGGAGAGTCATTAGGTGAGACACTTCACCTAAAGACTGTTTTGACATTCCTCACTAATGGATAAGCTTACATTTTGAGGACTATCTGTACTATATTTGATTCACTATCATACTGTTACTATTTTACTTACATTAGGTACATCAATAAATAATTTATTACTGCCTTACCTCCCGTTACTCTCCCATTGCCAAACTACAGGTAATCCTCAATTTATGACCACAATAGAGCCAAAGTGAGACATTTGTTAAGTGAATTTTGCCCCATTTAACGACCTTTCTTGCCACAGTTAAGTGAATTACTGTAGTTATTAAGTTAGTAACCCGGTTGTTAAGTAAATCTGGCTTCCCCATTCACTTTGCTTATCCAAAGTTCTCCAAAAGGAGTCCCATGACCCCAGGACACTGCAGTGGTCACATGTATGAGTCAGTTGCCAAGCATCCAAGCATGTTCATGATGCTACAAAGGTTGTAACTGAAAAATGGTCACAAGTCACTTTTTTCAATGCCCTTGTAACTTTGAATAATCATTAAATGTATTGTTGTAAGTCAAGGACTACCTGTATTGCTGATCCTGCATAATTTGTATGAGGGATTTACTAGCACATGAAAGACCCAAATTGTGTGACCTGGATTAGAAATTCCAAGACTATATAATATACCGGTAGGACCACTAGCTCTTTTCTCCTATCACTTAGAAAAGTATTTAAAATTGAGGTTTCTTGATTCCTTAGTGTTACTTTTTCCACATCTATGAAAAGGAAGGTTTAAAAAAATGGCAGTTGCTGCAATACAGTCAAGGTCCTATTTCGTTGTATGTCTTTCAACATCAATACCGTTGAAACAAAAAAGATTGACAAAAGCAGTCATTTCACTTAGTATGCTTTATTAATTTATCATTATCAGTTCTTCTTCTGTCCTCATTACTTTAGCAGTCTTTCATGGAGCAAAAATTTTGCATTGATATTTGTCATTAGGGTACTTAGAAATTCTTTACAATTCCAAATTGCATGTGCTATATTAGCATGAAGATGTTTTTCAGATAAACAGACAATTGGATTTGTATTGTAAGAATGTACAAAAAAGGTGTTGCATATATTTTGGACAATGTAAAAATTATGTGTAGTTTGAAATATAATCCAGAATTCAGAAAAGTGTTTGTGTTTTGAAATACAAAAAGATCCTGAAAGATCTTATTTGACAGACTGTTTTATTCCAGATTTTTTTCTAATCTTATTGTCTTTATTTAGACATCCCAGATCTATGATATTTACAGAAATACACAGTAGGCATGAATAAATTACCTAGTAGCATAGTGTTGCTAAACTAAATTATTTACAAAGTCTCTTTGATACAGTGTTTTTTTTTTAATTAATTGCACAATCCCTTG
>JAOYMU010000302.1:7272201-7282676 GCA_025802295.1 Psammodynastes pulverulentus | reverse complement strand
GAAAAAGATATTCTTTTAAATTCCCTGCAATTTCCTCAGGATCCACCAAGGGGCGCTCACAGGAGCAACGAGTCCGATGTACAGAGTAGGTTAAACAGGAAACCGAAGGTAGGTGATGTCATCAATTTTTCATAGTGAAGCAGGAGGTCGGCCTCGGCCATGGCTTTTCAGAGAGGGAGGGCTCCAGCCTTCTCTCCTGGATCTTTCCTCAATCATTCTCCTCCGGAGCTCAGCAAAGTAAGAGGTCTTTTTTATTTTTCCTTTCCCTCTCTCCTACAGCTCCGGCGCCCTTCCCAGCTGCGGGAGGGGGAAAAACCCCCCTACGCTCCAGGACACCTCGCTCCGCCGCTCACCACTGCTCCAGTCTCCCGTCTCCTTCCTCTCCGGTCACCGTCCTCCTTTTATTCCTTTGTTGGGCCGCTGTGCCTAGATTAGAAAAGCCCCAGGTCCACTGGGCACAGTGGCACAGACGGCGGCCATAGCGATGGCCGCCGCCTGACGCCGCCTAGAATACATGTTTGAAGATACTTAAAATCCATTCAACGCTACTCTTCTCATAACCTTAGAAATCTAATCATGGGATGTCCTTTCATGTTGTTCATCAGGAAATTCCTGGTTCAAGCATCTAAACTTTACTTATAAGTGATCATGACACCAATGGGAAACAGGTCCTTCTCCAGGATTAAGTTTTCTGAGCAGTCAGGAAACTCTGTGGACTTAAAGTTTTTTTGCCCCTGTATGTGACCAATATCTGCCACCAGAAGAATGTTGGCCAGTGGTGCTTTCTTTGCAGGGAATTTAAAGAATGGACTAATGCAGTGTTGGCGAACCTTTTTAGCACCAAATGCCAAAACAGAAGCGTGCAGGTGGGGAGCACTGGAAACCGGAAGTTCAGTTTCCCAGCATGTACATGCGCACCGTGGAGCTGCTCTTCCAGTTTCCAGTGCTCCTGCACTGAAACCCTGAAGAGCAACGGGCAACAGCTGGCATGCCCGGAGAGATGACTCTGCATGTCACTTCTGGCATGTGTGCTATAGGTTCGCTATCACGGGACTAGTGGATTCCCTCCCTTCCATCGAATGCCACCAGCTACAGGAAGGAAAGAATGGCCCTGGCAGACAATACCTAGGAATCAAAGGGGAGAATGCAAGCCCTCACCAGCTGAAAATAGTGAATAGGTTCAGGATGACCCCACTAAGAGTCACTAGAGTGACACCACACCACCACATGCAATTGCACCCCTAGCAAAACTGCCATGGATTTTTTTCCTGCAAAAAGGGAAAAGGCACCAGCTCAGCTAAGGACCACTTGAAGCAGCTTGGGATTCAGGTTGAGAATGAGATGAAAACAATGTCATGAGGATATGGCAGGGGAAAAAAGAGATTTTTAGGCCATGTTTGATCTGGGGTTAGATATGACTGGGGAAAGGCCCCATTCAAATATAACAGAAATCTTTTTGTAATAGAGCAAAACTTGTCCTGTTTACTATAAAAACCCAATGAAAATATGTTAGAACAGGGGTCCCCAAACTTGGCAACTTTAATTCTGGGAGTTGAAGTCCACAAGTCTTAAAGTTGTCAAGTTTGGAGACCTCTGTGTTAGAAGCGCCCCAGCCCTCTCTTATTTTTGTTTCTTAGCAACTGGTAATCAAGCAGTCAAGTCTTTGAACATGGAAGAAGCATGCAGTTTGATTATTTAAAGGTTATGCTTAAAATCAAGAGCCAGGGTAAAGAAAAAGATGTTGGATTTCAATGAGAAAAATGGTTTTTAATGAGAAAAGTCAAGATGAAGTCCAGGTTCAAGTCACTGGATGGCTTTTGGCCGGTCAATTTACCTCCCCAAGTTGTTGCTGACAAAATAAGGGGAACTCCACTAAATATGTTGCTGTGAGCTTCCAGACAAAAGGTAATTTACATGCAATACAGTAATAAGATGTTTAATAAAGTATCTTATTGGTTGCTGCAGATTAGGGAGGGAAAGTAATTTCACTATTAATTTAGCTAAAGGTAAAACTTTTAAAGTGTTGTGTTGATGTGTTTGATTTTAAATCTCATGAGAAATAAGCTTATTTCATATATACAGTACAAAATCTGAATAGCTATGTTTGTAGTATGATATATAAGAGATTTACACATAAATATAATGAAATAATTTCATAAAAAATTAAGTATCTGGAGTCTGGCAGAAAGAAAAGTTTGTGGAAGGGTGGAATTTAAGATGTTCTCAGGTATCAGGTTCATTTAGAAGTGATGTCTAATGAATTCAGTAGAGAATAGAATTATACTATTAATTATATCACTTGATTCATTAAACAATTGTAAAAATTTAGCTCTCGTTTGACAAAGTATACATATTTAGCTGTATAACTGTTGATTCATAGCATCATCATGATGGTCATATTTTTGCACTAGAAATGTGTATTTATGCCTCCAATGCCTGCATAAATAGAGAACAGGACTTGCAACTTTTGCAAAGCTGACTCAGGACCCAAGAAGACAACAGTAGATGTTGCTTTAACGTAACTTTTAAAAAAAATCATGTTGAAAACTAAATGGAAGATGCAATTTTAACCCAAACTTGGTTTTTCAAAAATATGATGGGACATATGACACTTGATAATATTAATGATTGTTAAGTAGTAAATAACTGGAGTTTTGTCAGTTTGGTGTAATGGTTAAGCGCCAGGCTAGAAACCTAAGTCCTTTTGTGTGTGTCCTTCTAGTCCGCCCTTAGGCACAAAACCAGCTAGGTCAGTGGCCTCCAACCTTTTGGGCACCAGGGGCCAGTTCAGTGGAAAACAATTTTTCCATGGAGTAGGATAATGGTGGTTCCACGTACTACCTATATCCTGCACATGCTCAGATGAAGCTTCACTTGCTTGTGTGACCTAGTTCTTAACAGGCCACAGACCAGTACCAGCTCAGGAGTCCCTGGCCTTGGAATTGGGGACTCCTGCGCTAGATGACCTTGGACCGCTCACTCTCTCCTGGCCTTAAGGAAGGAGGCAAGTCAAATGACTTCTGAAAAACCTTGCCAAGAAAACTGCAGGGACTAGTCTAGTCAGTTGCCAGGAGTAAAACATTGACTTGAAGGTGTGCATGTCTGTTTATACACTTTCACACACAATACAACATACACAAAAACCCAACCCGGGTAGTTTAGTCTCCAGTGTTATTAAACCTCTGCTATCTTTTGCCTGAAATACATAAATGTAGAAGCCATAGAATTAAGAAAACGTAAGCTAGAATAATTATTTCAATTTTTAAAAACGTCTCGAGATTCTCCGTTTTTACTCCCAACTAAGTGAGCAGAGCCGCCTCTAATGTCCTTAGCCGAAAAATGCGAACACCATTCATTCTTTCTGCCGAACCTCTCGCAGTGGTTCTGCTGGGTTCGATGGTTTTGCATTGCAGATGTGACATCGGCAGGCATTTACGATTACAGTGTTTCTTAGCAAACTTTGTGCAAGTGTGTAACGATGAAAACAGCAGGCGGGGGGTGGGTGGGTCGGCTACTGGTGGCGTTTTTATTCTCCCCCCCGCTTCTTTTTCCCAGCGAGCGCTATTAATCGGCTGTTGACAAGGAACCAGAAGCAGAAGGAACAAAAACAAGATGCTGGCCCTTTAAATTTCTGAGGGAGGGCCCAAGGATCTGTAGGATGACATCAGTGGGTTTGGCCGTGAGATTCAATGGAAACTCAATGAGCGAGCGCTCCGGCTGTACACTGGGAGAGCGAGGCTGAAGGGGAAGGAGGGAGGCGGTTGAGCAGGCAGAGCACGGAGAAAGAGGAAGCGGCGGTAGCGGCGCAGCACTGGCTACGGCGATCAGCCTCCCTTCCCAATCCTCCGTCATCCTCCCCCCCCGGCTTTCCCTCCCCCCTGACAGCCCCAGGAGCAGCAGCGGTAGGGAGGCTCCTTCTAGGCGGGGTAAGTATTGAGGGGCTCCGGGCAAGTTTTGAGGTGCAAATCCGGGGGGAAAGGCGGCCCCACCGCCTCGGTGTTTTTTTTTTTTGGTTGAGAGAGGAGGTTCTGTATCACAAGCCTGAGTGTTGTTCCTATCACTGTGGGTTTCTGTCGCATTTTCTCCAAGGTTTGTTGTACTTTCTGAGGTGCCATCTCCCCAACCATCACTAGAACCTTCTTCATGGGGATCTCCACCATTACCACTTCCACCTTCATCCATGTATTCCCAGTGTATACTTTCCCCATGGACCTCACTTCCCATCAGTATATTTACTGTGTTATCTCTGGGCCCATAAATTGCATATCTATGTCCATCCATGTCAGTAAAGCTTTGGAAGTGATTGCCCTGGAGTCCTCTACCGTCTCTGAATTCTTCTCCAGTTTGATCATTGATTTGATCTTCGGTGCCATGCTGCTCACCATTTGGATCACTCTCAAAAAATTCTCCTGGTGTTGTATAGTTAATATTCTCTTCCCCAATTCCGTAACGGGAATCACTGAAATATTCACCTTCTAGAGTAACTTCTTGTCTTTCAGTAGCATTTTCCTCTGCGGGCATATGTTCTCTGTTTTCATTTATTCTCAGATTATCTTCAGGTCTTCCACCTTCGTTTTCACTGGCATTAACAAAATCAGCAGGTCCATTAACTCTATCTGCACTTGGAGTAGATTCTTCTGTTTTGCATTCTTCATATCCAGGGCCGATACTCCTTCCATGCACACAATTAATATTTCCACGGGTATATCCTAGGTTGTTGAGTAAAACTCTGAGGTCTTGTCCACCATTGTCACGATGAATGGCATTCGATGTATCCTATAAAGGAGTGCAATGTTAAGAACAGGAGTAAATAAAAAGAAATGAAACGTTGACCTTTTAAAGGTGAACTTAAAGGTTGAATTTGTGTTCCTTTGCTATCGGTGGTGGTAGCATAAAAACCTAAGAACAGTCTTGACGAATCAACCCAAAGTTGAGCTAATAGTAGCAACATATGAGCCCCCCAGCACCATTGCACAATTTGTAGTTGATGTAAAAAAGATTCAAAACTGGACCATAACTAAGAAATCTCAGGCAAGGTATCTGTGTCCTGATAATAACTATCTGATTAATCTGAATAAAATAAATACTAATAAAAATAATAAATTACTAACAAAAAGAAATCATCCCCACCCCCTGTAGCACTTATTGTCATGTAGCCAAATCAGCATTATCCATGTTCAGGAAAGAGATATTATGAAGCTTGGGAGGACCCTAATATTTGCAAACATTTGAAATATTATTTAGAAAGGAAGAAAAAGGGGAGAGAAGGCAAAACAATTAAATGAGAAATGAACATAATTTAGAATGTTAATTAATTGTAGGAAGAAAAGACAGAAAACTGAATAGAGGGCCTATGGGATAAAATATTCTTAAGAGAGTGAAAGAAAGATTGAAAGATTAAATATAAACATCTATCCTGAATAGGGGTATCTGCAAGGTATGATTAAAAAAGCAAGTTGATGGCTGCTACTGCAATTGAAGTTGTGCCTGGTTTTTTTAACATGTATCTCAAAACATTTTGCTACAGTCTTATTTACATTTGTTTTTATCAGGTTTCTGATCTGCAAGCTATACCTCAATTCTGGCACAAGGAGGTAAGTAGAAGATTAACTACACCACCAAAAAAATCCAGAAACTTATATGATCATCTCATCAAGGTAATCAGATCATGTCTACTTACTGACCTGAACAATTAATTGTCTTTTGTCTTTGCTTGTTTTGGTCAGATTGAACAAAACTCTAACAAATGCATGGTGGCACTATTTAAATTGGATGCGGACAATTCCCCACTTATGGGTTGGCATAGAGATCTGGCTGTCCCGTGGATGTTTAGTTTTCCAGTGAGAAGTTTTCCAGGGCTTCACATTACCATCAGCGTATGACTATTGTATGAAAGAAAAGTTGTTTTGCTCACTTTTTACAAATTAGTACCTCCCTTTTTAATAAAATCTGCTCACAGGAGGAGATAGATATCTGCATGCCAACATCAATAATAACTCAAACACAAAAGAGCACAACTGCCTTGATTGATTTAAAAAGAATATTTTTTAAAAAAGAAAAGCTTTGGCAGGCTTCCTAAATTAAAATTATTTGCAAGGAAGGATGATCATGAGTTCCCATGAAAAGGGAGATTCTGTAATTGAAACTTGTGGCAAAAAACATCTGTCATCTCAGCTAAACAAGTTTATTTAAGCCATAAGAAGCAGCTTGGCCTGGATTTTATTCTTTCTGCATGACAAAGAGAAAGCCATAAATAGGACACAAGTTTGAGATAAAGAATATTGGGGAGCAGAGACTGAAATGACAAATATAAGCAATTTATCTTTTTAAACAACAACAGATCCGAACAATTGTAATTAAGACACAAGTTCAGGGGTCAGCAACCTGCAGCTCTGGAGCTGCATGTGGCTCTTTCATCTCTCTGCTGCGACTCCCTGTCACCAGTCAGCTCCACAATTGATAGGGTTTTTGCTTAGGACAGGTAGAGGAAAAAGGACGCCACGCTAGGAGGAGACTATGATAGCAGAACTCTATGGTAGCGGAGTTTTGGTCGGCTCCAGAATTGAACGGGGGGCTTCCAGTTAGGACCTTTGTGGCTCTTTGAGTGCTTAAAGTTGCCGACCCCTGGCCTAGTTTATTAATTTTGCTGATTCTCTCTGTCACATTCTTTACTTTTCAATATAATCATTACATTGCTTTTAAAGAAAAATCTCTTCAATAATATCTTTTCTAACCCTTTTTAAAAACACTTGTAAAGTACATTCCCTGTTGATAGGATTTCCCATCTTCCAACTGATAGGGCTCTCTTGCTTGATCTGAAGGATGACAGTGGCAGATGGGCAGAGTGCTGTTGTTAGGTTTGAGCCAAATACTGGCACCTGTGTTAGAAACTAAAACGGGAGCTTAATTTGGCACAGACAGGAAAACCACTGTTCCTTAAATATTAGTTTGTCAGGAAGTACCAAGTTAAACCTGGACAGAATTTCAGAATTCAAAGGCATTCAAGATCAGAACGACACAGTTGGTATAAAGATAGCATCACCTGTTCCTTCTATTTCTGTCATTAAGAAAAATGCCAGAAGAGTCATTGCATTATTTGTTGACCTTTCCCCACCCACCCAATCCACTTTTCTTAAACTAGAGATATATCCCAGTTAGGAAGCCTTTAATTCTGAAAAGACATAACACAATAATCACTTTCTACTCTGAATGGAGTAAATAGTATTATGGTATAGTGCAGGGGTCGACAACCTTAAACACTCAAAGAGCCATTTGGACCAGTTTCCCACAGAAAAGAAAACACCGGGAGCCACAAAACTCTTTCCGTGCCTGACTATTTCCTGAGAGGCCACAAAACTAGCATGTATAGTTGAATTAAAGATTCTATTTTCTTCTGAAACTTTTCTTTTCTTGCATTTATCCATGGTTGGCCTATCGAGGGTCGAAAAGCTCAATAAATTGTGTGCCAGCGGGTGTCACACATTGGCAGTTGTGATGCATACTTTGAGAGACAGGGAGCCACAGCAGATGGATGGAAGAGCCACATGTGGCTCCAGAGCCACAGGTTGCATAACCCCTGGTATAGTGGTACCATGAGCCTCAAGGTTGGAAACCATTGGTGTCCCCGAAAACCTAAATCTAGCCATGTCCACATTTGTCACCAAACTGCATGAGTTCTGATGACAATTATTAAATATACAGGGAGAAAGAATAAGCATTTAATTAACATAAAGCGGAAATAACTATAAAACAAATACAATTTTTATCCTTGTCCCACTCATTTTCTGAATTTGTCCTGCTTACTTTTGGACATTTCACTCTTGGCAAAGGCCAAGACTTTTTGAACAAATAATGTGACCTTATCCTAGTAGCAAACTCCTGTTTTTTGACATAAGTAACATGGGGGAATATTAGGAGGTTTACTGCCCCTCTTCCATCTTAGGTATCACAATAATTCCTACTTTGCCTTCAAGGAATTTTTGGTATTTGTTCCTCTTCCTATGCCAGTCATCTGAAGATAAACACTTTGCGGTTTTGTTGAATTATACAAATGAATTACTGCATAAACTATCCAGGATGGCAACAAGACAGTTTCTTTCTCAAGATGAAGGAGTTATATGATACCTGAGACTGAAAAAATTCAAAACACCTTTCTATCCCCGTTAAATTAAAGTGACTGTCCTTTCATAAAATGACTATCCTTTCATTATGATATTCCAAATTCAGAAAATGTTATCTCTCTCTTTGTAATGGTTTTGTGAGCGCTATAGAAGATATTGGTGGGACAGAACTCCAAGTTTAATAAATGCAGTCCAAAGATTGTTCTGTTTATTAAGCTGTTCCTCCCCTACTCTTAACCATCTCTCCAGTGTAACGTGGCATGGCTAACTCTTATTTCTTTTTAATCTGCTGAATTCCTTGATAAATTGTATTCTGGAGAAAGGCATGAAAGCAAATGATTTTAAAATGTATTAAGAGTTCTTAGCAATGAGAAAAGCAGTACAGAAATAATATCCTAAACCAATGAGCTATACACATATTTTAAAGGAAATCTGATATCGTCATTATATAATTAGGTCACACACACATGCTGAAATTTTATAGAGATTTACTCACCTCATATTCTCCAGTGATAATAATATTCCTTTGTTCATGTTGAAGGAGCTTGTAAATCAGAAAAACAATTGAAACAGCAATTAAATTTTATTGGAAATAATAATCAGTGCAGAACACCCAGCATATTTCTGCTTGATTTGTAAATGGCATTGCAGGACTTTATGCGATATGACATAACAATCTGCTAAAGAATGGAGGGGAAAGACTTAAACAAAAGAGGTTGTGAGCACCCCATAGAAGTAATCTATTTAATTTGTACATGCTCCAAGAAAAGTTATTTGATTTGTCACTTGAATGAATTCTTTTTGCACTTTGTCATCGGTTCTTTGAATATTTATTTCTGCCTCTTTCTGATATGACAATGATTAACAGATTACCAACATTCAAAATGGAGTATTCACCCAATATGAATAGAGAAGTAAATAAATAGCACACTACTGAATAATAAATTTCCAAATAATTAATTGCTCCTGAGCAGGAGTTATGTTCTCTTTGACCAGATGTGGCATGATAAAATCATTGCTTAACAATTGACCATGGAACATTTTTATCAAGAGCATAATGAAAATTCTGGGCCACATTGTAGTTTACACCTATATAGTTGTGTATGTGTAACTTTGGCATGTTACTGAGTTAATTGCCAGACAACATCCTGGAACCTCCAAAGCATATTCCTGATGGATCTCTATCTAACTCTAGGTACAGCAAAGGATCTGGGTGATTGTCAGGTTTTATGTGAAAATATCCATCTTTTGCATCTGAGCAAAATACCAATTAGCACAACTTCTTTGGATTGGGTGGGGTCAAATTTTATTGCAAATAAATAAATGGACAAAATGGTGTTTTAAATCTGCAATTTTTGGAATTTCACTGTGCTGTTTGCGACTTGAATAAATGCACACAAAAATGCAATATCCACAGAAAAGTCACTTGAAAAATGGGAGCACGCTAGGAAAAGTAGTTTTAAAAGTGATTGTTCAAAGAATTGCATTAAAATATGCAAACATCCTTTGGACTTCTTTTTTTCCCCCTGAATTCTGAGAGTCATGTAGAATTAAACTAAAATGGGAATACCTACATCCTGAAAATCTTTGCTATGTAAGAACTGTTGCAGGAATTGGCTATATCAAGAATTAGGGGGTGATATTAGGGGTGGGCTGCTACCGGTTCGCCCCAGCTCAAGCAAACCGGTAGTTAATTTTATGGCCGGTTCAGCAAACTGGCAAATCCCACCCCTGGCTGGCCCTGCCCATCCTGCCCTGCCCCTTCCAGGAGTCACCACATGGCCCATTTTGGATCCCAAGTGCAGGGCCTGTGCGGAGGCTCGGGGAGGGTGAAAAACTGGTCTCCCTGAGGCTCCAGAAGGCTGGAAATGGGCCCGTTTCTGGCCTGTTTTCGCCCTCCCGGAGACTCGAGGAAAGCCTCCAGAGCCTGAGGAGGGTGAAAATGCCACCCTATGGTGCAGGAGACCAACTAGGCCACACTCACCATGGCCACGGCAACCCAGCAACTGGGCAGAGAACCGGTTGCTAATTTTTTTGAAGCTCACCCTTGAGTGATATGATAGCAATGTTCCCATATCTAAGGGGCTGTCACAAGAAAGGAGGGTCAAGCTCTTTTCAGAAGCACTTGAAGGCAGGACAAGAAGCAATGAATGGAAACTAATGAAAGATAGAGCCAACCTAGAATTAAGGAAAAAATTCCTGACAGTTAGAAGAAATTCATCAGTGGAATGGCTTGCCTTCATCACTGGAGGCTTTTAAGAAGAGACTGGGCAGCCATTTGTCTGAAATGGCATAGGGCAGGGATGTCCAAACTTGTCAGCTTTAAGACTTGTGGACTTCAACTCCCAGAATTCC
>JAOYMU010000302.1:6771127-6784874 GCA_025802295.1 Psammodynastes pulverulentus | reverse complement strand
CCATTGTAGCCCTCCCGGATGCTCGAGGAAAGCTTCTGTAACCTCGAACGGGCCCATTTTCAGCCTGCCGAGGCTATAGAGGCTTCTCTCGAGCATCCGGGAGAGCGACAACGGACTCGAACCAGCCGAAAAATCAGCTGGGAGGCGCGAGCATGCGCAGTGCAGGTAACTTTGGTGATCGCTCGCGTGCTGGCAGAAATGGCTCTGCGTGCCACCTGTGGCACGCGTGCCATAGGTTCGCCATCACTGGTATATACAGTCATCACTTTCTTAGTTTATCCCAAAATTGTTTTCTTAGCATCCTTAGCAAGGGACTTGGCTTTGTCAAAGTTTAATTAAAATAACTAACAAGAATAAATTTGTACTTTTATTTGCTTGATCTCCTTAATTGGTAATGTTTAGCTGGTCAAAAACTTCTGCATTGATGAAATATTTCTGTTGAGAAAAGTAATAGGAAATAACACATCCAGATATCCTTAATAGATTCATCTGGATTTGTATTGTATTGTATTTAAGTTCAATACTTTGGAAAAATTTTCTTTAACTTCTGTAGCACTTCTTGCTTAGCTGAATTATCGGGTTTATATAAAAGTTGCATAATGCACAGTAAATCAGGATTCTTGTGTTTTATCTGTTCATGTCTGCAAATACTTTAACAGTAAAAGTAGTCCTTAGCTTACAACAGTGTGTTTAGTGACAGTTCAAAGTTACGACATCACTGAAAAAATGACTTATGACAGTTTTTCACACAACAGTTACAGTCTCACCATGGTCACATAATCAGAATTTGGACACTTGTCAGCTGACTCATATTTATGATGGTTGCTGTGTCCTAGGGCAGGTGTCAGCAACCTGCAGCTCTGGAGCCACATGCGGCTTTTTGGGCCCTCTGCTTTGGCTCCCTGTTGGGTGATCCCACCACTGGCTGGCCCCTCCCAGTCACTCCTCCCCTGGCCTGAGAAGGTAAAACACAAAAAACAAATGAGGGGGAAGGAGAGAGATCCATTTCCCACAGAAAACACCAGGAGCCACAAAATCTGGGTAGGCGTGGGGTGTGTATCATGTGACTGTGTGGGAGTAACATTGAGTTGGCCACGCCCACCCAGGTTTTCTGGCTCCCAGTGTTTTGTTTTCTGTGGGAAACGGGTCCAAATGGCTTTTGAGTGTTTAAGGTTGCAGACCCCTGTCCTAGGGTCATGTGATCAGCTTTTGTGACCTTCTGACAAGCAAAGACAATTGGAAAGCCAGAATCACTTAACAACCATGTCACTAATTTAACTAGTACAGCTAGTATTGCATTTAACTGTGGCAAGAAAGATCATAAAATGAGACAAAATTCACTTAGCAAATGTCTCACATAGCTACAGAAAGTCTGAGCTTAATTGGTGTTGTAAGTAGAGGATTGCCTGTATTAAGTAGCATATTACCTTGCTTTGTTTTTTCCTTATAGTGCATCATATCACAATACAATGCCTATCTGTTTGTGTATATTTCTGGGTAGTATGGTTATTTAGAAGATGCTCCAGTTCAATCAAATTTGATGCCAATTCATACTATGATCAGGCAAATGTCGATGCCCAGTTGATTTCCTCCTCCAATCCTTTTACTGCATTTAATACAACTGTAGTAAGGGCAGAGAAACTAGATGACTCACATGATAGACAAGTTCTCCGTTGTGCTGGTCGGAGAATCCAATGCGTGCTTCTTTGCTCAGAGCTTGAGTCAATCAGGTCTTTGGTTCCGCCTCCTCTGGCTGTGCATGCCCAGTTTTGACTGAGGCTTCGAGCAAAGGAGATGCACGGAGAGGTGCTCAAGATTAGAAAAAAATTAACTACACACATTGGATTTGTCAGGCTGTAAGCAAAAAGTGTTAACGGATTCCCGAAGGCAGATTAAGGCGAAACTGATTCTGCCGAGCCAGCAGAGCAGCTATTAGGGAAAGCGCATCGGGAAAGCGGCTCTACAACTGATTGGAGGGTTTTTTAAAAAAAAAACAACCTGCTGCAGCTTGAAATTGGCAGACTGACCGGGCGTTCGGCAGTCCAGCCCTTTAACTCTGATAACGCACTATCCATTCGGAATTAAAATTGGAGATAGTGGCCACTAAAGACAGAACTCAGGCTGAGGCAGGAGCCACAGCGAGAGACAAGGATTATCAGCTGACGTCCAGCTTTGCTGGCAAAACAGCAGTCTATTCCGGCTCAGGAGGAGAGCCGAGGCCCCAGGAGTCAAATGGAGTGTGAGAAGGGGGCTAGAGTCACTGCTCAGTCGAGGCTGAGCATACTCCAGACTGGCCAGAAGATTAAAGGCCGTGTCAGCAGTCCCCGCATGGATAAGAGTGCCTGTTCCACTGCAACAAGGAAACAAACATGGCAGATCACACAGGTACAGGGGCAAGCAGGGAGAATCAGGGAATCCCTGTCCTAGCCCCAACCTGGGAAAAAGGCTCCAGGGGACCAAGGTCAGTCACTAGTGCAGCAGCAACTGAGATTAAAGAAAAAGACTTGTCCTTATGCAGAGTTTCAAAAGCTGAGGAAAGGGAGGCCATAAGGCGACAGAGAGCCCATTGAGAAGAGTTTTGCGAGAGCTGAAAGAAAGGCAGAGCGAAGTGGAAATTCCCATGCTCCAGCATCTCGGCCAATGGAGATAAAGCAGCAAGGCATTAATGACCAAGCTGGGTCACAAGAGGGGTGCTGGAGAGCAATCCTTTCAGTCAGCTCTTTGTTTGGAAGATAATAAGGTGGTACTTAAATCACAGGAAACTTTCCAGGACTTTGAAGATCAGTGGGAGCCTCATCCAAAGAGAATGAAGCTGGCACCTGAAGCACATTTACTCCCACAGCAGCCAGGCTTAGATCGCCTGCAATTATGAATCAGATGAATGCCCTGATATCAGAGACTCTTATCACAGGTTATGGCTGAGCAAGGGCGTCAGACTAATCCTATGGCCACACAGAAAGTGGCAGATCATGACCAGTCTTTGACATCAAAGACAAGAGAGGGGGGTGTAGACATTTCAAATATCTAAATCAATTCCTTCATCTACACAAAGCGAAGCATCAACTTCATGGGAGGAGGAACTGAAAGACACAGAAATTTGTGACGAAGAAGCAGATACCCCATCGTTTACAGGATTTTCCATCCAAGCCTTTTAAAGCTCTTGCTAAGCAAAGCCAAGGCGGCAACAAACATGGGAGTTGACCCAGTGACAACTGGGATAGCAAATCCATACAATCTCCTTTTTGCAAGGCCAACTGTGGAGAATGAGGAGGTTCCCTCACCTGAGTTGTTCAGAGAGGTAGTACAGGGACAATGGACCCAACTGATGATATTCCCAACCCTAAATGGAAATGTATAGATGTTTTATGGTGTAGCCATAGATTTTGCTGAGGTTTTACAATCCCCAACAATAGATGGGCCAATAGCAGCCTCAACATCCTCCATCATCCTAGCCAATGAGACAGAGAATGGATTGAAGGAAGAGGACAAGAAGGTTGAGCAAACCCCTTCGCAAGATGCATCAGGCTGCTGCCTGGGCAGTCAAAGCAACCACAATCGCTTCATTTTTCAGCAGGGCTGTCCTAGTCTGGCTTCACCAGATGCAGAAAAGAGTGACACCTGAAGATCTTCGATCATACCAGGTTTTTAACAAACTAATAGCAGCAGTGGAGTGTATAGTAGTCAGCCAATCGATGGAAGCAATAACGACAGACATCTGGGTCCTGAACATAACTCTCCCCCCCCCCAACTCCTTCAGAAGGTGTCCGGTCTTAAAAGACAGAGTAAAAAAGTGTATAATGGAAACAGCAGTAAAGCATCTGCTGGACATCCAAGCTGTTCAACTGGTCCCACAGGATGGACAGGGGTTCTTCTCCATCCTGTTCATAGTTCTAAAAGCATAGGGAGGGTGGAGACCAATTCTGGACCTCAAAAGGTGCAGACACATAGTGTACAAAAGATTCAAAATGCACCCAACCACCTGACCATTACAACAGATGCCAGTCTTATTTGGCTGGGATTCCCACTGCCAGTCCCAGATAACACAAGGACAGTGGTCCCAGACAGATCTCAAGAACAATTATCAATTGGTTGGAACTCAGGGTGACTCATCTAGCCCTAAGAACGTTCCAAGGAATTGCAGCGGGTCAACACATACTCATCCTGATGGACAACGGGCCACCAAGGACCATATCAATTGTCAAAGGGGGACCCACTCCAGGACGTTCATGCAAGAAGCAGAACACTTATGGCTCTGGGCGAAGAAACATCTCTCAGTCAGAGCGGAACACACAGCAAATGTAAAGGCGGACTGGCTCAGCAGAGTAACGGCCGACCACTCAGAGTGGTGCCTATACCCAGATCTGTTCAAGGAGTTGTCAAACATATTCGGGAAACCAATTCTGGACCTGATTGCGTTCCCAGCAAATACATAGTTACCAAGATTCTACTCAAGGTTCCCAACACTAGGGGTGGAAACAGCCAACGTTCTCCACAGCACGTGGGCCAAAGGGCTCCTATATGCATTCCCTCCACTTCCGTTGATTCCGAGAGTAATTAAGAAAGTGATAAGAAGAGAAGGATGAGATCCTACTCATAGCACCCCGCTGGCCCAGACGGCTTGGTATGCAGATCTGGTCAACCTGTCATTAGCCAAGCCATGGACGATCCCTCGGGACAGAGTTTCTCTCAACCAGGGGGCCTTGCTTCATTCAAAGCTGCAATGGCTTAAATTGACTGTGTAGCATTTGAGTGGACAACTTTGAGTCAGCTCATTTGTTCCACCAAAGTCATGCAGACAATCCAGGCCTCTAGGAGGCTGTCCACCAATAGAATTTACGACGCCATATGGAGAGCCTTCTGCAGCTAGTGTTCCAAAAGCCACACTGAACCGACAAAGATATAAGTGATACCAATCCTGGAATTTCTCCAGGAGGGACTGGATAAAGGTCTGTCTCCCAATACCATACATAGACAGGTAGTGGCACTGGCCTCAGTATTGGTCTGTGGAAACTTGGAGACTCGCTCTACACCCGTTGGTGCGCAGATTCATTAGAAGTGCAACCAACCCCCCAAAAAGCCTCCAGTGCTACACAGATATCCCACCTGGGACCTTACTAAAGTTCTGAGAACACTTATGTGAGAACCGTTCGAACCATTGCATTCTATTAGACTACGTTTCCTCACCTTTAAGGTGGTCTTCCTCATAGCTATCACCTCAGTCAGATGGATGAGCAATAAGATTACACAATCAACCATAGGCTGGTGGATTCGGTCATACATGGCAAAGACTTACAAACTCTAGTCGCTACCATTGCCTGGGAGAGTGACAGCCCATTTGACTAGGAGCGACATTCGACAGCCCATTCAACTAGGCAGCATGGAACACACAGGCCTCTATCGAGGACATATGTAGGGCAGCAAGGGGGTCTTCCCCATCCCCATTTATAAGGCACTACAAGTTGGATGCCTTCGCATAAGTGGAAGCAGCTTTTGGCAGAAGAGTGCTTCAGAAGAGTGCATACGGGAGTGGGGACTCAGGACCAGACTGCTACCCAATCTCAGGACAGCCAGCTTTGGTATGTCCCACACATTGGATTCTCCGACCAGTACAACAGAGAAAGAGCGTTAGTCTTACCTGACACTCCTCTTCTTGTTGTGCTGGAGGAGAATCCAAACCCACTCTGTTGATCGTTCGGTCCTAAGTCCAGGAGTGATCAAAGCTGCACTGAGAAAAACTCCTAGTCAATCAATACATCTTTGCCAAAACTGGGCATGCACAGCCAGAGGAGGTGGACTAAAGACCTGATTGACTCAGGATCCAAGCAAGGAAGCATGCATTGGATTCTCCTCCAGCACAATGAGAAGAACCATGTCAGGTAAGACAATGCCCCTTTTCTTCAACTAGAAGGCAGGTCATCTGGCATTGTATGCAACATCGTCTTATTTACTGAATATTGGCCTGTACTTCTCAACATTATATTTTACTGTTTCTTAATTCTTTTATGAGTGTTATGCAAACCTGTTAGTAAAAAGGAAATGTATGTTTAGAAATCCAGTCTACAAAATTAATCGCTTCTTTTTGGCAGAAATTAAGAATTCTTTCCCTGTGGTTCTTTTCATTTTATTGTTAATGTCATAGCTGTATTCCCTCAATTGCTTACCTTTGGCACATCTACTGAGTTTTCCTTCTTCTGTTTTGAATAGCTCTTGTTGCTTCTAATTTATTGACTCATTCTTCTGTTTTTTTCCTCTTACAAGATTCTTTTTTTTTGACCTGATTTGACTCTGCTGATTCATCTTCATCTTGGAATAATCCTCATATTTTGTACTGTCTCTTAGTGCTCCCTGTACCCTCCTACCCCGAAATCCTAAGTCTATGAATGAGATAATTATTTGTACATACTTGTCTAATTTTGGCATTCAGATTGATGATTTTTCAATTTTTGCAAACCAGGAGTATCATATAATGGAGTGGCATACAGAAATAGCAGCATGAAATTGAAGAAAGGACATATACATTAAATAAATATAAGTTGTTACCATGAGAAGGCAAAATAATTGAACAATATTTGGCTGATATGTTTAACTTAAACTATATTTTGCTTAGCTATTAAAAGTATGCAGATATAATTTGGTAATGTGTTCTTTAAGCAACTAATGACATCTATTGATAATCAAAGTGAAGAGTTGAATCAACTTTTCCCTACTTATCACAGTTTGTAACAATACATAGTCTGGTACATGGAATACGTACATAGATTCAGGCATTCAAGTTTTTAACATACGGTATATGTAGCCATTTGTTATTGTCATTGGGAGAACTAACTAAAGAGCATATATGACTTTACAAAATTTAAAACAGGGAAAATTAATTTACACCCTAGAAGGTTTTCAGAACTAAATGTATATACACATAGTGCTCTCTTACTGATCCTAATTGGGACTGGCAACTCCACTGCAAAGTGAAGCAATTGCTAAATGGAAAATCGTATTTGTTTTCCATTCCTAAAGAAACAAGGGTAGTCACGTTTCACACCTTTGGCTTAAATCTGCCTCATAACTTCTCCCCCACCCTTTGGAACACTTGAGTATCTGTTTACTGTCTTAATCTAAAGTAGTTCAATCATATTGTAGCCAGGAGCCATGGGCGACAGTACTCCCTTGAAATCTTTTTCTCTCCAATCTCTCCACTTTGCAAGGGGTTTGTGCGGGGGAACAGTGGTGGTTTCCTCCCAGTGTGGCCACCAGTTCACTGATTGTGAACCGGTAGCTAAAAAAAGTGTGCTGACCAGCTGAGAGAATCAAAGAGTCCTCTCAGATGATTGGCGCACACATGCGCAGTACACACCGCGTGCGTGGAAGGGAGGGGAAACCGCAGGCGGGGTGGGTTTTAACTACCGGTTCGGCCGAACCAGTAGCCATATTTTTTCTACTGGTTCACCCAAGCGGCAGTTTTTGCTACTACCAGTTCAGCCGAACCAGTGCAAACCGATCAAATACGACCTCTGGGGGGGAACCAAGTTTGACTTTCCTACTGTCACCATAATTGTATGCTCTCAAAGTTTAAAAGAACAAGCTTACTCTCTTGAAATCTTAAAGAAGCTTTTTGGATGAGAAGTGAAATATCTTCAAAGAAAAAACATAAAGTCCCCTTGCCTCTTGAAAAAGCACCTTAGGTACAACTATAACCTGGATGACTGAGAATCTTAGTAGACTTAAAATCTCTTTTCTCCAGTCTCTCTGCTCTGTAATGGGAGTAGGGAGAATCCTTTGTTTGATCCTTTCCCACTGCTGGCACAATCGCAATGCACGGAAAAGCAAATAGCTTATTTTCTTGAAATTTCTTTCTCTCTAATGTCTGTACTCTGCAGGGTTGGATGGGATAGGATAGCAGGCAATTTTTCTAGAGAATCTCTCTTTTGCTTGATCCTTCATCCCTCCTGGCAGAGCAGAGAGATTGGAGAATGAGTAAGTTCTTCTACACAGTGAAAGTATTGTGGTCATGCTGACAGTGGAAAAACATCATGCAAAGAAGAGATTGTCTACAGAAAATAGAACCAAATGGGTAAATGCTTGTTGAAAACTTTAAAAACATTCTGGCTCTCAGCTGTCTTGAATTAGTTTACACAATGTAGCAGGTTTTGCATCTGATATCTGTCATATTAGAATTCTTTTGGCTGATCATTAGGTGGAAAAGTAAACAGTGCATAAAAGCAAAAACACTAAAATTTTTCCAGTGGTGGGATTCAAATTTTTTTACTACCGGTTCTGTGGTTATGGCTTGGTGCATGTGACAGGGGAAGGATGCTACAAAATCTCCATTCCCTCCCCACTCCTGGGGGAAGGTTACCACCGGTTCTCTGAACTATTCGAAATTTCTGCTACAGTTCTCCAGAAGTGGTCAGAACCTGCTGAATACCACCTCTGAATTTTTCCTAAATCAAAACCTTTAGGCCAAAGAATATTAAGATACATTTAATTAAGTTAACCTGGTTGAATCTCAGTGAACACTATAGCATCCTCCTTAATTGTTTGTAACCTAGATGGTATTCATGAATGATATATAGTAAGTAATAAATTAAGGCACCTAGAAATAATTATTTAATAATAGAACGGAGTAATAAAATTATCTGTTGTCTGTAAAGCTGTGAACTTTAGTGTGATGTGAGATTCATTTAAGATTCTTGTTAAATAAAACTGCCAATGATCCAACATTCAGTGTTCGTTGGAAAAAATATGTGAAACTTTAATTTAGTAACTGGTTTGGATTAGTAGCTGTAGAACTTAACCTTGATTAGTACTTATTTAGAATTAATTGCTGTTTACCTTAAGTACAGTGTTAAGATGTTTTGTTTAGCCTCATTTTATTGTTTTACTGTTTGTATTGTGTTATCTATTGCTTGATAAGTACAGTATATGACATATAAAGACATTCATTTTGTAACTTGTACCTCCTTTAATGAGCAGCTTCAATCAGATGTTTCCTTTACCTCATCAGTTTCACATATTGATTAGGAAGCATTTTGGCCCATTGCTCTTTACAGAACTGCTTCAGTTCATTTATATATTTTAGCTCATGCCACAACAGCCAGTTCTACTAAAATTAGGGGTTTTCACTCAATCATTCCAAAATGTGAGGATTGAGGAATCCTCAAATGTTTTGCACCCTGAACCAGGGCTGTGGAGTCGGTAGATAAATGTTCCGACTCCGACTCCTCCGTTTTTTGTACTTCTGACTCCGACTCCCCGACTTCTCAGTTTTTTGAAAGTATAAGCATTGCCGCTCCTAATTGTGCGTTGCATGCCATATAGTGAAGCACATGAAAAGCATGCTTCTTCACGGTCACTTAACGTGTTCGTTTTGCGGTTAGGTGAGGCCCTGCATGCATTGGTCTTTATTCTTACAGTAGAGAAGTCATTAATTATACCGTATTTATCGGCGTATAACGAGCACTTTTTCTCCTTGAAAAGCATGCGGAAATCGCATGTGCGCTTTATACGCTGATATATAAAAAAGCACCGTACTTACCGCTCCGTTCGTCCGCGGCCACCATTTTGTTTCCTAAAGATCGCGCTAAATCTAAGATGCGCGTTATACGGCAGTGCGCGGTATACGCCGATAAATATGGTAACTTTTTGTGAATTGGGACATTTAAACTTGCTTTTTAAAAATTCCAATCTAAATTTAGTAGGAGTCGGAGTCGGTGAATTGTTTGCCGACTCCGACTCCAGGTACCCAAAATTTCCTCCGACTCCGACTTCTCGACTCCGACTCCACAGCACTGTTCTGAACATCAGTTTTCTATGCATGATTGTCTGCAGAGTGAGAGCAAGTACAGCATATGTAGCATGATACTACTATGCTGAAGTCTACATCTCTAGCTTTTATTTTTAAGGTTGGACAAACTATGGTTTTAGCAGTAGCACTTAGACTTATATACCGCTTCACAGTACTTTACAGCCCTCTCTAAGCAGTTTACAGAGTCAGCCTATTGCCCCCAACAATCTGAGTCCTCCTCATTTTACTCACCTGGAAGGATGGAAGGTTGAGTCAACCTTGAGCCGGCCAGGATTGAACTCTAAGCTGTGGGCACAGTTAGCTTGCAATACTGCATTCTAATCGCTGCACCACCATGGTTTTGTTGCATTATAGCATTCTTATTTTCGCTATAATACATTAATATTTAAAAGGCTACAAGATTGTTTTAATTATTTTTTCTTTAAAAAAATAAAATGTGGGAAAAGGGGAAGAGAAAAGGGGAATAGAGTGAGAGAAAGAAAAAGAAAAAAGCAGTGACTTCCAACTTTTTTCGGTGCAGGAAAATTACATAATAATTATATAAGAAGATTATAACCTCAATTTTTTACCATTTCTATAACAACCTATTTAATCATCAAAGCCGAAAATCAGATTTTTGTTTTTATCTCTTTCCAGCAGAAAGTCCAGAAGCAGTTTCCCAATGGAAAGAAAGCTAGTTATGTTTTTTTCCCCTAATCCTAATTAATGCAATTAAAATGCTACAAGTTTTTTGTTAATTTTATAGCATACTAAAGTAAAATTTAGGGACGCGGTGGCTCAGTGGCTAAGACACTGAGCTTGTCGATCAAAAGGTCAGCAGTTTGGTGGTTCAAATCCCTAGTGCCACGTAACAGGGTGAGCTCCCGTTACTTGTCCCAGCTTCTGCGAACCCTAGCAGTTCGAAAGCACATAAAAATGTAGGTAGAAAAATAGGGACCACCTTTGGTGGGAAGGTAACAGCGTTCCGTGCACCTTTGACGTTTAGTCATGCCGGCTACATAACCATTGAGATGACTTTGGACAGCGCTGGCTCTTTGGCTTTGAAACGAAGATGAGCACCGCCCCCTAGAGTCGGGAACGACTAGCACATATGTGTGAGGGGAACCTTTACCTTTAAAGTAAAATGTAAGTTTTTTCCATTCACAAATCATATAAAAAGGCTATTACGTTGAGACCAGAGAGTACATTAGGGTCCTACTCCACGAGAAATTGGTATGTATTTCCTTCCCATTGAGAAACCTACTTCATAATTTGTGCTTGCCAATTTTAGGAATCTATTGTCTTTGTGTGGAATGGTCTCCTCATCGGAAGAGCTTATGGTATCATTTATGCCCATTTTCTGATATTCTTTTATGCTTGGTAAAATTCAGTTTAACTCTGCAGATCTTGGCTAGATTTATTTTAATTATCTGGCCTTGCTATTTTTGTCCTTTTATTAGGTTAGCAAATTGCTACCAGAAGGAATACTTTTCTGCCTCCCCAAATTAAAAAAAAAAAATCCATTTAAGGAAATGCACAGAAAAATTAAAATCAGACATTGTATGATGGAGGAATGTTCAAGACAGAAAAATGAAGCACAAGAGAAAAATTAAAATAAGAGAACAACATTAAAAGGTTGATGGGGCTGAAGCAAGTTCATTGTCTCCCTGAAAAATAATTTTAAAAAGATCTGACTTCCCTAGAGTAATTCCCTAAGACAATTGTTCATTTATTTCCACTCTTTGCTTTCTATTTCTTAGTCAGGCCCTCTTATTCCAGAAACATTTTTTCCAAATATTGTTGGAATGAGTCTTTCATACAGCCATTTTGTGCCTCAACAAAGACAACCACTAAGCAACCCATTTGCAACATTAGGGTTGTCCTCAATTTACGACAATTGAGCCCAAAACTTCTGTTGTTAAGGGAGACATTTGTTAAGTGAGTTATGGCCAATTTTACGACCTTCCTTGCCACATTTGTTCAGTGAATCACTGCAGTTGATAAGTGAGTAGTAACCTGGTTGTTAAGTGAATCTGGCTTCCCCATTGACTTTGCTTGTCAGAAGGTCGCAAAAGGGGATCACATGACCTTGGGACACAGCAACGGTCATAAGTATGACCCAGTTGCCAAGCATCTGAATGTTGATCACATGATCATGGGGAGGCTGCAAAGGTCATAATTATGAAAAACGACCATAAGTCCCTTTTGTCAGTGCCGTTGTAACTTTGAACAGTCACTAAATGAACTGTTGTAAGTTGAGGACTACCTACGTTTCCTATAGAAATATCTATAGCTTTTCAAACTGGATTTTCATTTTCAGAAACCAATTATTTGTGCTTTTGTTTATTAATTTTACATAGTAGAAGACTCTGAGCAGGTAAGGACACATTGAAAATTATAATAATATATTATTATAATATATACCGGTACATCTCTCCCTTTTCCCAGCTATATGCCAATGACCCTTAATTAGGCTTGAAGTCTTGATGGAATAAAACTATTTTCAATTATCTTCTGAATGCTTTGTGGGAGGGAGATTCACAGATTTTATAAAAAGCTACTCTGCTACCTTTTTGATGCTATCTGCCAACAATCTGGTTGTTTTTCAGTACAAGAGAAATCCATCTTCTCTTGTACTGGTTGTTCCCAAAAATGTTCTACAGTGCATAACAAATCTAAATTCTTCTACCTGACACCACCATATCATCCACATTTGCCTGCGTAGATGGACCTGAATATGGAACAGATAGTATTTCTGAGAATTCTTGCCAATCCTTAATGCACTGAAGACTGGGACTGGATCTAAGGTTTCCAACCAAGAATCACACCTAACTTGGCATTACACCACAATGAATCATCAGCCATCAGCCAATTTGTTTAATGGTATTATGGAATCAGATAATAGTTGACAGCTATTATCTGATGAACGACAAAGTTGAACGACAAAGTTGAATGAACCAAGGAGAGAAAATATGAAACCGATAACCTTGGCACGAGCAATCATTCAGCATACATAATTTATATAATCTGGATTATCCCTGCAACAGCTGCTCCCTGAGTTAAACCTTAGGTAGATATAGATGCATGGAGGACACAAAGATACCAACTAAGAGGCAATTCTTCGTAGTTGATGAATTCAACATTCAACATGGCCCATCAGTCACTCTTTATAAACAAATTATCTTCACATTCATTATTAAGGACAAAATGGTAAAGGTCGGACACATCAAGAGAGCAACATAGCATTCGGCGATTTAGAACATTAAATTTTGGACAATTGTATTCATTCATATCCTTAAATACAGCAAGTATTGGGTTGCTTGGATCACATAGAAATTATCAGTTTCCACAGACTGTCTTTTAAAGTCAATTTTGGGAAGCTGCCCAAGTCCCCTGACTTTGCCCCACTATCGTTTTCATGCACATTCTTAAGTGGATTATCCCAAGAGGCATTCTAATTAAAATAACAGCATTCTACATTTTTTAAAAAGTCCGGGCCTCAAATAGATTGCTGAGGAAATATTCAACAAGGCCGCATGAAGGGTGAACCATCTTTCATTTTCTAATCACCAATGCTATTTGTATACTATGAGAATAATCTGGTAACTCAAGCTCTTAATGCAATTATTTGAGTAAATTAGAAGATGTATCATAGTAAAACAGCACAGAGAAGGTAGGTTGTAACCCAGAATTGATCAAACTCTGCCTTTGGATCAATCATTAAGTTTCCAGTTTTGTTCTACAAGTTTCCAGTTTTGTTCTACAACTACCGTTTTCCTGAAAATACGACCTACCCTGAAAGTAAGTCCTAGCTTGATTTTTACACACGGGCCCAATATAAGCCCTACCCCCCAAAATAAGCCCTAATTAAGATCCTGCCCACTCCAGAATGCACGGGTAAAAATTAAGCTGGGGGGATGGGGGGGTTGCAGCTGCCCTACTACTTACCTTTGGACAGTTGTAGCCAGG
>JAOYMU010000302.1:6434089-6446544 GCA_025802295.1 Psammodynastes pulverulentus | reverse complement strand
GTTCTTGGCAGGACGCCCAGACTTCCTGTCGCCTGAGCTCCACCCAGTCACATGATCACCCAGCCACGCCTACCCAGTTGGTCATTAGGGTAGAGAACCGGTTGTTAAATTATTTAGATGATGGGAATCAAAACAAAATTCACTTTTTAGTTAATTTACCTTCTGGTTAATTTTAGTGAAGACAAATAAAAATAAACATACATAAACAAAGTATGCACAATTAATACACAAGTATTAATTGCAAGTTACCCTAGCAAGCATGTTTGAGCCTATTCGTATCACATTGGTCTGAATTCCATACAATACTTCTAGAACTATTTCTAATGACGTAATGTAGTTTCAGTTGCTAAGTAAGGTAGTGAGGGAGTAGATTTTCCTTTGAAGAAAAAGAATCAGAAAGTTTAGTTTGTGCAGTATGTATAACAGCAATAAGCAATAGGTTATTACTGCAAATATACATATATATATATATATATATAGCTAGATACATATATGTAGCAATATAGGGGACAATCTACTAAGTGCCACTATAAGTCATAGCCATGTGGGTAGTCAGTGTACAAGAATCACATGCAACTTCCATACGTGTCACAAAACAATGGTGCTTAATCTGTTGTCCCCGTATTCTTAAAGCCATGAAATGATATGATCCCATGTGGCATTGTAACTTAAACCCAGCCTGGAAGAAATCCCAATACACAAGAAATGGTACTATTTACAAGAGGGACAAGAGTGTGCTTGGGGATTCCATAAAGGCAATAACAGAGAAATGATGTTCAAAGCAATAACGGTGTTTGCTTGATGTGCATTTTCTTTCCTAATATCATGGGCAATGAAAAGCCACTTCTGCCTGTCCGCCATTTTGGTGCTGACAGGACTAAAACCTTGGGAGTTGTTTGGAATCACACATTATGATAAGATGCGATTGTTAACTATTGCCAAAAATCCAAATCAAACAGCGAAGCAACTGAGTTTAGAGAAGGTACTAAGTCACTCAGGAAAAGCGAAACACCAAGCAGCATTGAGGAAAATAAATAAATAAATGAATAAGATCTCTCTCCACACTGGCTATGGCAGATGAGATTTCCACAAAAAGCACAAGGCGAGGATGTTAGGACCAAATCTAATCAGTGCGTGAATGATCTACAATTGCTTCAGAAAAATATCCATGAAACTTTGAGACAACTGTCATTACTAACTACCAACAGAAGGATTCAAAATCAAGCAACTTGGTGTCATAAGCCTGTTGCATCATCTGTTGTGCACCCATCACTTAAAAGTCTTGGATGCCATTCTGGGCAATTCATTTCAGAAAGGATAAAATCATCAAGAAAAGAATGAGGGGTTGATGGATGAGGAATGATTTAAGGCAATCAGGTTCTTCCGAGGATATGTTGGTAAGCTTTGGACATTCACAAAGTGTATGAAGAGAGAAAGTGAAGAAAGACGGATAATATAAAACAGTTTAAGGCTCCGAATTATCTACAGAAATAATTGTAGTGGTTATAAATAAAGGGAAATAAGTATTTAACCATGCAACCTATGATTAAGATGAAAATCATTGTTGCAGAATGGCTCAAGGTCAATTCAGAAAGATGATTCACTGAAGGTCAGCTACATCCTTAGTGCTTCAGATGTTCCAACAGGCATCAAAACTAGAAAATTGTCAAGACAATGGCCAGAACGTGTAGGATTTTATCGATCGATTGTTCAGTGAGGCTTGTTCATATCCTTTGTGAAGATAACTTCGCATAAGTAAAGCAAATTACAATGGGTTCCACTTATTGTCAACTTCAAAATAGGAACGCTGTAATACGTTACAGGCAACTTACCCTGCCATCTTATTGCTGAACCTGAATTAAATAGGTTTTCAAAATCACATCAAAATATGTGTACAGCGATCTTAACCAGTTGAATGAAAATTGGATTGCGGATGGGAATGGAAGGGCTGATTGCATGCAAAAAGTTCTAGAGTTAACTAGAAGCTAAGTAACGATATGAAGTGTTTCATTTCATGAAAACTGATAGAAAGGATAATGTCCAACTGACATCATCTGCGTTTAAGATAGTATAATGCAGAATTCTTTATAGCTTGGCAGTTAGAGGATAGCCAGTTTGACCACAGTAGATATAGAAAGGATGCAGAAATTGAGTAATTCACAAACAAAGCAATAATTTGCACTTCAGTGCCCTGCTTTAAAAGGCTACTTAAATTGTAGTGTTGTTATCTAGTTCACAAGAAGAAATACCACAATCCTTGCCTTGAATTGGGTGCCCAGTTCTTGGACGACCAGTTCAAAAAGGATATTAATAAAGTGGAATGTTTACGATGAAGTTCCCAGATACCATATCCTAGAAAGAAATATTAAAGAATTGGGTTTGGATAGTCTAAAAAAGAGTATGGAGAAGCAATCTAACAGCCATATTCGAAAATCTGAAGTGTTTTTAGAAAGGTGAAAGGACAAATTGGCTTTTTATCACCATAGAACAAAGTTTAATTATTTCCATCTGCTGGAAACCATATAGGTTTTGTGCAGCATGTTAAATCTGAAAGTAGAAAGAATTCAAAAGTGGCTCAGATTTGGGGTGGGGTAGCATGGGGCATGATAAGAGTTTTTTTAAGAGGTAAAATAAGTATCTCCAAACATTTCCCCCTCAAAAAAAAAAAAAAGGCAAAAGGTGAACTGAACAGCCAAAAAAAAGCAAAAAAAAAGTGCCAATAAACTTCAGGAGGGCCACAGGTGATACTGTTCTTGCAACCTGGCCCTAGCAAATTACAAATTATAAGAAAAGGATAATTTGCTCCTAATGCTATAAATTGTTTGGCAATGGCATGGATTGGGTCTGGAGGTGTTGTGGTCTCCTTTTCTAGATTTTTAGGAAGACTGGATGGCCACCAATCAAGAACACTCTTGTGGAATTACTGCTCCAGAAATGATTCTGGATAAACACCATTGAGACATCTTTTAAAGTGCTAAGATGTTTTATGAATTCAATGAAGTAGCAAATAATTCAACTTATCGTAATTTTTACTTTTGAAAGAGGTCAATGCTCATCAGCATCACATATCAGGGAGAGTATAACTAGAAACAAAGTTAAATGATGTGAAGAAAATATCCAGAATACAATGATGATGTCTAAGAGCAACGTCTTGTTAAGAAACACATTTTCGTAGGCTTTTTAAAATGTCTGCGCTTGTTGTCTTATGTTGCTCCAAAATTTTACCTAAGCATGGCAGAGTGATTGGGATGTGGTTCACAACTTCCCAGGTCAGCTGTTCAAAGTGCAGCTCCCAAAAAAATTGGTTAGTCTTATATGCATTTTTTTAAAAAATAAACCTCCCTCCGAATTCTCAGGGGTTTTTAACTTTTATCCAAGTAAGTAGGTTCTAAACATACACTGAATTTCATTTTGGCTCCACTTTCCCTTGTCTCCAAAACATTTAGCTTGCTTTTACTAAACGGGGTTCAACTCTGGATTTTCAGATTTAAAACAGCATGCTTGTCTACGAATGTGATATAAGCTAAAGAGGGCATTTTGTGTTTGAATTCACCAATCTAGACGCACAAAAATAAATTGTGGGTGCTCCAATACTTTTTAAGGTTTTTAAGAAGAGATTGGACAATCGTTTGTCTGAAATGGTATTGGGTTTCCTGCCTGAGCAGGGGGTTGGACTAGAAGACCTCCAAGGTCCCTTCCAACTCTGTTATTCTGGATCTAAGCAAGTTCAGGTTACTAAAAGAGCTAGTGTTCTTAAAGAATCATTGATTATGTGCCATTGTCTATGGAGATTCTCAGTCCTCCAGGTCATGGTTGTCCCAAAGGTCCTTTTTTTTTTTTCAAGAGGCAACTGGTCTTTCTGGTTTTTCTTTGAAGATGTTTCGCTTCTGATCCAAAAAGCTTCACCAGTTCAAGAAGCTTCTTGGATGAGAAGCTTCGCTTCAAGCTGAAGAAGCTTCTTGCATGAGAAGCGAAACATCTTCAAAAAAACCCCAGAAAGTCCATTTGCCTCGTGAAAAAAAGCATCTTTGGAACATTATGTGCCCTGGTTTTTGACTGCTAGCATCTACAATAAAAACAACGCCATCTTAAATTTTCATTCTCTGCTACTTGCAAAACCGTCAAAAATGGATACCGGTAAGCTGAAGGAAGCTCGGTTGCTTTTTTCATTTCCTGAAGGCCAGTCCAACTTTGGGGTGAAATAGATAGCATCTTTCCACCCAAATCCACCGTCACCATAATCAGCTAGGTGCTGTAGTCTGTTTATGGTGCAAGTCATAAAAGTACTATCGGCAAGTTCTTTGCAGACCCCTTACTTGTTAGGACGGCATGGCTGGAGAATCGGTGATTTGGCAGAATGCATATTAAAGGAAATTCTGTTTATTGTAAATAAACATAATCTTCAGCCCTTGGCAAACACTCTCTAAAGATAAGAACGTTGGCAGATTCTTCTGAGCATTTTGAAGGTACTTGTTTTTCTTCTTTAAATACTCGTTCAAAGGAATACTTTGTCTCGCAGGGCAGATAGGTTTATATCTGTATGAATGTCACTTCAGATTGCCAGTGGGGCTGATAACACATTTCTATTTTAATTTAAAAAAAAAAATCCCTATATAGACAAAAACAATGTAACGTAGTTCTAGTAAGATTTGAGAATCCTAAGTTTCCCTACAGCCGTCAAGGACACTAAGAAAACAACCAACCAATCATTATCTTCTTTTTAAATGAATCTACCTCACAGGGTTACACCTCAGAACAAAGGTGAGATAGAAGTGTAATGAGCCATGTAAGATTTTCCCCAAACTTTTAATTTTATTTTTCTAGACTTATGTAATTTTATAAATTGCTTAGTCTATATTTTATTTGTTTGGTTCCATTTTAATTATGTTTAGAGTTTTGTTTTGTTTTTGTATCTTTCACTCAGTTTATAACTCCGGGCAACTTCCTACACAAATAACTCCAGTTTTTATGACAAGGATTTTTAAAAATAGTTTTTGAGAGAGTGTGACCGGCTCAGGGTCACCCAAATAGGGTGCTTAGGATAAACTTGAAATAGATTGGATAACAAGACTGCTTGAAGCTAGCCCATCTTCTCAAAGAGTGTAGTGTAGATATATGATTAAATCTGAATTTGTCTGAATCCAGAACAACAATTTGAAGGACTTTCCACCTTCCATCTGGTTCAGAATTGTGCAGATGTTTGAAATGTGTTTGAATATTAGTAGCTCAGATTGGTATTAGGCTGTTGGTTTGAGCTCCGAGCTTGGCAATTTGGTTGCAAACATTTCATCACCATTCGAGGAGACATCGTCAGTGCATTTTGAGTTGTGCTCGTCTGTCATGTTTCGTCTGTGATGAAACGTTTGCAACCAAATTGTTTAGTTCAGAGCTCAAACCAACAGTCTTGTGCAGATGTGTCAGATTGAAGCTTTCCCCACTTTTTCAGAAACAGTGCAAATACTTGCATTTTACAAGATGCAGTCTTCCACTTTACTTCAGTACCTTATTAGCAAAATTTTGTTGTCTATTAAATCTGTAGAGGGTTATATATCACGTGATCAAGGTGTAAGCTAAGAAGATTTCTTAGAGTAAGTTTTTGTGTGGAAAACTGGAGAGAAAAAAAGACAATTTGCTATTTATTTTGACTTGGTTGTTTATCTGTGGGGTTTTTTTTAAAAACCAAGTTTCTGATAGACGACGGAAATATTGGCTAGGTTGGTAGTTCACTAAATTTAACCTGAATTTGTCTTTTTAAAATGGCAACAATATGTTGTAATCTGGAATTGGTTTGAGTTTTGAGTGAGAAGATACAGTCCGCTTGAATTGTTCTACGTAAATATAAGATTGTGTGAGTGTGTCTCTGTGGGTGGGAAGGAGAAAAGAACTTGTTGATTCTTTTGCTGACCTGTGAACAAAAATAGCCTTCTTCCTAAAGATGTAATAGATTAGGTTTTGTTGCAAAATGTTTGCTTACCTTGTGGGCTGTATCTTAATTAAATTTCATCTCTGTTTAGTCCCAGTGGAAAACGGAATCTCCAATCAATTGCCCATCTAACTTGGAAAGTTCCTTTAAAGTGAAGAGCTCTGCAGAGGTTTAAGATCGAAGCTTAAAGTTACGCTGAGAAAGAATTTTAATTTAAAAAAAGATTGATTTAATTATATAAATCTATAATGGTAGATGAAGTCAAGCACTCATCTGTTGGCGGAATGCTTTTTAAAATTAATTTAAGATCAGCATGATTTTTTTGGATCGATGGTTTATCATTTTACAGGCAAAAAAACCCCCACTAGAATATGTGATTTGCTTAGGTGGGATTATCATTATCCAAGTCTGACTTTAACATATTTCGTTTTTTAAATGTTAGCGGCAAAGGGAAGGAACAGCAGCGAAGTGGCACTTTCAGTTGAGGGTTTCCTGCCAGAAGTGAGACTTTGACTCTCTCTGTCTCCCAATTATTTTTTGAGAATAGCACAGAAGGAATAAGGATGATATGGCTTTGTTTCCAGTGAACAATTTTGCTTTGAAAAAGGAAAGGGCGGAGGGGTGACGCCTCCGCCCAGTGGCTTTAGATCTTATCCCTGTGAAAACTTTTTTTGAAATGTCATTGGTGAAGGCCTCTGAATGGTCGCGATGGCCGAGATGCGGAGCTTTCACCTCACAGTCAGGAGGCTGCGAGTTCGATCCCAGGTAGAGGCAGATATTTCTCTCTCTGGGCACAATGAGAATATATCTACTGAACAAAACTCCGCATTGGTGACAGGAAGGGCATCTGGCCAGTAAACACTCATCTCCATTCAGTTGCCCAGACTCTACCCCGCAAGGGATTATGGGCTTGGTAAAAGAAGATGGTGATCAGGGAAGGCCTCTGGAAAAGGCACAGGAAAAGCATTCTTTTACACCAGTTGCATTCTTACATAGTGGTGAGAGAAAACAATTCTGGATTGGACTTCATTATGGACCAGGGATTAAAACAAAGGGGATGCTGTTAGTCAGACAGATGAAATCAAAACCTTCTGTTCAGCCATGATGAATCTTCCATGTATTGATCCCAGGATAAAAGTTAGTCCAGCAATGTCAAACATTTAAAGCAACTTGTGAAACTGATTCGGGTAAATTCCCTTTTAGTCTCAAGGAAAGGAGCCAGCTATAAATCCAATATATCCATTTTACCCAAGGCAAGTTTTCATTTTTATTTCAGTGACAAAAAAATGGAACATTTTGCTTAGGATTATTATTATTATTTTTGCAAAAAGCTTTGTTGTAGGAACTCAATGTGTTTTTCCTCCTTACCCTCCCTAAAAATTCCATTTTGATACCTGTAGATTTCTGGATGATATCGCCGCGTCCTTTTGGGACTGCGGTAAAGTATAAGAAGGATTAGGGACTCATATCTAGCTTCGGTGTGAAAAGCAGTGCAAGTGAAGGTATAAGGAGTATGTTCATCAGATAAGTCCACCTGCACCCACCTCCACTAGGTGCATGAATCTCTCTTGCTGGCTTGCGGGCATCAGAGGTGGGGTTTTATTACGCTTGTTTCAATAATCATATTTACTTAGCCCAGGCTGCTAATTCAAGTATATCTTAGAATAAGTCAGGTGGGTTCTGACTTGTTGAAGTCAGCAAGCTAGCGTCAACTTCACTGGAATGAGTCTACCCTCAAGGGCAGCGGTGTCAAACTCAAGGCCCATGGGCCAGCTCTGGCCCGTGAGGTGGTCGGATTCAGTCCGCGGGGCTGTCCTGGTCTAACCAATGCGAAGAGGAAAGTTCAGGCCAGCCTGGCTTCGGCCCGGTCTGCCCAGCACGAAGAGGAAACATGCCAGCAGTTTGGTGAGTGGTGTCAAGTTGACCACGCCCCACCCAGTTGGCCACACCCACCTAGTCGGCAATGCCTACCCACCCCAAGGTCAACTACAGCCCCGATGCGGCCCTCATTGAAATTGACTTTGACACCCCTGCTCAAGGGCATAACTCTGTTGATTCTAAGATAGCAGAGCTGATTAAATAATGCTTCCTTTCTGTTGAACAGGGCTGTGCAGTTCTATTTAGCAAGGAACATATTGTATGTAAATATCTGCACCGATTCCCTCCCTTTGTTTTTGTCACTCTCCTGTAACAAACCATTGTTCCTTCTGTACATTTCCAGGGCCACTGTTTGCCTCCATGTTCTACCCCTTGGCCATTTCCTCTGTCGGTATTCATCCGGCAAGGGAAAGGCTAAGGGGTTTCCTCTGTATATAGAGATCATTTATGTATATTTAGCAAATTGAGTAAGTGGGACTTCTGGCCAGTAATATGTTTTGAAACAAGGATCTCCCGGATCTCCAACTCCCAGTAGCAAAGTCACACTGTTCACCTTGCCATGTCTATCCTCTATAAGACCTAAATTGCGTTTGCTATATTTCTGCACAATTGGCGTTTCACGTATAATTTACAACGACCAAGAGCATGACTTTTAGTGTTGAGGGAAAAAATAATAATTCCATTTTTTAAAAACACCGTTTCTCTCTCTCCATATATATATGTATGTATATATATACTGTATGGAAGAAAAAACAACAACACACAGAACCCCAAAGCCGCTTGTTCAGCATCAAGACTAGAAGAAGAAGTGTCCAACTTAATTTCCAAGATCTTCGTTTTGAACTTGAGAAGGCACAAGAAGTGATGTGGATGAACGGACCAATGTGAAGCTTGAGAAAGGAGATGAGCATCATTACATTTTGTTTACTTCCTCCGCCATTTTACTTTCTACCTTTCATTGTTTCCTGTGGGTGGTAAGAGGGGGAAATGGAGGAGTCTTGGCTTTGTTCATCAACCTTTTGTGGATCAATGTTGAGTCAATGCATTCTAACTTCTATTTGTTTTGAGTTATTAAAAGCAGAAGGGAGTCTATTTTCCCCTTTGTGCCAAAAAAAAAAAGAAAAAAAGGAGAAAAAAAATCCTTTTGGAGTTCTTGTCTAAATATTTTTGCCTTTGTTGTCTTGATTCATTTTTTTCCTGTGGTCCGTGGGGGGATTTTATTCCCAAATTCAATATATTTCTGCCAGAGAGAAATCAAGCTAGCTGATCATCGGAACGTCGTCTCTGAAGAACAAGTGATTTTTCCTGTAAATCTGTGGAGCTAAAACGTACATATATGGCTACTATATATTTAGGGCATTTATTTCACTTTTTAATATAAATTTTAAACTATTTCACCAGAACAGACTTATGGGATTAAGTACAGTGGTGGGATTCAACAGGTTCACACTTATTCGCAAGAACCGGTTGTTAACTTTCTAAGCAGTTCAGAGAACCAGTTGTTGGAAGAAATTTCCTTGTGTTTTTTTCCACTTTACAGGGCTAATCCTGTCAGGAAGGCAGGAAGAAAACATTCTGTGTTGTTTCTAGTCTAATCTTTATTGCCCTGCTTACAGAAACGGCCTCTTGGTTACCCTATAGAACAGCTAACGGTTCTTGGCAGTATGCCCAGATTGTGACCTAAGCTCCACCTAGTCACGTGATCACCCAGTCCTGCCTACCCAGCTGGTCATTAGGGCAGAGAACCGGTTAAATTATTTGAATCCCACCGCTGATTAAGAAATATATATATATATAAACTGAAATTGAACTGACACCATGAAATAATGCTGAGAAAGCAAAGCAACAAAATTCAGAATCGTAGAAATGGACTTTCAACAGGAAAGGAAGCAGAAAAGCATTTGGGAAGTAAAGCACAACTCTATACACAGTTTTCAAAGTGTTTTGGAACACCATAACAGGTAAATGTCTATGGAGATTCTCCATTTGGGATCCACAATGGGTAGTAACCATTTGGATATTTTGAGTTGGGAGCAACATCAGTCCTCGAAGTTATAAAGATAAGGACTTGTGGAATTTGGAACTCCTTATTAAAACTGTTCACCAGTGCTCCTCCTTAGGCAGGGGTGTCAAACTGGCAGCCCGTGGGCCAGATGCGTCGCATGCAGGCCATGCCCACCCCAGCTCCGCAAAGGTAAAAAACATTGTATACGTCATGATACACCACATGACACAATTGAGTTTGACGCCCATGTTCTTAGGTCTAAAGAAGAGCATGCATCCAAACACATAGGAGCACTGAATGATTAAGTCCTGAGTAGCTTCATGAGCTAAGTGGTGGAATTAAATTATAACCGCAGTTTCTCAGTGTAAATTGCTCATCCACTTCCCCTTCTGCTTTGGATAGGGCAGCATCAAAGACAGCACTTTTGTCTCCCTCAAAAAAAAACCCCACCTTCAAACAACCGCTAGATCGGAGTGGATAACCATGGCAACTTTATGATCTGTGGACTTCTGGCTCAGGAATTCTGGGAGTTGAAGTCCACAGGTCATAAAGTTGCCACAGTTGCCCAGCCCTGTGCTAGAGAGTAACTGTTCTGACTCAGCTCCCAAACACGACAAACCCTCTGAAGTGAACTCAAAAATTCCTTTAATTAGGAATGCCAGCAACCCTGGCAAAAAGTTTCTCTCTCACCGCAGGCTAACAAGTCTCTCAATCCGGAAGATGAATAGTTGTCTGCCACATCTATTCATATCCACCCCCTCCCTTTTATCCCCAGAGCTCAGGTGGGGCTTCGCTAGCAGTGGTGGTTCTGTCTTCCCATGGATTTCCTCTGTTCTCTGCCTTCTGCTCATCAACATGTGAGGCACTGGGCTCAGCTGTTCCTCCTCTTCCTCATCAGCCACCTCTAGTCCTGGGAGCTGTTGACTCTCCATCTGAAGGCTGACAGATGGCCCAGGCTCCATCTCTGTCTCTCTCTCTGGCAGCTCCATTCCCTCTTCCCCCTTGGCGTAGCAGAGGAAGGATACTGTAAAATCTCTATTCCCTTCCCACCCCACTAATCTGCTTTCCAGCTCTGTTCCCCTGTGCAGGGCAACAAAAGAAGACCCAGCCGATCAGCTGGGTCTTATGAGACAGAGAATAGATGGGGGCGGGGCCAACCAGAGGTGGTATTTGCCAGTTCTCTGAACTACTCAAAATTTCCGCTACCGGTTCTCCAGAACTGGTCAGTACCTGCTGAATAGCACCTCTGCCCTGACTCCCACGCAGCCTCCTCCTCCTCCTCTGCTTCGGCTGTTGGAGGGACCGGCAGCTGACAGGCCACAACAGTAACTTAGACCTCTGCCTTCACAACATTCCAGTTATGTTGACCCAAAGACAGAATGCCCTAATATCGCCCTTGTCTGTAGTATCATTTCTAACCTGGGTAGTGGATAGATACATACATCATTTCTAACCTGGAAGGTGGATAAATACATACTAGGACAATCCAATTCACCCAGAATGGGAACAAAACATAACAATGAAAGGTAGTCTTTAACTTACAACCATTCATTAAGCAATTGTTTGAAGATACAACAGCATTGGAAAAAGTGACTTACAACCAACCCTCACATTTACAACTGTCACAGCATCCCCAGAATCGTGATCAGAATTGTGGTAACTCATATATTTACCACAGTTTTCAGTGTCTTGGGGACAGGCAATCGACACTTGTGACCTCTTCAGACGACTTCTGACAAGCCAATGCGGGAGGCTGGATTTGCTTAACAATTGCACGATTGAGTTAACGCCAGCGATTCACTTAACAACCGAGACAAAAAAGATCGTACAATTAGACACGACTCATTTAACAACCGTTTTGCTTTGCAGCAGAAATTCTAGTCCTGCTGATTGGGGGATTCTGGGAGTTGAAGTCTTAAAGCTGCCGAGGTTGGGAAAACCTATCTTATGGGGGGGGGACATGTAGGAGGATTTTGGGAAATTAAAATGGCGGGTTAGTTTACTGGTGCTCAACATAAATCCAGGGATGGGCTTCAAAACTTTTAGCAAGGGGTTCTCTGCCCGGTTGCTGGGTGGCGTGGTCTAGTTGGCCTTCTGCATCATGGCGAGGGGGGGCATTTTTGACCTCCCCGGGCTCCGGAGGCTTTCCTCGAGCCTCAGGCAGGGCGAAAACGGCAACAAATCCCAGGAGTAGGATTTGGGGGTTCTCTGAACTGCACAGAATCTTAACTAGGGGTTCTCCTGCATAAAACCTTACTGTTGTCTGGTGACAGAGGGAGAACTAATAAAATCTATAAGAAGGATGCGTGGCAGGCAAATCATAGTTTATCAAAAGAGTGAGTAATAATCTGTTAGGTGCAGGACCTGTTAATTTGGGAAACAGATCAAATTTCTGTAGTGCCTCTTTATCTTTCCCCAATCATTACCTGAAGCAAGGAGAGAGAATATGGGAAGAATAGTAAAATCATAGATTTGGCAGGTACCTTGAAGGCTATTTTCTAAACTATTATATGTTTAGGGCAGGAAATTAAAGAACGTTCATAAGGATGGCTGTCCGGAGACCTGCTTAAAACAGGGATCTCCAAACTTGGCAACTTTAAGACTTGTGGATTTCAACTCCCAGAATTCCCCAGCCACCATGGCTGGCTG
>JAOYMU010000302.1:5936348-5951702 GCA_025802295.1 Psammodynastes pulverulentus | reverse complement strand
GAAAGATTTATTGTTGAAACGTCTGGGCTGAAACTTCAGTGTCTGAGTGAATATTCAGGGGAGAGACGGACACGACACCTAGTCCTTCTTTTCTCTACACTAGCCAAACCCAAATCGTGCAACCGTTCTTCTTATGTTTTTGTCTCCAGGCCTTTAATCATCTTAATTGCTCTTCTTTGCACTTTTTCCAAAGTTTCAATATCCTTTTTTGTAATGTGACCAAAACTGGATGCAGTATTCCAGGTGTGACCTTACTAAGGCTTTATAAAGAGTACTAATATTTCATGTGAATTTGATTCTATGCCTCTGTTTATACAACCAAGGATTGTAATAGCTTTTTTGGCTGCTGCCATACAGTGCTGGCTCATACTGTATTTAAGTGAATGGCATCATACATCATCATAAAACCAAAGTAGGCACCATAAGACCAAGGTAGACCCAGCTGAGAGGAATAGAAAATAAGTTGCACCAATTATATAAAGCTTCTCCCTGCCTTTTGTATTGGCAATTTTTTTTCTAACCTCCATCTATACTACAGTAAGTTCATGTTGCATACCAAAATCATAGGGTGGTGGGGGCACTTAATTACATTCTCTTATATTGAAATTGTGAGCTTTGCTATATACAACAATCATATCCTCTGCCAACCTAATGTTTAGAAATTATGTGAAGACCCCTGTGAAAGTACAATACCAATAGATTATGCAGAATTATGTCTCCTTAAAGTCTGCACATTTGCTTATACATAAGATTATGCTCTGTGGTGGGATTCAAAGCATGGCTTAGTAGGCATGGCAGAGAAGGATACTGTAAATTCTCCATTCCCACTCCACTCCAGGGGAAGGATGCTGTAAAATCCCCATTCCCTCCCCACCCCACTAACCTGCTTTCCAGCTCCGTTCTCCTGTACAGGGCAACAAAAGAAGATCCAGCCGATCAGCTGGGACTCGGGAGGCAGGGCCAGTCAGAGATGGTATTTGCCGGTTCTCCAGAACTGGTCAGAACCTGCTGAATACCACCTCTGAGGCAAATGACCAGCGGTCTGTAAGGAATATAAATCCTTCCATTCCCCACCATCCTTTCAGAGCTGAAGAAGTTTCTTGGATGAGAAGTGAAATGTCTCCAAAAGAAAAAAACAAGGAAGTCCAGTTGCCTCTTGAAAAAAGCACCTTTGGGTCACTAGACAAGGACTACCTGTATAGGGAATGTTCCCTGTGTGCAGAGGGACCTTTGAATATGTTAGGTCTCTCCCCCTTTTATGTGATTCCTGAAAGGGATTCCATCCTTCAGGATGAAAAAGATTCCCCACCCTCCTTTTAATAAAAATCAATTTGGATATATTTAAAACCTCGTCTAATAACATAAGCCATTAATCTCTCCTATATTTTTCATAACAACAAAAAAATGATAATATTAATTACAAGAAATGGCTGGCAAGCAGCCCTTCTCATTTTTAACTGACAGTCTGCACTCCATTGTTCTAAAATGCTTTGGCAGCAAATCATAAGAAATCTAATCCACTGCTTTTAAGAGCAAAAACGCAACTAGAAAACTTTATTTTGTTTTGTTTTATTTTATTTAGCATTATTGTCCCTCTCAATAAGTGACTCTGGGCAGCAAACAAAATGTAAAAATTCAGAACAACTGCAATAATATCAAAATTAAGATATATTAATTAAATTTAAATAAACATTGCTAGACCAATTATACTATCATTTGCCTGATTTGTGACTTTAAAACTGCATGACTTAATTTGTCACTTAAAACAATTTGTGACTTAAAACTATTCTACTCTCGTTAAGGCCCCACCCTCTGGAATGACCTCCCCCTGGACATTCGAATTACCACCGACCCTGCCCTCTTCCGAAAGAAACTGAAAACCTTCTTGTTTGTCCAGGCCGGCCTGGCCTGAGCTCGTCCGGTCCAGTCCCCCGGGTTTTAAGTTTTAAATTTTAAATGGGGTTTTTAGTATTGGGTCTTTTAATTTTTAATATTGATTTATAGTATTTTTAGCTGTGATGTAGTTATGTGTTTTATTGTGTTGTTACCCGCCCCGAGTCCCTTGTGGAGATGGAGCGGGATAGAAATTTGAAATAAATGAAATGAAAATGAAAGGCATTTCCTCCAAGTTCATACAGTACATGAGGACCTCAAGAGTTAGAATGACTGAGACTGGAAATCCTGAGAATTTTGGGTCTCTTTGGGGAAAGTAAGTCTGAGAATTATATTAATAGGATGACTATGAGAGGAACACGCAGAGAACCTCTGTATTAGTGGTTAAGGAACTGCACTAGAACAAGAGAAATTTGATTTTACGTTCATCTTCAGTCATGGAAACATGCTCGGTAAATTGGGGGCAGTCACAATTGTTGCGACGGGAAACTGGAAAAGAGAAGGTTGTGTACACCACCTTGGGCTTCTACATAAAGATAGGGTATACATCATAGGATCCAATATCTCCATCTTCAGATTCTGGAGAACATGCTGGTGAGATGGAGACATCCTGACAGTGTATGGAGAAAGGAAAGTGCTCAATAGAGGAAGATTAGGGATCAGGTATCTATTATAGGTGAAGAAATCAAATGCAAGAATGAACTTCACTGTGGTGGGATTGTTGGCTATAGCCTCTTCCATCAACGCCCCTTTTGTTTGAACTGTTCTTGCCTTCTGGCAGCTCTGCGCATGCGTGCACTGGGAACAGGCTCCCGCTGTTCCTCTGCCTCGCTGCTGTCAGATTCTGGAGGCTCCAGAGTCAGCACATAACTCCCAGATGGCCCTGGCCCAATCTCTGTGTTGGATGCAGAGCCCTTGTCCGAGCCTTCCCTAGATTCCTGGACTGGCCATTGTTCCTCCCCAGCCTCCTCACCATCCGACTCTGCCACTAGCTCTGCAGGCTGCCAGTGGACCACAACACCTAGCTCCAAATATCTTCCATCATTCTTCTATCCATGACAGCACCTGCTCTAACGAAGAGTACCCCTCTTTTTGTGATCTGGATGGTCGAAATATACTGAACTTTCTGGACAGTGTATGAGTCTGTTCTAATTATATGAGGTCTAATGTTTTCCTCCTGACTTGATATATTATATTCCTTTGTTATCTTCTTTTCATGCTGTGGTAGTTTTAAGCCTTGTTAGCTCTCCGGCCTCTCAAGGCAACTTGTATATGTATGCAAATGATGGAAATTGACAAAAATAATCATCCCTACTACTACAAATAAGATTTTTAGTGCATTTATTTGGAAAAGATATCTTGATGCAAATTTGTCCTTTGCATCCAACGTTTGGTAAAAGGTTATTTGTTCAATTGAAGTTTTTCTAAATTAGATTTTTCAAGGGCTGTAATCTACTCACAAAAGATCATTCCTAAAATATTGAATTAAGACACGACAAAGGGCAGTCGGAACAAAATCACTGCTCTGGATATTCATTCTTCATTATAAGTATACAAAAAATAATAATAAACATACTTCTAGATGCAGGTGTTATCTATTCTAGGGATTAATTTCGTTATACAATTTCGTTGGTATTTAATTTCGTTAGGTACAATGACAATAAAGTGAACTAACTAACTAACTGGGTGAAAGAAAATAAATATTTCCTATTGCTTTCAGTTCCTGAAAGATAGAATAAAAATGTGCACTTGTACTACACTTTCCACCCAGGAATGCTGGTGATAAGGAATTCAAGTGAAGAAGTGGAAATTTTCTCCTATATTTAGGAAATGTTTAAATTCCACAAACGTTTAGACACGTGCAGATCAGATTTAAGATGCTATAGTCCCCCCAACAATTGCCTCATTTTAACTACAGTAGAATTTAAGACGTTTTCCAGCACAATACCATTTAATACCAACACACTACAATATTATCTCTTGCTAAGTCAATAAGCCTTAACAGGCTTATCCAAGAGCTCTTAGATCCCAGCTATCAAAATCTGGAACTTGACCCCTAGATAGCAGTAGAGAAACACAGAAAGTGCTGGCAGTTGGCTGACCTCTAGTGGTCATCTGGAGACTTGCAGCTCATCCCTCAGAACCCTACCTTTACTAGAGCAAAAAGTAGGAAAAAATTAGGTATGTCACCTGGTTTTCATTAGAGTATAGGAAAGGAAACTATTTAAAGGGGAGGCAAGGACAGAAGCTTCATTGTAATCCTGGGCCTGCTCAGAAATATTTGTTTCATCTGAATTCTGCCTTTCTTCTGACAGCCAAGACAGCATACATTGATGTCTATCCTAACTTTATCGCTAAAATAATAGCATTTTAAAAGTTTGGCTATTTTTAGATTGAGCTGAGGAAAAAGTAACTGATTGATGGATGCTCAGTAAATTCTATGATCCGGTTTCTGGATTCTCCTCAGTCCAAACCTGATGTTTCAAACATTTTGCCACACTACATATGCTCTCAGCGACTCATTTCAAAGAGTTATAAGTGTCCATTACATTAATATCAATTTTCTGCAGTAATTAATTGCTGGGCCCATGCAGTAGCAGGAACATACTAATGCAAAGAGACCATCGTTTTTTGGTAGCTAAAATACCAGTTCCAAAGTTTTGGCCATGCCTTCTAACAGAAAGATAAGCAAAGTGTAGGAAATGACTAGATAGACTGTGAGGGAGGCGTCAAGCATGTCATCAGTTTGGAATCCCTTCGTGCCCACAGATTAATGTCAAATGCAGAAATCAAAAGATCCAGGCAGTTTGAAAGGGTTTATTGTAAGCTTAATAGCAATAGAAATAACACTTAGATTATATACCACTTCACAGTGCTTCACAGCCTAAGCAGTTTACAGAATCAGCATATTGCTTCCAACAATCTGGGTCCTCCTTTTACCGATCTTGGAAAGATGGAAGGCTGAGTCAACCTTGAGCCTGGTGAGATTCAAACTGCCTAATTGTAAGCAGCTGGCAGGCAGCAGAAGTAGCCTGCAGTACTGCATTATAACCATTGCACCACTGCGGCTCTTTCTTTAAGCTCTCTATAAGAATCTGAACAACTAATGGTCAAAGCAAATTGGTGGTAGATAAGGATCCCAGTGGGCTGGAGTTAGATCTTTATGGCACAAAGGAGTTCGAGACTGATGGCATGCTTGACTCTTCCCTCAGGATCAGCCTGGTCATCTCCTACACAGAGAGATCAAAAAAGTTAAGATGATGACCACAAATGTATGATCAAAATCCCACCCCTTTGTGTGTGTATGTGTATGTGTGTCACGAGTCATATTAAAAAGAGCAGGGTGTTGATGTCATGGTGGTAGCCACTATCTTAACCAACTTCCAGCAGATACATCTGTAGATAAGGGCTTGAAGACATGGCCTACAGTTTATGTTAAGACCACAAAATGCTGTCAAGTTATGGATGAAGCCAACATTCATGAATACATTCTTCTACCCAGTTTAGGTCTAATGTGTTCATCATAAAGTAAAGGGGTCCTAATCATACCAAATTAATTCAACCCATCTCCGAAATGATTTCATATTAGCAGAAAATGTTCCATAATGACAAGGTATTAGTAACCGAGGACTCCAAATTGCTTGCTCTAAAAGCATAAATTATCTGCCGTAAATGGTTCGCTCACCACTAATCATCTGAATTTCTGACATTTAATGACACTATAATGATACTATAAAGAGCAAAGCATTAGTAGGACAGAGTTCCGTTTGTGAGCAACTGTAATTTATTTATTTATTCTCTTTGTATAACTGCCCATCTATAAAATACATCATCCAAGATGATATAACTCGTAAATTTTAACATAATCAGGAAAGGGGATAGAGAAAGAAATCAAACTTGACCAAGAAAAATTTGAAAGATATTCTCAAACACCCAGAAGGATATTCTTTCCACCCAGTGGGAAAAGGTCCAGGACTAAACCTTCCCTCAAGAAATGAATAACCACTGCCCAGACCCTGGCAGCAGCCTTGACCAACCAGGAGGTGTAGAATCTAACACAGAAGTAGCCCAACTAACAGCTACGGCAGAATTATACTGCATTCAAACCACTGCACCACCATGGCTCGCTATAGTACTATCAAATAGTACGAAAGGATAAAATTTAAGTGGCTTCACATTTGGTTGGGGTAGCCTCAGTTAACAGACAAGATTATGATTTTGCTGGAGTTGCTCAACCCTTAATCTTCTGCTTGTATCAGTTTTTGGTTAGATTTACATCTTTCCTTTCTTAAAAAACTTAACATGTTTTACAAAATAGAATCTCAATCCTTTGATTTTATTTGCATCAAAATGACTCTATGCACCAGGTTAGAGAGCTAGGGACTGTAGCCAAGGCTAAGGAAAGATTTGAAGCTGGCTCTCCCAAGTCTTGGTTCATCTCTCTAACCACAACATCACAAATGCCAGCTCCCAATAGAACAACAGTCCATGGACCAGAAGGGAAGATAATCTTCCAGTAGACTCAAAACTATATTTTTGTTTTCCAGGGACAGAGGCTAAATCCAAAAGACAGAAGGCTTTTTTTTTTGGACAGTTATTTGGCTCTTTAAACTGAAGGTGGATTCCTACAAAAGAACACAAATTTGATGCAAAACAATGCAACGGAGGCTTTATGGGAAATTTGATGCTTTGGAGAGTTATAGAAAGATTTGTGTGTCTGTAAAAGTGGTAATAAGCCAAAAATCTGTCCTGCAAGCAACTCTTTAGATTTTTTTTTCCACTTCTGGGTGTTTGAGAATATCTTTCAAATTTCTCTTGGTCGTGTTTAATTTCTCTCCCTCCCGCCAAGTTAGATTTATTGCTGGAGGTGCTGAAGGATATTGCTGATGGTATTGTTATTTTCTGTTGTAAATTCTTCCCATCTCTCCCGAAGGTTCCCTTGCAACTCACATTTGCCAATTGCAAAACCTTATGGGAAACATTCTCTTGTAATAGCTTCCCTTGGGATTTAAACAAAGCGTGGGAATCCAGGTATTGTGCAGGCCATTGAAGACATTATTGTGCAATGAAAGTCAGGATATTATCCACTGGCTTACTTGTAATAAAATCAGATCAAATTCTGCCCTTGAGAATTTCATCTATGTTTCTCTCTTTTTGAGGTGGGGAAGAAATTCTAAAGTGCATTTTTCTTCCTCTGATTAAAATGGAACCGGTAGGAAAATGAAGGATGCCCTTTTGCTCCAAATGCTTGCAAAGGGGTTTCCATTTTGCATTAATCCAAAAAAGAAACAGGAAAGTAAAAACAGTGAAATCAAGTGGCTTTCTCATCAAGTGCACAGGCCCTTAAGGAGTCCTTTGCTGTATTGAAAAAGAAGACACCAGAGGCCCAACTCAATGTAGTTCTTGGTCCATTCTGAACAGCCGAGGGAAATCACTGGAAGGTTTTAATTCAAACTATTTGCAAATTGGTGAACAGTAGAAGTGTTGTGGAATTCTTTTTTCTCCAACACATCAGGGTCTGCAGATGTCATTAAAGGTAAAGCTAAAGGTTCCCCTAGCACATATGTGCTAGTTGTTCCCAACTCTAGGGGGCGGTGCTCATCTCCGTTTCAAAGTCGAAGAGCCAGCGCTGTCCGAAGACATCTCAGTGGTCAAAGGCGCACAGAACGCTGTTACCTTCCCACCAAAGGTGGTCCCTATTTTTCTACTTGCATTTTTATGTGTTTTCGAACTGCAAGGTTGAGAGAAGCTGGGACAAGTAATGGGAGCTCACTCCGTTATATGGCACTAGGGATTCGAACCGCTGAACTGCCGACCTTTTGATTGACAAGCTCAGCGTCTTATCCACTGAGCCGCCGTGTCCCTTAGATGTCATTAAGGTAGGTGATAAAATAAAATTACTTACCATTCAATAGTACAGGTAGTCCTCAATATATGACCACAATTGAGCCCAAAATTTCTGTTGCTAAGCAAGACATACGTTAAGTGCAGGGCTTTTTTTCGGCGCCGAAAGGTGCCGGAACGCGCCCCCCCATCGCGCTAAAAAAACCCAGAAGTAGTAGCGCGCGATTGGTGGGGACGGAGCACGTGATATGTGCTCCGAAAAGGTGCCGGAACGGCGTTCCGCCGAGCTCCGGCTCAAAAAAAGCCCTGGTTAAGTGAGTTATTCCCCATTTTTCAACATTTCTTACCACAGTTGTTAAGAAAATCACTGCAGTTATTAAGTTAGTAACGTGTGTTGTTAAGTGAATCTGGCTTCCCCATTGGTTTTGCTTGTCAGAAGGTCGTAAAAGGGAATCACCTGGGACACTGCAAACCTCATAAACGTTAATGTCATTTAATTTTCCCCCAAATAAGATATACAAGCTTCGTTCTAGCTCCAAAATTCACAACTATTCCTGTAAAACTGAACTTTCTTCCACTGTTCTGCAATTTTCGTCCTGTTTCCACTGAAAAATTAAACAATTCCATCTTTTTAAATTTTCTTTTTTCCCCAATTCCAATTATGAGCAGAATATATTTTTGTTCAGATGCAGCATGAGACCTGTGATTAGTCTGAGAGTCAAGAGAGGAACCAGCCTGGAGTTGTTATGTTTCCACAAGTAGTCCAGCCCGCTCCTGAATTCCATGGACTCTTCTCTAGTGCCAATTTAGTGCTGACCATTAGTTGGCTAGTTTCTTGAGCACAGGAATGAGGAAAAAATCAGCTTAACTGAACTTAACATGTGCTCCTGACACTTTGCTCCTGACAGTAGGTAAGGATTTGTGCAGAGTGTGGTAACCAAGTCTTAAAGGTTACCTTAATGATGCAATCTGCATGGAATTTTTTTTTATTTTTTTAACCATACCCTGCAGACCTCTTCCCTCCTCCATCTTTAGAGAAGAAGGCTTATATTTTTCAGGATAATAATGTCCTGGTTCTGTGATCTTCTTCCTAGCGTATTCCCGCAAGTGCAGGGTCCGCTTTTCGGATCATTGAACACAACTTTGCACGGTCGGCTGCATCTTCAGAGCACAGGCCCGCGGATTGCATATCTTTGTTGATGGTCTCTTGTTTTGGGTGCCCTCGAGGTGGCCAAGCATTGACTTTTAGTTGGTAGGCCCAGCTCCTGCCAATCCAGCAGTTCAAAAGCATGCAAATGCGAGTAGATAAATAGGTACCACTTTGTGGGAAAATAACAGTGCAGAAACATGACTGCAGAAATGTCTTCAGACAGTGCTGGCTCAATGGCCTTGAAATGGTGATGAACATCGCCCCTATAGTCAGCGACAACTAGCAAAGTAAAATCCGCAGACACTCCTTTACTTTTTACCTATGTAAAAGCAGCTGGAAAAAATTAGATAGATGTTTTTTGCATTGTGTTTTGCAGAGAGAGAGACAGACAGACAGACAGACAGACAGACAGACAGACAGACAGACAGACAGAGACAGAGAGAGGCAGAGAGAGAGACAGAAAGAGAGAGAGACAGAAAGAGAAATTTGGAGAAATAAGTTAGTCTACTTACAAACAGCTAAATGCAAATTAGTCAGATGTTGATCAAGCTTTAAATAGATTCTAGGTAGTTATGTTTTCAGAAGAAACCTAGTCTGGGCTTACTTCCACTTTCTTGTTTTAATTACTATTTATATAACTCCCAAAATAGGGAAAGGGAACTACTAGACACATCAATAGAACCATTTCTTTGCATAAATAAGAATTGAAAAAGCTGTTAGTATCTCTTTTTCCAGAAACATTTTCTGAAGACCATATAGCCAAACCGTGTTTTTTTTAAATAGATTTTTTTTTCCCAGAACACGTTTTGAAATCATTTTAACGGGGTAAAATGAATAACTTCAACAATGAGCACGAACTCACATCTTCAAGTACAATTAGTTTGCCAGCCCTGATATTATTGTTTTTTCTCAGTGGCTTTTTGCAACAAAAGCTCATTTTCTCAAGATTCTAAAAACTTCTTTTGAGTTTGTGAAGTGAAGTTTCTCATTTGAAGGCAACACAACTGCAAAGCTTTTTTGTGCCATATAGAAGATGGGGGTGCCCCATCGCTGGGGATTTCTAAGAAGAGATTGGACACCCGTTTGTCTGAAATGATATAGGGTTTCCTGCTTGAGGGGGGGTTGGACTAGAAGACCTCCAAGGTCCCTTCCAACTCTGTTACTCTGTTAATCAATATTGTAGGTTCCAGATCTCTCTGGTGTTTACGATTCCCCTATGAATGGGGCTATTGTGAAATGAACGTTTTATACTCAGTGCTATGCTAAAAATTATCCCAAGGAAGAAACAAAATACTCAACCAGTGACATCCTGTCCTACCCAAGTTTCCTCCCCCACTCCCTGCCACTTCCAAACTATCCACAATAGCTTCTTTTCAGAGATATTTCATAAGAATTTGAGTTCAAATGGGTTGCAGTTCAGCAGTCACTGTGGCGCAGAAGTTACAAGCTTCATTCAGCCATATCGAATGGGTCTATCTTTTACTTTGTCTTCCAGAAGAACGTGTGTCATTTGGGGACAGGTTTTGAAATGAAACGAGCCCCCTTTGGAATGGCTGTGATTTTATACTTATGTGGTTAGAATTCAAGAATCACAGAGGAGGAAGGAGACACTTAGACAGTCGGGGCCAAAGCAGGACTCCAAATTAAAGTATTAACGCAGGGGTCTCCCACCTTGGCAACTTCAATTCCCAGAATTCTTCAGCCAGTGAGGTTGGGGAGGCTGAGGAAGACTCGGGTGAGGGCTCTGCGTCTGACGCAGAGATGGGGCCAGGGCCATCTGGAAGTTATGTGCAGACTCCGGAGCCTCCAGACTCTGACATAAGCGAGGCAGAGGAACAGGCTCTCCCTGTTACCAGTGCGCGCATGCACAGAGCCACCAGAAGGCAAGAACAGTTGGGATTGAGCAAGTGACTCGGGAGTAAGGCTTGGAGTTGATTGGCCCCTCCCATAAGACATAAAAGGAGGAGCAAGGGCACAGAAGCCTTTGCAGGAAGCAATGTTGTTTATTCAGTTCAGTTTGCACTCTGAAGCTGTGTGTGTGTGTATTGTTGGGACTCTGGTTGGTCTTGCACAAGCTAATTGGCACTTAGGTCATTGGCAGCCATTCAAGTAAGATAAAGGTTTATTAGCTTGTTCTTGAAAGACTGTGGCAGATGGCTGTTGACTGCACTGTTTTGGACTTATTAAGGGTTGTGAATGAATATAATTCACAGCCATGAGAATAACTTTTTTGGACTTAACTGAGTGTTTGTTAATGTCTCAGGAAGCCTAGGTCAGAACAGAACCACAAGATGCTTTCAAGATGGCAATTCTTCCTTTGGCCCAAAAGTTTTTAAAATTTTAAATATTTTAACCTATCTGAAGTGCGGAATATTGTCTGTAATCCAGACCGCCACTGCTTGCCAACCATTACTACCAATCAGAAAAAAATAACTTATATATACTTTGGTTTGACATGCTGTCTCTTAATGTTGTTCACAGAGTGACAATGTGGAGTGATTCAGTAACTTCCATATGTGGAAAAGCTGAATCAGAGTGGTCAGAACTGTTATATTTAAGCGAATGATCCAATAAGCAGGATCCCACAGGCCATTCCCAGAAACTTTATAAATAACCAGTCCTGACAATGTAGCATATACAGGATTATTGTAATTCATCATCCCACGAATGCCAAATCTCTACTGGAACCTCTTCCATGTTTCTCTTATTCTTTTCTCTTTTCTCTTATTCTTCCATGTTTCTCTTATTCTTTTCCTTCTTTGGCAAGCATCAAAAGCCAAAAATCTAAAGAGCATGTATTTTTATTATTTCCTTAATCCTCCACATACATTTTTAAAGTAATCATCAGTCATGATATTTTTCACATTATTAATTCTTTAGCGATAAAAGTACGAGTGCGGTAAAGAAGAGCTTTTATTTTTGTTGCATTGAGCCAAAGCTTTATCCGTTATTATGTGATGCCCTTCTTGAACCCTTCTTAGAGCAGACAGCTTCAGAGTGTCGGCAACTCTCAACCTAACACTTACAGTTAGATCAAATATACTGGGGGGGAAAAACGGAAAAGAATGAAGTATAATGGAAGATCCATTAAACTATGCAAGTATGCATGAACTGTAAAAAGTGGATCCTGCACATATCAGCTATATAGCCTTTAGCTGTTAGCAGGTGCAAGTCAGTCAGTTGTACAATTCATTTGTCTACCTAATTGCACTGAAGATAAGCTTTTAGTTTGCCTATAACATTGCTAATGAGTAGGTTTTCAGTTCGATCTAACTAATTAATTCTTGTTAACTTCCTTTACATGGCTGTTCTTTTAATTTAACCAGAGACAGCCCCATAGTTGCTCCTTGCGTTTAGTCTCCACCAGATTACTCTATTCATTAAGGGCCTGTAATTATTGGTCATACCCCTTTCCAAATGGCCATTACAACCTCTGGCTTGCATATTGAATAACAGCAATTTCCTGACTCCAACAGACTCTTACGTGAGGGAGGGGAAAATGCTAATAAAGAAAGAATAAATGATTCGCGGCTTCATTCAGTGGTGTGTAGACTTCTTTTACAGAAGAAATTGCACTGAGGTGGTTTCTGGCAGGCCCCCTACCTCCATCCTGGGTGAAAACAATAAGAACCAAGTCAAGCATTCCCTGCTCCTGTGATTACAGCATCCGTAAAAGTGATTATATGGCTGCTGTAATCAACTTCAATGAAAGCTGCCTGTTAGAGCTTCAATAATTACTCATTTCTGTTAACAGCTTGCTTTCAGTTTAGTACTTTGAGGCCTAGTAAAAAAAAAACTAGGGTGTTTTAATAAAAAAAAGATTCTGTGAGTCAATACTCTGTGGGGTAAAAGCTTGTGTGTGGCCAAAAAGAAAAAAGAAGAAAGAAAAGTTTGTATGCAACTTTTTGTCTTCTTTTCAATAACAATCTCCCCCCCCCTTTTTTTTTTTAAACGCAGGCTTTAGGTTCTATTTAATCAGCAATAAGCACAAGTTCATACAGGGTTCACTCATGTATTACGTGTTTACTAAAGGAGGCAGGAGAGTTTAAATAAAGTGGTGGTTTTCAGCATTTTCCTCATTTCTTTAAACAAACCGCCTGTCTCCAGAGCATTTGAAAACCGCCATGGATATCTTTGTACTTCTGATGTACCTCCTTTCGTTCAAAAAAAAAAGGAGAAAGAAAAAAAAAGAACAGAGTTTACATCAGCTACAGATTTCTTAATGAACAAACTTTTTACCCACAGCTAAAATCAACATTGGTCAGTCTTGCCTAAGCTGGCACCAATGAGTCATATTTACTAGTGATGTAGTCAACAGGAGATTACATAGGTAGGAAGGACTAGTATATCAATAACGAAGCATACTTGTAGGTCAGGGTTGACATAAGAGGTCCTTGGTGTTTTCTGAGCTCAGTTGTCTTCTTGCTGATGTTTCATTACTCAAACTAGTAATATCATCAGTAATGTACAGTATCTACAGTAGATACTTCCAGATCTCATATAGGCTATAAGGAACAAGCCAGGGTACAATTGTGGAACAGAAATAAGCATGCTTAAATCAATCAATACACGTTATGCCATTCTTTGTGCATTTTGAAGGTGCTTTCCCCCCCCAAAACACAACCTTCTATACTTCATATTGTTAGCTGAATTCCTTTAAGAAGAGTTGGTGTAGAATTTAAAAGTAAAACTACACAACAATCCAACTTAAAACAATGTATTTATGTCAGATGTATAGCAAACTTTTAAGATATTCAGAACGGATACTATAAAAGCAGCTTAAATAGCAAAAAAAGGAGGGGAAAAAAAACAGTATTTGACCAAATCCACATGAAAGGTTTTTGATGGAATGCAGTAGAGTTAAAATTAAGCTCTCTTTCTCTGGTATCTGGATTATATTCAGGGCTATCCCCATATTTTCTGTAAAAATGAATAATGATCATGTCTGTTTTACCCAGTTTAAACAAGTTGTTTATGTAATTCACTCTGAATTTCCAAAAATTAAAAAAACACCTACAGCAGGTCACATCTTTTGAAGATTGCAAGGTAGTTGTGAAATACAGTTGGTTTTTAAAAAAAAATTAATTTGAGGTTGGTAAAACAGCTGAGATGTGATCCTGGTTAATTCAATACACAATACAACTCTGCACTGAACTGATTGTGTGCATCTTTTTAGTAAGATGATGAACAAATAACCAGCTATGGTTGCTGCTTTATACAGGGCTCCTTTAAAAAAAGATTAAAAAATATGAGAGTCTAATCTATAGTCCTACAGACACATTTTGTGCATTTGTGGACCCTTTCACATGCAAGGAATGTCAAAGGCAGAGATTCCGAACCAGTGCTGTCCTTACACGTCCCTTGTTGCATATTCTCCTTGTTGTGTGGTCTTTTCATTTATTATACTTTTGTTCTGGTGTTAGCTACTGCTAAACCCTTTTTCTGGTTTAGAAATTCCTCAAATCTCTAAGGTAATATAAATAGGTGAAACATAGGAAAGAGATGTAATGGTGGCACAGACACTTGGGTAGTACAAAAACAAAGAGCACATGGACTTTTCTTAAATAACTTTTTAAAAAGGGAGAGGGTTCAAATATGTTCAGTAACTTCTATAAAGTATATATCTCATCAATCTAAGCCTGAATTGGCATTAAAATCACTCCCAACCAGTATTTGCAGCCTCATACTTAGAACCTCCTTTCGACTTGCCTCCCACATCAATCCATCATCTATATATCTATATCATCCAAACAATCCCTTTCCTAAATTTCCTTCTTCCACTGGAATATAATCTGGGAAGACTATTGTCATCCACTGAGCTGTAGTTCCATCACCTACTCATCACAGCACCATGGGTCTTTGACTGCTTGAGAAAATGAGAACTGATTAACTCTGGAAGTTGATACCAGAGCTACTAGATTCATGTTCAATCCAAGAGAAACACAGTAATGACAGTTTCTTTGTGAGGGGTAGGGGGTGGGGGGGACCTCATAAGTGGTTCTACCTTTTCCCACTTTGGGATTCATCCCCTTATTCCCGAAGTCTGTGTCGTAGGCCTCTATGCTTCGAGTCCACTTTGCTGAATGGAATGTTTTGCTCTTCCTGCCAAGCTGGCTGGCTGCATTGTTATGCTTCCCTCAATAAAAAGCTACCATGACAACATAAAAAGTGAGCCACTGATTACCTCCTGTGCTTCCACTGGTTGCTGAATGGAGTCCATATTGGTTTTTTGCATGGGGCACAAAAACATTGCTGTGCATTTGTATGGCCAAATCAGTGGTGCACAATGATGAAAGTCAGTAAACTTAAAAACATGTAAATTAAGATGAGATTAAGCTGGATGGTTGTTTCTGCCTGCCTGCCTGCCTGCCTGCCTGCCTGCCTGCCTGCCTATCATATCTATCTATCTATCTATCTATCTATCTATCTATCTATCTATCTATCTATCTATCTATCTATCTATCTAT
>JAOYMU010000302.1:5817266-5828937 GCA_025802295.1 Psammodynastes pulverulentus | reverse complement strand
CCATCCAATCAGCTGGGACTCGGGAGGCAGGAAATAGATGGGGGCAGGGCCAACCAAAGGTGGTATTTACCGGTTCAAACTACTCTTAAAATTTCCACTACTGGTTCTCCAGAACGTGTCAGAACTGGTTGAATACCACCTCTGCTGATGCACATCTTATCCCATAAATTAACCTTCCTGTTGTTGTAGGAAGAACAAAGGGCTGAACAGAGAAGGATCATCTCCAGGCAAGGTTGAGCTCCATGCAAGAGATAGCCTGCTTGGGAGGCAACCTGTCCCCTTATTTTTCTCATTAATGAACAGCTGGATCTGGGAAGAGTTGATTGTAGAGCATAAGGCAATATAGGTAGTCCTTGACTTACAACCATTCGCTTAGTGACTGTTCAAAGTTACAGCAACACTGAAAAAGTGACTTATGACTGGTCCTCACATTTATGATGTTGCAGCATCCTTGCAGTTATGTGATCAATATTTGGGCACTTGACAACTGCACTGTCCCGGGGTCACAGGATCACTGTTTGCAAACTTCCCCTCCGGCTTCCGACAAACAGAGTCAATAGGGGAAGCCAGATTTGCTTAATGATTACATAAGTTATTTAACATCTGCAGTGATCAAAACAAATTTAGGGTTCAATTGTAGTTGTAAATCAAGGATTACCTGTATTACATCTGATAAGATTTCTGGATCCAGCATTCTTTTCATCTGATCTTATATCCTGCATTTGGACCTTTGACCATGAACTGGTTTTCTTTTTTAGTCTAGAACATGACTAGGCTTTTAGCCTGCCCTTTGTAGTATCCATTCTTGAAATGTCATACTGGCCTGAATAATATTTTAACTCGGGCAACTGTCTGCAGCTGATTCATGATCTCTCAAGTTTGGCAACCATCCTTATTGCTTTCGTTCCCTAAATCTCCACGAGACAGAACAACTCCAATTGATGGTTTGGCCTGTATTATATTAATAGATTATCTTGTTGAAGCTGCTTTTAGACTGTGTTTGGTACCAACAATGGGACTTTTGGTAAAATAAGATTGGATTATTTCTTTCGGTATTTGGTTAGGAGATTCTTCCATGCAAATAAGAGATTTGCTAGTTTGGGCTTTGGGGCGGGGATTGAGGTTGACGCTACGCATTCTGTCAGCACAAATATTTCTGAAAGGCTTCTAAGATAACTTTATGGTCATTTTTTTTAGATAAGTTAATTTTTATTGTCACTTTTTTACTGTGAGCACACTGGCCCACATTAAAAATGAAATTCTGCTGCCTAGTCTCAAGAGAAAGTATATATTTACCTAAACACATACATAACACACATATGTAGATGCTATATACATACATAAATATATAACTGCACCATACATACATACATACATACATACATACATACATACATACATAAATATATATATAGACACACACACACACACACACACACACACACACAAACATATTAATCATTGTCCATTTTGAATACATAGCGAAAAGAGGAAACCTGAAAGTTCACAAGGTTGATACTATATTCTGAACTGTTTCATAAGTTAGCTGGTGTGGAGAGATGATGTATGCGCTGGTAGCCCTGACACTCCACTCTCTGGATCAGGTCATCCTTTTTCTGATTTGGCATCTCTCCATTTGCATGGAGAGAACAACTTTTAGAGGAGTAACAAGTCTGGAGGCTGCATAATTAGTTCAGTCAGTAATAATCCAGTAACTTCTGTAGAGTTGGATTCCCTGGCACCGGTCCCAGTACTGATGTTGCCAGCATCTGTGTCGTCACTCCAAGATACTGGAATACCTTGCATAGAGTTTTTAGAGTCTATCATTTCTTTCTAAATGGTTACATATAGCACAATCAGAGACAGTACGAGGAAGCCTCTCAGAAGATGGACTTCACTCATTACACTAGACCAGGGTGTCAAACTCTATTTCATTGAGGGCCATACCAGGGTTGTGTTTGATCTTGGGGGGTGCGGGTATGTGTGGTCAGCTTGACATCATTCGTGTCGCGGGTGCCTGTGGTGGCCCACGCATTCTGCCAATAAAACGGGCTCCCGAGCTCTGTTTTCAACTGCGATGGCGTCCTGCAACCCTCTGCAGTAAAAACGGAGCTCGGGAGGGCTGCACACGGCCCTCCCGAGCTCTGTTTTTTTCTGGCAGAGGCACCGTGGGCCAGTCCTTTGCTGTTTCCATGGCGGCCCTGTGGGCCAGATCTAAGCACCCTGTGGACTGGATCCGGCCCACGGGCCTTGTGTTTGACACCCCTGTGCTAGACCTACAGAGTATATGGCAGTGACTACAGTAGCTCTGTAAGTGGCCCATACATAGTAGACCTTCCCTGATCTTCCCACTCAGTGGAATACATGGAAACCATGAGCATGGTTTTCTGTTCTGCGGTACAGCTGATGGAGCATGTCAATTACAAGTGCTGCCATTTCCTCCAGGCTCTTAGTTCCTAAGTACTGTAATGGATGCGTACTTCAAAAATGGTTCTCGTGCAGCCTGATGATTTTTAGGTGACATGGTAATCACACTCTTTTCAACACTCCAGGAGTATATTATGCCACAGGTTTTGGACCAGGGCAGATCCTGGAATGTGCTTTCTGAAGGATATATCTTTCTCCTGTGGCTCCTCATATATCTGTTACCTATCCCCAAAGATTCATTGGGATGCATCATCAATCATCTTCATTGTTTAATGGTGGCCACACCAGCCATAATTTTTTTCGCTTAATACCTTGTACTGACAATGCTATTATCACCTCCTGATTAAAAAAATGACCCTCTTTATAGTCCATCTACCATCTGGACCTTCAATCTCTTGAGCTGATGACAGGTGATTTAGCATAAGTCTCCAGAGCTCCCAAGAAGCCACGGACAGAGAAACGCATTAAAGTGAAGTGGCAACTTTTATTATGATGCTTTGTTCCCACAGAATATTACTTCCCCATTTCCTATGTGAGCGCCTACAGTTTGAGTTTTTGCTGTTGTTCCATTCCAAAGGTTTAACATTTTCCTTTTCTGAAAATCTGCCTTCCTACTATTTTAGGGTGTTTTTTTTTCTTCTTCTTTTCATTTCCAGATAGGCGCTTGTTTCCCCTCATCCCCTCACAAGGCAATTTCAGAAAGCTCACAGTAATCTATTTCCCCTCCAACCACCGATTGTTCCTTCCTCAAGATTTGTCAGCATTAATGAACAAATCCATCGAGCCTTAGCGAAATTGGACCTGTGCCTGTTGACCATGAAATTTGGCTGTTGCCCCGAGCTCAATTATGCTGGCGAACCCCGCCATTTACGGTTCCCCTCAGAGATAGGGTGACGGTTTTCAGCCAGATCCATTTCCCCTGAAAGCCATTTTTAATTTTTACCTCAGCGAGGAAATGATTTTGCCCACATTTCGTCCCTGCTTCAGTGAATCGTTTAGATGCACTGCTCTGCGCGCTCTCTAGGTGTTCAAAAGCTTTTTTGTGGGACCAGAGCACAATTTCTTTCTGAAAAAGTAACAACTTTTAGAAGGTTACAATCTTCCAAGGAAATGTTTTCCAGCTTTGCAGTGGAGAATTGCCTACATATTGGATCACAGAGATTATTCATTTCACATGAATCAGTGAAACGACCAATACTTTTTGTGTGTGTGCACGCACACACTTCACTTCAGGCTGGGCCAACATAACTTGCATCTTTTCATGGGATATCACTTTGCAGGATCCAATCTGGGCCAGTTACTGGGACCAGAGGTTTTTGTCTTCCGAGCTTTTGGACTCGTACTGAGGCCCACCCTCAGGGAACTTTTGTGTAGCAGACTGTGTGTTGTTCAGTGTGTGGTATTTATAGTGCCTGCTATGGGTGGCTTTTTTGATATTGATTAGGGTGTGTTGATGGCTGGCTTTTAAATCGTTTAGCTGTCTTTCACTTTTGTCATTGAGCTACGGTAGTCTCCACCATTAATTTTTGACACCGTACTTGGATGCCAGTGTTACATTTGATTGGATAATATTATCATTAGGCCAGTCTGTAAGTCAGATTATCTATATATATAAAAGTGAAATACCACTCACCCATCATCACAAAATCTCCAGAACCAGAAAGCCTAGAAACTTGAAATTTGGCATGTATGTTCCTCTTGGCTTCTAGTGCTCACTAAGAAAGGATTTTTCGAAATGACCATCAGAGCATTAGTATTTCCTATATTATTATTAACATGCTCTGATGCTAAGGAATTCTACTCACCTTCCCCACCTGAAAATAAATCTGTTCCAACTGCCAGTTGCCAAATACAAGCAAAACACAAGCAGAGGAAAGGAGTTTCAGTTTCAGTTTTACTTTCAGAGCAGCAACCACCTTTAGTACAGAACAGTTGAGGCTCCTTGTTGTCTCCTTCTTGCTCACACAGCAAATACTGTTTCAGTTTCCAAACAGCCCTCAACTCTCTCACACCCTGCCAGATAAATATCGATGAATGCTGGTAGGCAGAGGGAAAATCCCCCCCCCCCTTATTTCCTCCCCAAAACTTGCCTGATCACATTGTTTCTTAGTGAAGCATGGGTACCCTGCTAGTTACTTACATTGCTTATACTTGTGTGGCATTAAGATCACAACGAAGGACATGTTGTTTTTTCTGTAACTGCAGTTCACATCAGTTCAGCTCTGTAACTGCAGTTCAGTTCGACTGCTTGCCTAAAAGTTCAAAGTCTTTTCATATAAATGCGGAGACAATTGTTCAGAAACTTAAATAAAGAAAACAACCAGTCATTAGGAATGCTGATTTACAACCAGTTGATCAAATATTTAGGAGGTGAGGACTTCTTAGCTGCACAAGAAAAAAACAGTCAACAACCAGGGTGGATTAGATTTAAATCAAGTCGATTTAAATCACGGTTCAAATCATGATTTAAATCACTAGTTAAAAAGGCTTGATTTAAATCATAATTTTTAAAGAGCAGCTGTCATCTCTGCTGGGAAATTGTGTGAATGTATCAGTGCAGTGCATGTTATCTCAGCTTGCAGAGCTTGGATTCATTGAGTGAGTTTACCAAAAATGTAAATATTGTAGAATATGCCGCCTCATGCTACATAACTAAGCTCCTTTTCATACTGAATAAACTAAATTATTAATGTATCTTAAATAGAACACTATCTTTAGATAGATTTTAATTCCAAAAGCATTTTATTAAAATAAATTTGATAAAAATCCCAAAACTCTGATTTAAATTTTTAAAAATCTGACTTTTTTGATTTTGTTAAAAAAAAACCAGCGATTTTTATCCACCCTGTCAACAACTTAATTGACAGCCATCAATACTCCAATCAGCTACTAAAAAGCCACATACAACCAGGCACCCTGTGAATACCACACACAGAATAGCGGAAAGCACACACTCAGCTAGAGAGAAATTCCCTGAGGATGGGCTCCAGCATGAGTCCAAAAATTCTGGTCTCAGTGACCGATCCAGATTGAATCCTACAGAAAACAACCTATTATGTCTGATTGTGAAAATGAAGGAGATGGTTGTGCAATTGCCTTTAGTAAAGAGTAAAGTTTTGAAATTCATATTTGAACCTGTATAAGATGTTCCAGTTTGTAACATAATTATGCTGCAAATATTTAGATAACCACTGGATGGCAGCAGTGAATTGTTGTTTTTTCCACTGCCATCTGCTGGTCACATCGATTTTTGCAGTCCAGATATGGGAACTTACCTCTTGCTTCCTTCCTAGCATTCTAAAATGAGGAAATGATGGGAATGATGCAGCATCTGTGTTTCTTTCTTTATATATACGGGAAGTATCCTTAACTGATTATATTTATTTGTTAAGTTATTTCACTTAACTTGAAACCTGATAATGACCGTTAAAATTATTTCATAGTGAATCCTTGAGCATTTCCAACGTTTATCGTTTGAAAACCATTTTTTTCCCTTTAATATGTTTCCAGAAAAGGAATGCCTGTCAACGTGCGTTCAGAACATGCAGCAATCCAATGATCTTTCTCCCTTAGAAATAGTTGAAATGTTTGCCGGGCTATCCTGTTTCCTCAAAGATTCCAGTGACGTGTCCCAAACGCTGCTAGATGATTTTAGGATATGGCAAGGATATAATTTCCTTTTCGATCTTTTACTCAGGTATGCAGATCATGTTTGTAAGTATGTCTTCTTGCTTAAATGAGGCACTTTACCAATGGATAAATATTGTAAATAAAATACTAGTGTGAATTTGAGGGGGAAAAATATTTAACCTTCTTATTAGGCTATATTAAAATAGTACTATCCCACAGAGACCATTTTAGCTTCTGGTTCTAATTCAATTAGAAATATCTAATAGAATGTTTTGTCATCAATTTTGTTTTATACGGAGTAAGTTTAACATTACTTCTTGGCAATTGTTTTGAACATCTGTAACTTGGGTGTAGGATGAGAATGAAGGTTTGTTCTCTGAACCAGGGGTCTCCAACCTTTCAGACCTCAGGGACCACCAAATTCATAATTTTAAATCCCATAGACCACAAATAGGAATCCAGGGCACCGCTCACTGAAGCGCCTGGACTCGCAGTGACAGGACGAGGTCCTTCAGGCACTTAGCTTGGCCGCCTGTTTCTGCAACCTTAAACACTCAAAGAGCCATTTGGACCCATTTTCCACAGAAAACAAACACTGGGATCTGTCATCTCTCTCTCTCTCTCTCTCTCTCTCTCTCTCTCATCTCTCACTCTCATCTCTCTCTCTATCTCGCTCTTTGTCTTTCTGTCATTCTCTCTCTCTTTCACTCTCATCTCTCTCTGTATCTCTCTCCCATATTCCAGAGCTCTAGACACAGGACTGGCCCATTGGTCATCCTGAAGCAGCTGCTCCACCTGGGTGCACTGCGGACCACCAAAATTTTCTTGTGGACCACCAGTGGTCCCCGACCACTGGTTGGAGACCTCTGGGTTAGGGTATGTTAGTAAATTAGGCAATAACAGGAGATAAATTAAATATGGAAAGGGTGGGAAAGGGCTAAGCTTGCCCTGGCAATCACATTCTGGAAACACTGCAAATCAAGCAGGTACCATAAGTCAAAAAGATTATGTAATTCAGTTTTTCTCAATATAACAAACTTTAAGATATGTGGACTTGCTGGCTGGGGAATTCTGGAAGTCGAAGTCCGCACATCTTTAAATTTCTCACATTGAGAAAGACCAATGTAGCCTAAAATTGGCCTGCATTCTTCTCTGATAACAATTGAGTTTGTTCTGCATGTTTCATGCCATTCTACTAAAAAGGGAAAATATTCAGAGGTGCTTTTACAGGATATAAAAGGATATAATTATCAGTTCTGGGCACCAAACATTCTGATATTCACCACAACATACCAGACTGGCAGCCCACCAGATAATTCATACTTTTCTGAAATACAGAGTTCTGTGTATTACTACTATTATTTAATTGATTTATATGACTGCCCAGCTCATCTATTCTAAGCCATTCTGAGAGGGTCATAAGATGTAAAGATAACAGAAAGTTAAACAATAATATACACACATATGAAAGCTACCATAATCAGTATAAAATCACAATCAGCATCAGAATTCACTCTATGGGAACTCACAAAAGCCACTGTAAGAGCTCCCTACCACATCCCTGAATCTTCACAGTGCCCTGAATTTTCTACTACTTTCATTCTATTCTGATTTTCAAAAAGGACTTTCTAGGCAATCTGCTTTACAAAAGTTAAATTATGAAAAACTGTACTACATTTTTCTAAACTCACATTCCACAATATAAATGATTTGGTGTGGACTGTATATTATATCTGCCCACCACCGCTTCTGCAAACTTAGACTAACATAAGATGGAACTTACTGTTTTCACATAGAAGTATCTGAGTACGAAGTAGGTCAGGCAGTAATTGCACAACCCTATTTATTAATAATTGTGTTTAGGGTTACAGAAGATGGAGATTCTTACGTTAGAGTTGATGATGAGAACTATGAAAATGATTCAGTCCGCCAACTAGAGAATGAACTCAAGATGGAGGAATATTTGAAGCAGAAACTGCAAGATGAAGCATATCAGGTAAAAATAAGATAAGAACTCAACAAAATTATGTAGCTGAAAGAAATTTCACTTCCCTAGATTTTATTACTTTGGGAAGAATATAGTGATATGGATGTATATTCCAAATAATAGTGAGATGCACTCATGTTTCTGTGAATAATCAGGAAGTACTTTTTGTACTGAAATTAATAGGCTGACATTAACCTTCACAAGCTGTTAGTTGGTGTATCACAAATGCTAGTAACATACTCTGTCAACAGTGTGCTGTTCTATTTTCACAAAATAACTTTGAGAGTAGGTGGGTGTTCACACATGCATTCTTGGCATTTTTATACTGTGAAAGGAAGTGGTAATTTGCATGTGTGAATGAGCCATCACGACTTAATCTCCAAAGGTAGAACTTCCATATTATTCAAAATCTTCTCAAATACAGTTTCTTTTCTTTAGCAAAATAAATAATTTTAAATTTAAACCTAATTACCTACCATGCAAATAAGCAAAGATTTGTCCAATTCTATGGCCTGCTAAAGAGAGCTGCCACTAGTATACACTGATAGTAGTAGGAATCTTATTCTTTCTCAATGTGGGCAAAGATATTATTAAAAAAAACAGTGATCTAGTTCACAAAGTCCCTAGAAACTACATCAAGTACTAGTAATAGCATAACTTCTGACAGCAGTAAAACTGTAGAAGATATGAGTCACTGATAGCACATTTGCTCTGATGCAATAATACAGCCAATTTCACAAATATATGAACAACAACGTGTAGTCACAGCTGCCAAGTCTTTAGCTGCTACTAGCCATCATATTCACCAAGTTCTTCTCAAACTTTAGGATTTCATAAAGTATCAGCATAGTATATGTGCGGATCCAAGTAGCAAACTATTTTTTTCTAGTAATTTTCTACTATTTTAAAAATTTCTAGTAATTTAAAAAGATAGCAATCTCTGCCTGCCATTATTTTGGCATAATAGATATCAGGCTAAAGTCTAAAGTTCTTGGCATAGTTTGTTGAAATGTCACTTCTAAGTAAACCAACAGATAATCTGCCTACATTATGCTTATTTATTGAAAATATGGATTATATGTACAATAAAATATTAAAGAGATCAAAGAACTGAACAATATAAGAATGTGTTTTTTGTTTCACTATATGTAAGGAATACTGATTAATGAGCAAATTAACTATTTTAGGAAGTACTTTTAAATGCTGTTGAAAAATTGTAGTTTTAGACTATTTGTACATATCCTTTAAAAGAGTATATTGTAAAAGTTACAAATACAAATGAGAAATGATTTCCCATAACTGCCTAAAGTGTTTAGAAATAAGAGTTACAAGACCATCTTCTTTCTCTTTTTTTGTTGGGCCTTGTAGCAAATGCCATTTTTATTCAAAAGAACAAATTGGATCTTCATCCTTTCTAGCATTTTCTGCAGCAACAACCTTCTCACAGTTTCTTCTTGCATGCTAACCTCTTCATTTGGTGTGTACTATTCTTGCATGCCCATATGACACCTCTCACTCCTCTTGAGTCCCATTGTCTATGAATGGTGCACTGATCTGGCTGCTCACATTTTCTGTTTTCACTTTCTTTTTTACAGGTCAGCTTACAAGGATGAGTAGCTATCCTTGTATCACTCTCCTCTCAAGTAAGTTTTAAGTTGGTTTAAAACTGATATCAGTTTCATTCAGCAATTATGGGTGGGGAGCGGAGAAGATGTTGGCCACATTTTCCCTTCACCAATACGTTATAATATACTATAATCATTTTGCAATACTGTAATCATTTTGCAATTCTAACTGTAATTGTCAAATGAGAATATGTTCCTATTATGTAGCAGTGGGAAAGCTATTGAGAGGACTGTAGGCTACGTTGTTTGTTTTTATGGGCCTGTATGAAACACTGTATGCTACTTGATAGAATGAATACCACCTTTGGAAAGAATGATATGAAACGTAATTCCTCAACTAGAATTTAATAATTTAGATAATAAATCTACTTTCTGGATGCAAATGAGTTGCATGTGGGTTATCATGTATCATAATTAGTGTCTACACTTTTCAAAGCAATATTTTGTAACATAGTATAAGAATGTTTTGAGCCAATATGGATGGTCACAGAGTCAGCTAGATGTTTAGACTGGATTTGGCATTTTTGACCGCCTATCAAGTCCTTTCCAAAATCTGGGATAGGCAGATGTGTTTTGATGGTGCTAAATGTCCTGTTGCAGGGTGTAAGTTGTTCCAAGCAAATATCCTTTTGCAATTGATGGGTCATGATTTTGTCAGTGTTAATGATATTCAAATGTTTCTAATTTGTTTTAAACTACTTGCGTTAAAAATTATGAAGTGCAATCTAAGAAATTAGCCATTCAAAGAATTACAGATGAAAATGCTTTTGGCAGAGTTTGTTAAAAAAACAATGAGTAATTTTGAATATTAATACTTTATTTTACATTAGTACAGAAGGTTGAATTCTAGTATTCTAGTCCTTTTTTAAATGCTGTGGAAGAGCCTTCAGTGCAAGTGTAAGATTATTTTAAAAATACTTAATCTCACATAATTGAACTATAAATATTTTTCAGATTCTACTAAATTAATATAGTTTTTAAAGGCTAGAATTATCTTGACTAAGTACAATCTAGACACAACCTGATTATCATTTTCGTATAGATCAATAGAAGTTACCTGCAATTATTTAATAATAATATTGCTGAATCATTACCACACTGAATTATATTAGTAGACAGAGTTTGAATTCTATTTTTTGCAAGCACTAGAAATAGCAACTCCTCCTTCATTTTTTTTAGATGAATATCAGGCTGGAAACATTATCAATATGCAAGACCTTCAGAATACATGTCTAATCTGGCTTGCCAATCCAAATTATCTGGCCTCAAACAAAATATTTTTTCATCTGGAACTCTGTCCCGAATGTCAAAGTGGGTGAAATTGCAGGAAAGCTAAGGAAGAACCATTTCTAAATTGATCTGCTAACTTCATGGCAGCTTTTTCCCAGGAGCTACTAATCATATGGAGTGAGCTTCAATTTTATTTCTGTCCCAAATTATATCACCAAGCCACACGAGACACCTATTCTTGTTCCCTTCCCTTATTTAGAAGCTAATAAAGTTTTTATATTTTTATTAATAATGCTTGGAGTTTTTTCGTGTAAAAAATATCGCCAACCTGATATTTTCCAGGTATATTACTAATATAATCCCAAATTTCTCAACCAGCATGTACTGGAAGTGGTTCTGTGATCTAGTGCTATAATATTGAGGAAAGCTAATTTCCAAGATTTAAATTCTAAAGCCGCAATTATGTTTTCTAGATGGATAATATGACTTTTGTCCTGGTATTACTTTTCCATCTTCCCATGGCTTTCAACTTTATCGATCACAATATTTATAAGCAAATTTCTCAGATGGAATTCTTTTTGGGGCCTAAGTTTAATTCATGACATGATGTATCTTTTCTCAAATGATGTCCTTCCTAAACAAAGAAAACGTAGCTACTATAATCTATATGTATTGTTAACATTATGTTAGTCTGTTCTGAGCCTTGGTGGCGCAGAAGATAGGATGCAGTAATTGTAATTGCAGACTTCTGCTAACAAGCCAGCTGCCTGTA
>JAOYMU010000302.1:5758585-5771808 GCA_025802295.1 Psammodynastes pulverulentus | reverse complement strand
GGTAAAATGAGGACCCAGATTGTTGGGGGCAATAGGCTGACTCTGTAAACCACTTAGAGAGGGCTGTAAAGCATTGTAAAATGGTATATAAGTCTTAAGTGCTAGTGTTATTGCTATTTCACCTTAGAATCAGATGCACATTGCAGGTTTGGAAGAGTGGGAAAAGAACTATATTAGAATATTAAATTTAGCAGCTGGAACAGTAAAGTGTACAACGGGCCTGAACATACAATTGTATATTTGATTGAGAGTGCTGGCTCATGCGTGAGGCAATCTATGCTGTGATTGGCTGCCGTGGGTAGACGGGGAGTTTCTCTTTTTTCCCGCCTTTTTCTTCCGTGAGTCGTTCGATTTACCTCATGAGGTCCCTGGTTATCTTGTCTGCTGTGAATATAAACGTTAAATGTATTCATTTATACAAAAACTACAAGTTAGAAGTCAACGTCTCTGACTTCATTCGGGCAGTTGCTGCGCAGTGCCCTGACCAAATTGTATTGCACAGATTTCAAGCATTTGACAGCACAATGCCATGGCTTTACAATTTAGGCAGCACAAGATGGTCAGCTGCTAGCTCAGCGGAGACATTTAAGTGTTTGCCAGATTGAAAGGAAGCACTCGTAGGATCCCGAAGAGAAGCAAATGGGAAGCTTTATTGCTGGGACGATCAAGGGCACTATACCATCTGTGTCCGCTGAAGGACATTTATTGGAGCTTGTTTTACTTACATAATTGATGCAAAATGTAACATTTCAAAAATGGGAAGTTTTTTTCATCACAAGAAAAAAGGTTTATTGTTCTAATCCAAAGCCAGATAGCATCACCTGCAATGATCCAGCAACTATGTATTTGCATGATTTGGAATGTGCTACAGATTCTGAATTGGGGTTGGCAGAATGAGAAGGGGTTGTTTTTTCCACCCCAAAGGAGCTGAGTGTTTAATTTGACATTATCAGATCACTACATTAGTGATCTGGGTGCGCCAGTTCTCAGTTTGTCATCCCACAAGTTAAAAAATATGAGAATAATAATTATAAATTTGCCATCAGAATAAGGTATAATATATATATAATATACGAAGAGCCATAGTGGCGCAGTGGTTAGAAGGCAGTATTGCAGGCTAACTTCTCATTGCCAGCAGTTCGATCCTGACCAGCTGAAGGTTGATTCAGCCTTCCATCCTTCCGAGATCAGTAAAATGAGGACCGAGATTGTTGGGGGCTATAGGCTGACTGTAAACTGTTTAGAGAGGGCTGTAAAGCACTTTGAGGCAGTATATAAGTCTAAGTACTATTGCTAGTGCTATAAATATATAGATACATATTTAATAACACAAGTACATACTATATGCATGATATTGGTTCCATCTCCTTCCAGTTGTTGGCCATGCTGTTAAAGAAGAAGCGTTGTCTTTTGAACAGCCACATTCTACACCTGACCTTTTCTTTAGTGGGGACCGTGGATAGCGGCCACGAAACATCCATTATTCCAAATTCAACTGCGTTCCAGGATCTGCTTTGCGATTTTGAGGTACTGAGAATATTTCTGAATTCTAGCCGTAAAGGATTAATTAGCAAACTTGCTGTAATAGTGTTACTTGAAAGATAACATGAAGTGTTGGGAGGGAAAAGTTGTTTGTTTTTTTTTGCTTCGGGTGGTATATGGTATACAGGTAACCCTTGATTTATAACAGTTTGTTTAGTGTCTGTTCAAAGTTATAACGGCACTGGAAAAAGTGACCTATGACAGTTTTTCATACAACTGTTGCAGTGTCTCTCTGGCCAGGAAATCAAAATTCAGATGCCTGGCAACTGACTCATATTTATGACAGTTGCAATGTCCCGGGATCCCATGATCTGACAAGCAAAGTCAAGGGGGAAGCTAGATTCACTTAACAACCATGTTACTAACTTAAAAACTGCAGTGATTCACTTAACAACTGAATACCTTATACCACTAGACTTGAAATTATGGGCTTAGACAACTTAGAACTATGCCGCCTTCGGTCTGACCTAAGTGTAGTATATAAAATTATCTGCTACAATGTCCTACCTGTCAAAGACTACTTCAGTTTCAACCGCAACAGTACACACAAAAGATACAAACTCAAAGTAAACCGATCCAAACTTGATTGCAGAAAACACGACTTCAGCAACAGAGTTGTAAATTCCTGGAATGCACTACCTGACTCTGTAGTCTCATCCCCAAACCCCAAAAACTTTAACCTTAGATTGTTTACTGTTGACCTCACCCCATTCCTAGGAGGTCTGTGAGGGGCGTGCAAAAGAGCACCAATGTGCCTACTGTCCCTGTCCTAATGTTTCTTTTATTCATACCCATATTGTTTCTAATTATAGCTGTTATCTAATACAGGGGTCTCCAACCTTAGCAACTTTAAGACTTGAGGACTTTAACTCCCAGAATTCCTCAGCCAGCAAAGCTGGCTGAGGTATTCTGGAGTTGAAGTCCACAAGTCTTAAAGTTGCCAAGGTTGGAGACCCCTGATCTAATACATGTTTGACAAAATAAATAATAAATAAAATAAAATAAAAAATAAACTGTGGCAAGAAAGCTCGTGAAAGGGGACAAAACTTATTTAACCACTCTCTCATTTAGCAACAGAAATTTTGAGCTCAATTGTGGTTGTAAGTCAAGGAATACCTGTATTGTACACCTGTACTGCAAATAAACATTGATCCACCTTGTTGACCAATTTTAAGGTAAACAGTTGAAATAGATTATCAGTATTCATCATTCTGTTGCTTTCCAGATGTGCAAGAACTACAGTTCTCATCCCCTCCATTCTGGCTGGGGAATATGAGATTCATAGTTGAAGCACATCAGGAAGGCTGCAGTAATGTGGACTAATACTTTGTTTTAAAAGAAAGATACAACTGGAAGTAAATTTGTTGAATTCATTGAAAATTATTAGATATGAGCAGAGTTAGGTGGAATTATATTTACCATAATAACTTTTCTATAAACCCTTCACAACTATTTCAGTGGAGAGACACAGCATGCAAATCTTTGAATTTGAAAGAAAAAATTGATTATAATAGTCACAGGTTTGGCTTGTGTTACATTCAGACTCAATCAAAATAAACATAAACCAATTTTGTTTGCTTAGACCAGTGAGCAGTCCTGACCTGGAAATTTGTTTGATGAAGGAAAACTAAATTAGTGATCTGTTATTTAGACCAGGGGTCTCCCAACCATGGCAACTTTAAGACTTGTGGACTTCAACTCCCAGGATTCCTCAGCCACCAAAGTCTTAAAGTTGCCAAGGTTGGAGACCCCTGATTTAGACTATATTTTTCTACAAAACAAGGACATAAAGTGTATCTTAAAGCAGAATCAAGAACATTGTGATTTTGCTAATCTGGAATGAAGATGAAGTATTAATCAGGCTCAACTCCTGATGGATAGACTTCAGGGAAATATTTTGATAGCAATGTTATCTGCTAAATTAAGAGCATGTAAGAATTAGAAATATTTTTGCATTTCAGGTTTGGCTTCACGCCCCCTACGAACTTCACCTTTCATTGTTTGAACATTTCATCGAACTACTTACTGAGTCCAGGTAACATTGATAAGTATTATTTTGTAAACAGTGTTTAATGCTCTTATACAAAGTGATTAATTCTCTGTTGTGTTTTGTTTTTGAGGTGAGGGAGGAGTAGGAAAGATATGATAAAATATATATGTTAAACCCACACAGTTGTTTGGATTAAATCACCAAAAGAAATTTTAGAATATAGAGGAGCACAATGCTTGAATTCAGTTGCAATCTTAGAAAAGACAAAATTGTTTTAACGTATTATAAACAGGTGCTATGTTTTCACTTTGAATACAGAGCACTGCATAGGTATAATTACATACAACTTTGCACACACAAGCACACATGCTAACTACAGTTAAAGGTATGGCTGTGCAGGAAATGGAGCACCTTCTCTTGAAGATCTCATTCAAATAATGCTTCGTTTTGAAATCAGTCATGGAAACTACAGATATATGAACAAATCTTGTCTTCCAAAATGTTTAATGGATTTCTTGAAGTGATATCCAGAGCTGAGACATAGAAGAGATAACCAGCATTTGACTTTCATTATATTAGGAACCTATGTAAAATAGCTAACCGTAAAAGGTATCAACAAATAAAAAAAAAAGTGTGGATATAATAATTGGGGTAACTAAGTAAATAAATGTGGGTGGTTTTGAATTAAGTAGTACCATATGATACCAGCCATGCAGATTTCTCAATTGATATATCTGCTGATGGATGCATAGATATGATTGACTTTCCAAAAATAATTCATAATGTAAGAAGCTTATTGTTTTCAGTGAGAATGACAATTATTTTCTTACTGATTGCATTGTTCTTTCCCTTACAGCGAAGCGTCAAAAAATGCGAAACTGATGAGGGAATTCCAGCTAATCCCAAAACTCTTGCTTACTCTTCGAGATATGACTTTATCACAGCCAACCATTGCCGCTATTAGCAATGTTCTAAGCTATTTGCTTCAGGGGTTTCCTAGCAGCAATGACCTTCTCAGGTACCATCAAGATTCACTGTGGATTTTCTTCATAGAAAAATTAGAGGGTGTGCTGGTACCTCTGAGAGGGCACATTTCTCTAGTCCCACATAGAAATGTGTGAGATTATTCTATGAGGGAGGGAAATGTTTAAAACTGGGCCAGATAATTACTATAGGACAACTTAAACCACATTATTTAATGACCGTTTGAAGTTACAATGGCACTGAAAACAGTGACTTATGACCATTTGTCACCCTTGTGACTGTTGCAGCATTCCCATGGCCCCAAATTCAGATGCCTGGCAACTGACTCATATTTATGACGGTTGCAGTGTCCCAGGGTCATGTTTTGCTACTTTCTGGCAAGCAAACTCAATGGGGAAGCCAGATTCACTTAACAACCTTATTACTTACCAACTGCAGTGATTCACTTAACAATTGTGGCAAAAAAAGGTTGTAAAATGGGACAAAACTCACATAATCAATGACTCTCTTAGCAACAAAAAAATTGGGCTCAATTGTGGTCATCAGTCAAGGACTGCCTGTATAAAGTTTTATCATGCTTGGAAAATGTAATGTAATGTTTGTAAAATGTAATGTATATATTTTTGCGTTCCATAATCCGTGACGATTCCAAAATGGTTTATCTACACATATATCATTTATTTTAAATACATACTTTACTATTTATATATAATAATTGTGCAATATCACAGGTGTCTTGGCTTTTACAAATCACCTTTCCCAACTAAGTTGCATTCTGACATCTCAATACTAGAACCTCCAGCAGTACAAGCAGTGTTTCTGTAGAGCAAGGAAGGATATTATGCAAGACCAGGGCAATTTTTAATTCTAAATCAGCTGTCATCACAATCTACATTTTTATAATCCATTGCCACATAGTGTTAACTTTTGCCGTGCAGCTGATGTTAACAACTAGCAAAATTAAACTCTACTTGTCACACAAGTGCCTGCCATTTTCCTCCTTCTATTTTTCAAGGTTTGGACAGTTCATCGCTTCCACTTTGCCTACATTTGCAGTCTGTGAGAAATTCGTAGTCATGGAGATGAACAATGAAGAGAAGCTTGACACTGGTAAGTAGTTCCAGGTTCAAGGGAAAGAGCGAAAGAGAAGTTGAGATGTATTTTTGCATTAGCATTTAATGTGTGTGTGTATGTTTTTTTTAAGCTCATGCTTTCCATTCTCTGGTGTGACCGTAATTGAGATTGGAATTACAGTCATAAGACGTGCTAGTTGTTAAGCGGGTATCATGTGGATATTACAATACTTTTTACACCAGTCAAAATTTATACTAAGTACAAGAATGTTGTAATACTAAAAGACTATTTTACAGCTTAACTTGCTTAGGTGTATTGTACATTAGTAGATTGGCTTACAGTTATTTTCTGCAGCATGTCTATATAAATTACAATACATACATTATAATGTGGGTATAATTCCAAAATGAATTTAGTGAATTTCCTTTCCTTTTTTCTTAATCTATAACTGTTTCACGTTGTAATCTTTAAAATTTAAAGCATTTTTTAGCTCAAGGAACATTTTCCATGCAATGAAACTGGGGAAGCATTTATTAGTTAGATTGATTGTGCGTTAATGTCCACTGGCATTATTTTAGAAAATAATCCTTTGCAGGAGCGTTCAAAACGGCCTGCTTCCAAGCAATAATTTCTGTTTTAGGAACGGAGGAAGATTTTGGTGGTCTTGTTTCTGCAAATCTTATTCTTCTGAGAAACAGATTGCTGGATATCCTGTTGAAGCTCATATACACATCTAAAGAAAAAACCAGCGTCAATTTACAGTGAGTACATATAATCTAGATTTTCTTTTTTGTATAGATGTAACTGTAAGAAAAATCCAGGACGATTCTACTTTTATATCAACAACAACAAATCCACGTGAGCAAGATCATGTGGCACTACTGTGCAAATGTTGAGGAGCAAAACACTAGATCTTGTTAACCCTTTATTCCCCCTGAAAAATTGCCAATTGGGGGGTCCTTGCTGTTCTTGGAGCTTGGTGGTTTTCTTGCAGGCATTTCATTACCAAACTAGGTAACATCATCAGTGCTAGGAGGGAGTGGGATTTGCTCTTATTTTTTGTATACTAGTGGCTTGCCCTGTCAGTGTTAATGGGAATGGTCTTGGGCAGGGGTATCAAACTCAAGGCCTGTGGGCCAGATTTGGCCCATGGGGTACTTAGATCTGGCCCACGGGGCCGCCGTGGAAACAGTGAAGGACCAGCCCACAGTGCCTCTTCCAGCGAAAACGGAGCTCAGGAGGGCCACACGCAATGGCCCTTTTCGCTGGCAGAGGGTGCAGGAGGCTGTCCCAATCAAAAATGAAGCCGGGGAGCTGTGTGAGGGCCCCCAAACTCTGTTTTCACTAGCAGAGGCAGTCCTTCACTGTTAGCAGAGTGCTAGCAAAACAAACTACTAGCAAAAGTGGATGCCCCAGCTCCACCCACCCACAGGTGCCCCCGACACAAGTGACATTGAGCTGGCTGCGCCCACCTGACCACACTCACTTCCTCCCCCCAAAGTCAAACACAACCCTGAAGCGGCCCTCACTGAAATCGAGTGACACCCTCGTCTTGGGGATTTCTTGACTAGGCTGTTGCTTACCGTTAGCTTGTTTTGTCTGTGTTGGTAATTCCTTGATTGGGGTATTGTTTACTTCTTGATTCTTGGTCTAGATCAGGGGTCAGCAACCTGCGGCTGTGGAGCCACATGTGGCTCTTTCACCCCTCTGCTGTGGCTCCGTGTCACTGATCGGCTCCACAATTGATAGGACTTTTTGGTTAGGACAGGTAGAGGAAAAAGAATTCCGCACTAGGAGGAGACTCTATGGTGGGGGAACCGGACTTCCTGTCGGCTCCAGAATTGAACAGGGGCTTCCGGTTAGGACCTTTGTGGCTCTTTGAGTGTTTAAGGTTGCCAACCCCTGTCCTAGACAAGTTCTGCAGTTAAGGTTGTCCTACAAATAGTTCTCCTGACAGTGGTGGGAACAATTAACCATTGGAATAAGTTGTATCAATAGTTGCAAAAGAGAGGTGGAAGTCAGAACATAAAATAATTAGGATGACTAGACCTAGAATGTGATATGATAGATGATTTAACAGTGGCTAAAATAATTGTTATGAAACCAATATTGGACAAATAACATGAATGTTAAATGTCCTAGTATACCTGGCAGAACAATGCCAGGACGGTTGTACTGTGTTTGATATTTTTTATTCTGATAAACAATAAAAATATAGGTTAAAAAAAAGAAGAGACTGGACAGCTACCTGTCTGAAATGGTACAGGGTCATTTGCTTAAGCAGGTGGTTGGCCTAAGGTCCCTTCCAACTCTGATATTCTATGTTCTAAATATTTTCAGAGGAGTGGGACAAATTATCCTAGAAGGAACTACCTACTGTGTCTTCCACTATTTTTGCACTCTTTTAATTTCTCTTTCCACTGTTACTCTGATCTCTTGCTACAGCACCACTTGACAGAGCTTCTTGTTTTTCTACCATGACCTGACCTCGGTTTCTCAGGAATTGGATTCTGACATTATAGTGCCCTGTAGAAAATGAGGCTATCAGTGTGGATGAACAACAATCTGAGTCACTGAAGGAAGAACTCATATGGGCTGATTTTCTAAGCAGTCAAAGCACATTTCCTCTTCCTAGCAGCAATAACAAACTATATAAAAATCCCACCCCTTAAAATCAATGACAGACAAGGACAAATTTCATGGCTATTTTTGTTCATGTGGACGAAGATATCCAAAGCCTTTTTTTTTTTTGCCTCACCACACTTATTTTCAAGATGAGGAAACAACCACATCCCTCTGCTCAATTTAACTGAAATAACGGCAAGACCTACAGGTGCATTAACTTGTACTCCCTCAATTTAAATGGAAGGTAGTTAATAGTGACAAAATGGTGACAAAATATGATATCAAAAGAGATAGTACAGGTTAATCTCCTGAGAAATATGTGGTAGAAAGCATCAGCATTGGGTGGGTGGATGAATAGAATAGAATAGAATAGAGTAGAATAGAGTAGAGTAGAGTAGAGTAGAGTAGAGTAGAGTAGAGTAGAGTAGGATAGAATTGGAGGTATTCTAGTCCAATTCCCTGCTCAGGCAGGAAACCGTTTGCCATTTCAGACAAATGGTTGTGCAATCTCTTCTTAAAATCTTCCAGTGTTGGAACATTTACAACTTCTGGAGGCAAATTGTTCCACTGATTAATTATCCTAATTGTCAGGAAATTTCTCCTTAGTTCTAGGTTGTTTCTCTCCTTGATTAGTTTCTATCCATTGCTTGGAAACTAATGCTACATTTACCACATGGAATTATTATCAAGATAAATAAGGTAAGAATTCTAAAGCATTTTATGTCCCCAAAGTAAAAAGAGCGTTGAATAATTCAGAAGCAAAGCCAACCAAAAGAGTGATCAGCATCTGCAAACTTTGCTTCAGGCAGCCCTTGCCAACTGTTTCAGTGGAGACACCCTTTTGATGCCAAGGTAAATAAACAAATCAGGACCGAGCCACGGCAGATCTACAGATTTCCTATGTATCTTGGCACTAAGGCAGCTTTTGCAGAAGGAAGATTTGGAGAATGGGAAATGTCAGCCCTTCTGTGCAAGCTTTTCCTCTTGATGTTTTGGAAATGAAATGGATAACAACACAGAAGCCAATATTGCTCAGAGGAAGTAGCTTAGTAGCACAATCAGATGCAGTATTCATAGGGGCCGGTAAAATGAAAACTGATAAAGAAACTGATAGGTACAGGTAGTCCCGAAATTTTAGCCACAATTGAGCCTAAAATTTCTGTTGCTAATTAAGACACTTGTTAAGTGATTTTTGCTCCGTTTTATGACCTTTCCTTGTTAAGTGAACCACTGTTAAGTGAGTGACACAGTTGTTAAGTAAATCTGGCTTCCCCATTGACTTTGCATGTCAGAAAGTAGCCAAAGCTGATCACATGACCCCTGGACACTGCAACCATCATAAATAAGAACCAGTTGCCAAACTTCTGAATTTTGATCATGTGACCAGCGGGGATGTTGCAATGGTTGTAAATGTGAAAAATGGCCAAAGTCATTTTTTTCAATGCCATTGTAACTTTTTAAATAAATTGCCACTCTAGGAATACCTGTATTACTGTTGACTAGGAAATTATGGTTTGGGTAGCATTGGACCCATGGAAAGAGAAATTGTAACCACCACCAGAATTTCTTTAAGAAATCTGCCTCGGATTTGGGAATTGTAACTGAAAAGAAGTGGAAGTGACTAAACCGGAGAAATATAAGGCAGGTTAATACAGTAGCACCAACTCTTCAAATTTTCAGCAAAACAAACAAAGCTTAAAGTTAATATACATTTATCCAGGATTTTGCCCGGTTACTGTTGCAAGTAGCTTCTGTTCTGGTTTATTAGGCTAGTTTTATGCCTAAAATGGGACTAGAATTCCTGGTCTTCTAATTTGTAGGATGATGCTTTAACCACTACATCTAACTGCATACATATGGTTTACTGTGAGAATGAAAATATTAAATCAGAAATTTATAAATAACCAATGAACAAATAATATTAAACTTTTTATATCTTATAATAAGGTATTCATGCAGGAATCTTTCTTTTTACCTATCTGAAGCTGAAGATTAAACAAAACAGTAACAGATCTCCAGAAATCTGATAACATACTATGTAAATAATACAATTGGCAATCATGACACATTAATCATTATAATCGTACAGATGCAGAGGTGGGAATTGTCCTGAGAAATAGTTTGCCATGGTGGGATTTTTCCTAATGCTACTTGCCATATTTGTCAATGCATGAATGAAACTGTAGTTAGGAACACTTCAATCTCTCACCCCTCCCTAACTATCTTTTGCATTTTGCAGAATAATTACTTCTTCCCACCAATATCTAATTTTTAAACGTCTATAACTTTCTGGTTGATTTTGTTTTGAATAGCTAATTCGATTCTCCCAAGGACTAAATATGATTTTTGGATCTGCCTTCCCCCCACAAGAGAAAGGCTAAAGCATTAATTTCTATTTTTCTGAACACAAAGCAGATGTCCCACAAGTGAATCTGCAGTTATTAAGTATGTCCAGAATGGACAATGGTTCATACTGTTCTCTTGGATTAAAAAGTGACTAATCCTTTGCAGGAAGAAAAAAATAAAGGCCAAACATCACTTAATAGGCTGATTTATTGGAAAATATGTACCAATTGAGGTGTACATATAAACACACACATAAATTATTACATTTTACCTTAATTTCTCTCAATTAATATCAATTAATATGTATTAATGCTATATCTTAATTCAGAGCTAGCTACAAAATAAAAAACAAAAAGGCTAATGTAAACAAATCCAGAAACTTCTTAGGCTTTCATAAAACTAAATGAACTGAATTTAATTGCTCAACACACATTAACATAAAGAGAAGCTTTAGCTGTCAGCAGAGTTGGATCACCTGGGCTTCTGGGGGAAACCACTGAGAAAGTCAGCACCTCATTAATCTCACAAGTAAGAATATAACAGGACTCATCTTGACAATTGAAGAGATAGCCAAGACCCAATCTGGTAAAGTTAGAATAGAATAACAGACTTGGAAGGGCCTTGGAGGTCTTATAGTCCAACCCCCTGCTTAGATATGAAACCTTACACCACTTCAAACAAGTGGTTATCTAACATCTTTTTAGAAACTTCCAGTGTTGGAGCATTCACTTCTGGAGGAAAGTTGTTCCACTGATTACTTGTTCTAACTGTCAGGAAATTTTCTCCTTAGTTTTAAGTTGCTTCTTTCATTGATTAGTTTCCACCCATTGATTCTTGTCCTGCCTTCAGGTGCTTTGGATAATAGCTTGACTCCCTCTTCTTTGTGGCAGCCCCTGAGATATTGGAACACTGCTACCATGTCTCCCTAGTCCTTCTTTTCATTAAACTAGACATACCCAGTTCCTGCAACCGTTCTTCATATGTTTCAGCCTCCAGTCCCCTAATCCTCTTTGTTGCTCTTCTCTGCACTCTTTCTAGAGTCTCAACATCTTTTGAATGCAGTATTCCAAGTATGGCCTTACCAAAGCATTATAAAGTGGCATTAACACTTCACGGGAATTTGATTCTATTCCTCTGTTTACGCAGTTTAGAACTGTGTTGGCTTTTTTGGCAGCTGCTGCACACTGTTGGCTCATATTAAAAAAAAATTAAAGTGTGGCCTGAAACATCATGGCGCTGTGCTATAAAAGGTATGAAAGAGAATGGCCAACATTCTCTTGGGGTCACAAGCCTATTGATAATCAATCCAGCAGTGTTGTCTTTGACTGTTTTAGCGGTCCTGTCAGAAATCAAACCACATTATCTTGTACCAATTCCAGGTTCAAGGTTATCTCCCAAAGTAACCCGACATCAAGAAGACTACAGCAACCCATCTGAGTGGTACTCAGAATGAGTAACTATTACAAGGCATCTTGATTCAAATGGGGTCACACCTGGGGCACCTAGCCATCATTTATCCTGCTGTTTTAAGTACAAGTTGTGAGCTCAGGAGAACTCTCCATTTGTGAATCAACTGCTTCAGGGGCAATGCAACCCTAACAAGATTGTGCAGGTCAGGTGACTATTAACAACTAGAAATTCCATATTGGTAGGATTTGATTAAAGTTTGTTACACGCCTCAATCCAATCCTCACCGCCTCGAGGCAGCTCGGATTGTCAGGAGCACACTGAATGACTTTCCTTACATTTTTTTTTTTTTTTTTGCTATAAATATAAATAATATGGGGATAGCACCAAAACCTGAGACTTATCACACTGGAGTTTCCAATAATTTGAGTGCAGGGCCCCAGAACCCCTGAGAGCAATGGTGGGATTCAAATAACTGAACCACCGGTTCTTTGCCCTAGTGACTAGCTGGGTAGGCCTGTCTGGGTGATCAGGTGACTGGGTGGAGCTCAGGCAACAGTAAGTCTGGGCATACTGCCAAGAACCTTTAGCTGTTAAATGGGTTAACCGAGAAGCAGTTTCTGTAAGCAGGGCAATAAAGATTAGGCTAGGAACAACAACATAATGTTTCTTTCCTGCCTTCCTTATAGGATTAGCCTATAAAGTGGGGGGAGGAGGAGATTTCTATCAACAACCGGTTCTCCGAACTGCTTAGAAAGTTAATAACTAGTTCTCACCAATAGGTGCGAACCTATTGAATCCCAGCCTGAGAGGAACTGCCCACAGAGAAAGAGTGGATTCATCATAACAGAGGTGTTTTGGTCCTTGGTAGCCTATCTTAAGAAATGTTGAGAGGGAAATGATCAAGCATGTCCATCTATTCTGTTTGTTTTTTTAAAACTCTTGTGTTAGGAAATGAACTCTCCTTGCATCTGAATTTAAAAGGCTAACTTAGAGGGTGCAGCATAAATTGTATAACACAGCACTTCAACATCCTCTTATAACATCTGAAATGATTAAAAAGAAATGTATTGGAAGCAGAACACCTTCTTTGTGGTGGCATCCATGTCACATGTTCCCTACTTATCCTTGGATATTGATAAGTCCTACTATAGCCTTGGTGGCGCAGAAGATAGGATGCAGTAGTTGCAGACTTCTGCTAACAGCCAGCTGCCTGTAATTAGGCAGATCGAATCTCTCCAGGCTCAAGGTTGAC
>JAOYMU010000302.1:5535712-5547046 GCA_025802295.1 Psammodynastes pulverulentus | reverse complement strand
AGTGAAACTGAAACTATTTCTGCTTGCTGCAGGGAGGCAAATTGCTGGGAGGCAAAAGCTGAGGTAAGATTTTTTTTCTTGTTTTCCTCTCCTAAAAGTTAGGTGCGTCTTATCCTCCGGTGCGTCTTATAGTCAGAAAAATACAGTACGCACACACACACACACACACACACACACACACACACACACACAGAGGCAGAAAGAGAATCTAGAGAATTTTTAGGGAAGGTTGATGAGAAGATGACAGGACAGCAGTTGCAGAGAATCTTGGAAAAAGTAGATTAGTTGGATCCATTTCAGTGAGGTTTAAGGATGGGTTACAATACAGAGGGAGCTTTGTTCACGCTTGTTGACAGTGGTGGGATTCAAATAGTTTAACAACCAGTTCTCTGCCCTAGTGAGTTCTTCCAATAACCAGTTCGCCAAACTGTTCAGAAAGGTAACAACCGGTTCTCCTGAAGTGGTGCGAACTGACTGAATCCCACCACTGCTGGGTCAGAGATAAGGGAATTTACGATAGTCACTCCCTAAAATCCCTGTTTGGATGAGAATAGTATTGGTTTAGCCTGGCAAGATTCTGTCTGTTGGCAATGAACAAATAAAGAATTGAACTTTGATTGGATTTTTCTAAGTCAGGGCTGTCAAACTTCCGGCCTGCAGGCCGGATGTGTCACACACTGGCCACACCCATGCCTGGTTTAGCGAAGGGGAAAAAAAGTCCTGATACATCATGTGACGCAGCCATGACGACGCAAGTTTGACACCCCTGTTCTAGGTTATTCTTGAGCAGAACCTGACAGCTCTCCAGAATGGGGCAGGGCAGGAAATGGCAGGTGTGTCGTATTATACACATGTGTGGTCCCTGTTTCCTGAGCTGCACTGGTTGCTAGTTGACTTCCAGAGGCGCACAATCATCTACATCAGGCTATCATCTACATCAGAGATGTCCAACCTTGGCAACTTTAAGGCCTGTGGACTTCAACTCCCAGAATTCCTTAGTCAGCATGCCGACTGGACATCCCTGATCTAGAGTATGAAGGCACACAGAGCACAGGGCCTGGTTATTTAACAAAACTGCCTCTTTCCAATCATTTCAGCCTGCCCAGTGAAATAAACAGAACAAATACATGCCAGGTCCTCTCAGCTAAATAAGGTCATCTCTCAGGACCTAGGCAATACATCTTTTGTAAGGCAGTGTTTGCCCTCTGGAGCAACATCCCTCTGGAGATTGGAATGGCTTCCACCCTACAGCTATTCTGGAAGTTATTAAAATATGGCTGTGCTCCCAGGCTTGGGGTTAGAACGGATGCCAAATCTTAGTTAGCTTTTGCTGGTTTGGGGTATGTTTGGTTAATTCACTTTTCTGGGCAAGTTTTAAAAAAATTGTTTGGTTTTCTTTCTTCATGTATAGTCTAAGAGTCTTTGAGGAGTCCGTTACTGAATTTCCCCTTTAGCTGAAGGTGGGACTTTCAGCTCCTAGACCAGGGGTGTCAAACTCAAGGCCCGCAGGCTGGATCCGGCCTGCGATGAGGCCAGATCCGGCCTGTGTGGCCATCCTGGAAACTGTAAGGGGCCAGCCCACATCGCTTAGCCCAGCCCACACCATCCTGGGGTGCATGTGCGTGCACAGGATGTGCCAGGCGCGTGTGTACACAGGCCAAGTTCTCCGCCGCCACGTGCAGGGCAACTAAAGTAGTCTGTGGGACTACGGTAAAAAAAAATACTTCAGACCTTCCAACTTCGTAAGATCTTTTTTTTTTCATGAGAAGTTGGAACTATTTTTTTTAACCAGTCCCACAGACTACTTTTGTTGCCCTGCATGCGGCGATGGTGAACAGAGCTGGAAAGCAGGTTAGTGAAGGGATGTGATCAGACCAGTCTGATGGGGGTGGGGTCAGAAACTGAGCAGCGCCAAAAACAGCTGAAGGCACACCGGCTGTAGCTGCCCCACCCCCTACCTCAGCTCATCCTGCGGGATGAGTCTCCCGCCAAAAGCAGCTGAAGGCCCGCTCCACCCACCAGAGACCTTGGATTCCATCCCCCAACCCCGCCTGGCTCCCACAGGCACCATTCACGCGAGCAACATCAAGATGGCCACGCCCAGCCAGCTGCAACCACCCTGGCTACACCCTTCGACCCCGGCCCCCGGAGGACAACTACAATGCTGATCCGGCCCTTAATGAAATCGAGTTTGACACCCCTGTCTTAGACTTACACTGTACACTCCTGTATGGATAGAAGCATTATATTGGTGTGTGAGCCTAGTTGGTTGAATGTTTGTTGGAGTGACGATGCCTAGAACATCTTCTAAGATAACATCACTATTGATATGTAGGCAGTCCTTGACTTACAACCATTCATTCAATGACTGTTTGAAGTTACAACATAACGGAATGATCATTTTTCACACTTATGATCATTGCAGCATCCCTGTGGTTATGTGATCAAAATTCAAACATTTGGCGACTGGTTCATATTTATGAATATGTCCCAGAATCATGTGATTTCCCCCTTTGCAACCTTCTTCCCAATGAGCAAAGTCAATGGGGGATACCACATTCACTTAATGACCATTAGCTTAACAATGGCAGTGATTCACTTAGCCAGGAGGAAGACTCTGGAAACATGGAGGTTGATTGGAAAGATGGTTTCATGATGAAGCAGAACCACCAAGAACATGGTTCTCTGGTGCAGCTGACCACATGGAGTTGAGAGTAAGGGGTATTTATACCTTCTCTTGGGCTTTGCACTTGAGCTTCCTGTTCCTGGGCAAGAACATGTATTCTATTGGCTTTGTCAGATTCCTATGGCGCCATGTTTGTCTGAGCTCCCAGGTTTCGTTGAAGTTTGCTGGGTGATGCAATGTCCTTAGGAGATGGTGCAATGCAGTGGGCTCTGTGTCTTCTGCTAAATGGTCCTATTATGTCCTGGAGGGCCATGTCTTAATCCCATCACCCTGGAGCTGAAGGTCTTTTGTCTTGTAGATAGGATGGCCCAGTCCTGCTGGGGCTGTTAAGAAAGGTGGGGGCTGCTTTCCAAGCGCATGTTTCTCCTTTAGGGAAATATAATATTCTGCCTTTTTAAAATATTTCCCAAAATATTTCATTCTTCTAGGAGAGGGGTGGGTGCTAACTTTGTACAGTACGTTTTAAATCAAATAAAAATTCCTCTGATACTGTACTCTCTCTTCCATAATGATCGTGTGAGGAGGTGGTCAAATTCAAGAAGAATGAATTCACAGAATTATTATTTATCGCCAGCTGCTGTAGTTTTAACTCTATTACTAAAGCAAAAGGGAGCTTCCTCCCTGATATTTCCTCTAACTTGAAAACAAGTATAGCCATTTATTTTGAGAACGTGAAAGCTCTCGAAGCGAGAAAGTGAGGTGTTAAAGATATATGACAAAATGAAATCTGGTCAAAACTAGGTGCAAATAAATCCCTTATAAGTATTTGTTATTGCTTGAAATGATGGTATGAATTTTACTGAGGATGAAAGATTAAAAAAAGAGTCAGAAAATAGGGAAAGATAACCTCAGTGAATGAATTAAAAAAAAAGGTAATAATTAGCAGGGGTGGGCTGCTATGAAGTTGCACAGATTCGGATGAACCCATAGCTAATTTTATAGCCATTTCAGCGAGCCCCTAAATCCCACCCATGACTGGCTCTGCCCACCCCATCCTGCCCCTCCCAGGAGTCCCCACACGGCCCGTTTTGGATCCTAGGTAAGTGCAGGGCCCACGCAGAGGCTCGGAAAGGGCGAAAAACGGGACTCCTGGAAGTTCATTTCCGGCCTCCAGAGGGCCTCCGGAGCCCAGGGAGGCCATTTTCCTCCTCCTGGAGGCTTGAGGGAAGCCTCCAGAGCCTGGGGAGAGCAAAAACACCCTCCCGCCATGGCGCAGGAGGCCAACTAGGCCACACCCACTATGGCTACACCTACCCAGCAACTGGGCAGAGAACCCGTTACTAAAATTTTTGAAGCCCACTCCTGAATTAGCTAATGGAGAGATAACAATAGCACTTAGATTTATATACCACTTCACAGTGCTTTATGGCTTCACAGTGTTTTACAGTTCTTAGAGATTTGTTCTCGCTAAGCGGTTTACAGAGTCAGCATTTTGAGAGAGAAACAGAGAGAGACAGAGAGAGAGAGACAGAGACAGAGAGAGAGACACACACAGAGAGAGAGAGACAGAGACAGAAAGAGAGAAACACACACACACACACACAGAGACAGAGACAGAAAGACAGAGAGAAAGAGAGAAACACAGAGAGAGACACACACAGAGAAACATACACACACAGAGAGACAGAGACAGAGAGATGGAGACAAAGAGGGAGACAGAGAGAAAGAGAGAAACAGAGAGAGATGGACAGAGAGACACACACAGAGAGAGACAGAGAGAGACACACACAGAGAGAGACAGAGACACACACACACAGAGACAGAGACAGAGATACGGAGACAAAGAGGGACAGAGAAAGTTGTTCGAAGGCTTAAAGACCACACTGATCAAGACAAAAACGTTGTCCCTTTCCAAAAACAGCAGATCAATTCCTTAATCGCTTTCCATTCAGACAGAAGTTATGCTAGCTTTTAAACAACTCCTCTGTTTTCAGTCTTTCGTGGGGCACAACCCAAGGTGAGAGCTTTGGCCTGCAAAATCAAAGGCATTTGAAGGAACACAACACATCCTTCCATATGAACCTCTGTCTACTCTAGTTTATAATTGTTGGAAAACGTATGTATTTCCCTCACATAATTTGGTGGGTACTTCAAAGAGAACCGTTTGTGGAAGCAGGACTGTTTAATTGATCTTCAGCCAGAGACTGTCTTCCTGATTACGGTCTTTAAAATACGCAGTTAAGATGATTTTGTTCCATTGGATTTTGAAGCATACTCACTCTCTCAATTTTAGATATAACACAAGGTTCGATTTGATTTTGGGTATAACTTAAAAATACTGTTTAAAAAAATAATAATATTTCTGAACTGAAATAAAGAGCCAGATTTAAAGACAGGCAACCAGAATTTAAAGGGGTTATTCATTCAAAATCTGCCAAGAATAATAGGGAAAAAAATATTAATGTGAAACCAACATGATTATTGATATGGCAGCCTCATCCATCTTTTTTTAAAAAAATTAAGAAATTAAGATTAAATAAGTATGATTGGGATACTATAGAAAAAGAATCAGAATGATATCAGAACAACTTGATACGAAAAGTATGTATTTAGTATTATATGTTTTCACAGCAGCGAAGGTTATCTTCGCACAATATTGGAAAGATGAAGAAACAGATGAAGAGATAATAAGGAAGATACTTAGACTGTGTAGAAATGGGTAGACTTACTCTGAAAATCAAGCGGAAAAAAGACACAAAATATTATCGAACACGGCACTTATTTTACCAGTGGTTGGAAAAAAGGGGTGGAAAGTAAGAAGGGCATTTGTATAAGCAAATTAAATACCCAGACAACACGATGTTTATTAAGCACTAAGAAATGTAATTAATAGAAAATTAATAACATTTATTTAAAAAAACCAAAAGAATCAAACACCCTGAGATTAGGTAAGAGACATTCACCGAACATTCATTTTATTTTCTATAAAATAAAAATAGAATACAGGTAATCTTTGACTTACAATCACAACTGAGCCCAAAATTTCCGTTGCTGAGTAAGACAGCTGTTGTTAAGTGAGTTTTGACCCATTTTATTTCTTGCCACAGTTTCTTGGCACAGTTAAGGAAATTACTGCAGTTGTTAAATTAGTAACATGGTTATTAGGGTCTCCAACCTTGGCAACTTTAAGCCTGGAGGACTTCAATTCCCAGAATGCCCCAGCCAGCAAAGCAAAGCTCCTATGCTTCACTCTTCTTTTTCCTCTCAGCTGATTGGTGCGGCTAGCGTTAGGTGCGCACACACTATTGATCAATCACCGAACCGGTAGTGGCAAAGGTAGTATCCTACTACTGCCTCAGGGTCACCTGAGTAGTGCTTCTGGTTCCTGTAGTCTGCAATTTTTCCTTAGTTTGCAATTTTAGGAATGGATTTCCAGAGGAAAAAATTGCAGACTACAGGAACCATTTGCACTACTCAGATGACCCTGAGGACACAGATAAACCTCCAAGTGCTTCAACGACCCGCTAATTTTATGGACCCCCTGAACACGTAATCGTCTTATTCTGTTCAAATTGGAGATACAGAATTAGAGACACATTCACTAAGACACCATTTAATCTAGGTCCGGTAAGTGCCATTGTTTTGTTGGAGGGAAGACTAAAGTTAAGATCTACTTAACGGATCGTCAAAATCCCAGTGCTGTCATCAAAATCAGCTAAACGTTGCAGAGTTCTGTTGTTGCAAGCCAAAGGAGCAAAAGACACTTGGAATTACAGTTGAATGCTCTGGTGTTGTGTGTTAGACCTTTCTGAAGACTGTCTGCAAAACAAAATGTGGCAACCGTTGAGCTGAGCACAGCAATGTCCTTCCGACCAGAAGTGGAGAGTAAAGGGTATCACATCCTATCTAGTTAATGATTAATGCTTTGCACGGAGGTGGGAAAAATAGACTTAGGCAAACACCGCCTTTAAAAAAATACACCGAGTACAGGAAACAATTTATTAAGGTGGCGAGGCCGCCCCAGGTTCAATTCAGAATGAACTCAGCAAAAGAGGAGTTTTATTTAAAAGAGAAAGTTAGTTTTCTTTTTTAAAAAGCATTACTCTTTAAAGTAGCACAGGGAAGCCCTAGTATAGCTATTGTACATGACTCAGCTGCTCTATCTTTGAACCTTCTCCCTTTCTTAATCCTTTCTTCTCTCTTTCTTTTTTTCCAATGCCCTCCCAGACTAGGAAAATCTCTTCATCCTAATGAACTTTTTCCTATCCTGTCCTACCCTGAAGTCAGACTTTAAAATGTCTCTATTGGTACTAAATGAGGTTTGATGCAAGCTCAGCTAACACACACCCAAGTTTCTTAACCACTATACCACACTGGATCTTATATTTAGCTATACATTTCTTAAATATATATATATACAACTGGTAAATGAGACAAATGTATCTTTCATATACACAGGCCCTCTCAGAACTTCAGAAATGATTGTAATTTTATAAATCACTGTACGTTCTTTTCACTGCTGAACAGAGGCAATTTTAGCAATTTTCTGGTTTAATAGGTCCATAAATAACGGCACGCAAGTATTAAAAACAAACAAGGAAGAATCGTTCCAAACTACTGAAAATAATGAGTCAAACCAAAATGTGTTTTTAGTTAGATGCCATCGTTTTGAACAGAAGGTTCTGGAAAAAAAAAAAACCAACCCCTTTGGTGGATATTTCCCCATCAAAGGGAAATGTTGGAACAGGTTCTTTTAAAAACACAATTTCCAAACTGTTTATTTAATAACTCAGTAATCTTCCCAAGGAATGTGAGCAGCAGAGCTACAAGAAAGAACAGTGCTGAATAGAGTCAATTCTTCTGAGGGAAGGAAGTTTCCAGAACGGGGCCCACTTGAGTCAAATTTTAGATGGAGGAAGGTGGCATTCGTGGGTCACCTCACATATTATGGGCAGCCATGATGGCTAGAGGGGGAAATCACAGCTTTCGTTGCTATTCATTTTCTTTAACAATCAACAGATTGCTAATATCATTTTGCTAACGGGGTGTGTTTCAGACAGTGTAGAATTTTGACAAGGACGCATTTGCCTTGTTGGGTAATTCCGAATCAAGGGAAGGGACCTTGGAGGTCTTCTAGTCCAGCCCCCTGCTCAAGCAGGAGATCCTATACCAGTGATGGCTAGCCTTTTCGGCACCAAGTGCCCAAAGCGCGCACGCACGCATCCCCAAAATGCAACACACATGCACACGTCATGCATGCGCCCCACCCCCTGTGCATGCGCAGCAGAGACCCGAAGATTAGCTGGCCAGCAGGAGGCATGCACGCATGCGCAGCAGAGCTGAACTGGGGCGACGGCTCATGTGCCCAGAGAGAGGGCTCTGCGTGCCACCTCTGGCACACGTGCCATAGGTTCACCATCAGTGTCCTATACCATTTCAGACAAGTGACTGTCCAGTCTCTTAAAAACCTCCAGTGATGGACCATCCACAATTTCTGTTCCTTGGTTAATTGTCCTCACTGTTAGGAAGTTTTTCCTCAATTCCAGGTTGCTTCTCTCCTTGATTAGTTTTTATCCATTGTTTCTTGTATTGCTTTCTGGTGCTTTGGAAAATAAGTTGACCCCCACTTCTTTGTGGCAGCCCCTCAAATACTGGAATGCTGCCATCATATCCCCCCTAGTCCTTCTTTTCTCTAGACTAGCCAAACCCAAATCCTACATCCGTTCTTCACATTCGTATTTAGTCTCCAGGCCTTTAATCATCTTAGTTGCTCTTCTTTGCACTTTTTCCAAAGTCTCAACATCTTTTTTGCAATGTGATGACCAGAACTGGGTGCAGTATTCCTTACTAAAGCTTTATAAAACAGTGCAAATACTTCACGTGATTTTTCCCAAAGGTGCATTTTTTAGGAGGCAACTGGACTTTCTTGTTTTTTCTTTGAAGACTTTTCTCAAATGACCATCTGTCTGCAAGGAGTATAAATCCTTCCATTCCCTGCTATCCTCTCAGAGCCGATGAAGCTTCTTGGATGAGAAGCGAAATGTCTTCAAACAAAAAACAAGGAAGTCCAGTTGCCTCCTGAAAAAAGCACCTTTGGGACAACCACGACCTAGATGACTGAGGATTTCTACAGACTTTGATGTAATTTTGATTCTATGCCTCTGTCAAAATATGAAAGAATACTTTGTCTAGTTTTTATAAAAACTAGACTATTGAATTTGCCCAGAAGAAAGTACGGTACTGTAATGTTTTCAAGGGACTGAAATATTTTCCAACATGCCTAATGCTCAAAACGTCCACCATTCTTCACGCCTGTTTGGCTGCTGCTGATTCTTCCCTTTGATCTTGCTTTAGATCTTGCCCTGCAGTTTCTTCCTTAACTTAGTCACAGAGGTACAGTAGTTCCAGTTCATTAGGGATCACATAGAGAACAGGGTGATGTCATAAAGAGGCAGACAGAGCCAGTTGGGATACTGATGGGGTGCCGTGAAATTAGATGAAGCATCTTCCTAGAACCTTATGGAAGCTGAAGCTGAAGTTTAGAGCAGAAATCCCCAGCCTTTTTGGCATCAGGGATTGAGTTTTGTAGAAGACTATTTTTCCATGCATCAAGGAGGATGATGGGTTTGCATGCTACCTAGATAACAATAGCAATAGCACTTAGACTTATATACCACTTTATAGTCCTTTACACAGGGCTTTTTTTGAGCCGGAGCTCGGCGGAACGCCGTTCCGGCACCTTTTCGGAGCCCCTATCACGTGCTCCGTCCCCACCAATCGCGCGCTACCACTTCCGGGTTTTTTTAGCGCGATGGGGGGGCGCGTTACGGCACCTTTCGGCACCGAAAAAAAGCCCTGCCTTTACAGCCCTTTCTAAGCAGTTTCCTTTGGAAAGGAAGGATCAGATAATAGAGAGGCAAGGCATTCATCCCCAAATGGAGCATAGAATCAAGGTGGCCCAGGACTCTAGAGAAATTAAGCTATTACTTAAATGAGTTTAACTGTGGGTCAAGATAGAAGATGTCAAAATAGATGGTTACCTTTATTGGTCACTGCCTATTGAAAACTTGGGGATTGATTGCCTGATTGATTATGTGCTATTAAGTTGTTGTGAACTCAGTGGTCACATTGATGAACTTTCGCCATGTTGACCAATTCCCAAACTAATCACTGCTCTGAGCAGGTCCATCCACCTTGTTTATCTTCTTCTTGTTCCTTCTACTTTTTCCATCGTGATGGACTTCTCAAGAGAGCTTTGCATAAAGAGTTCAAAATATGACAATTTGAGCCTGGATATTGTCAAGAGTTTGCAGCACATCCGACCAGCACACAATTAAATCATTTTGCAGGATTCGTCTACATAAGAAACTTCTTTATATACAATACCATACAGCCGAAGCCAGCATACAAAATCAGGAGCACAGAAAAACCCAGAAGCAATATTCACAGAAGCAAGTCATCACAGAGGAAAGCGATAAAGAGGCAAAGATCCAAGAACAAACCATCTCTTATATACAGTCCAGTAAGCCCTAAGCCATGCCCAGGTTCCAAACTGTCTCTTATGGCCCCATACAACAAATACTATGTTTCAGTTTCCAAGCAGTCCCCATTGGCTGACCTGTTACCATGTCTAATCCAAACAGTCCCCATTGGCTGACCTGCTACTATGTCTATTCCAGCTCATAATTACTTATATACTGACCGTTATTTTTGCCTCAAATGAAAACTCTGGTATTGGTTTGTTTTCTAACTCATCTGTTTTTCTTAGTTATTCCACAAGTCTTAAAAGTTTCCAAGGATGGACACCCCTGAGTTAAATAAAACCAAGCATAAATGTTAAACTCTCATAAAAACAGCGGACCACAAGTAAAAAAAAAAAAAGGGGCACAGCTTTGATTGTACATGGTGGCCACCATCTTTCCTTATTTGATCATATTCTGTAGACTTCTTTCCTTCATGTGTGGGCAAAGGGCATCTCCTAAATAGGGTGGTGTGTTTCATGCCTCAGGAATTACGTACCGTAGGAGTGTTTCATAATGCTACAAATTCAAAACTTCGAATTTTCACTGATTCAGCTGAAAGGATACAAGTGGTGAAAGGAGGAGCGGGGATATTGTCACTATTTTCCCAGTCCTAATTTATACAGGCTTCAGCTTTCCACTCGGCATCCAGTGAAGTGGCACAGAGAGGGGAAGCAGAGTGTAAAAACATTACCCTTGGCAAATTATTCTATCAGTCATCGGGCTTTGCAACAGATTCCACTCAGGAATCCATCAAAATGGAAGGCCAGCGTACACGCAGCAGCCACAATATCAAATAAAGCTTCTTAGGTTGGGATTTGAATTTAGCTCCTCAACGTTCCCATTTGCTAGACACAGGGGCAAATTTAAAATAAAGACATTGGTCTTGCATTCTAATAAACTCCTTCCAAAAAGGCTCTGCAAATGTTCTATAGGTAGTCCTTGGAGTCTGCACAATATTTTCTATTATTTCATTATTTTATATATTTTTATTTTATTATTTTATATTATTATATTATTATTACATTACATTACATTACATTACATTATATTACATTATTATTTTCTTTTATATTTTCTTTTCTTTTATTCTTTTTTCTTTTATTTCATTTTATTATTTTTATTTTATTAATTTTTATTTCACTTTATTTTATTTTATATTTTATATATATTTTTTATTATCATTAT
>JAOYMU010000302.1:5018538-5031907 GCA_025802295.1 Psammodynastes pulverulentus | reverse complement strand
TTGGCCGCACGGCCCTGGAATTCGGCCGCAGACCCCTGACGAAAGCCGCCCTCGAGGGCAGGCACCCCGGATCTGGGGCACCCGGCTCCTGGGGACCTCCCGGATGGTGGGTTGCAGGCGCTGGGGGCGAGCTAGCCACACCAGCGTCTGGCGCCACTCGAAACCGGAAGTCGAGACCAAGCTTACAATAATTTTTCTACACACTTGAACTTCCTAGATCTCCTGATTTCCTTGGTGCCTGACGCATCTATAAGAAAGGGACCGAGGCCAATTTTCTTCTTAACTGAGCAGAGGAAGGCTGCTGACTCCTCCAAGGTCTCATAGTATTTGTCCTGGGTAACCAGAATTTTTCTTTGGCTTTAAATTGTCTGAAATGTTAAGAAATGAACATATGTATGGAGAGTGACTTCATAAAAACCAAGCATCAATTAAATATTTTCTTTCATTACATTGCCATTTTTTTCCAGAATATTGCATTGTTTTCCAAAGTATAGAAATGTTTGTGTACATAAATCTGTCTCATTGCTTCTTTCCCAGCCCCTTAATTTTTGTAGCATGTTGCCTTCCAGGTTTTGCATTAGAATCACAAATTTCTTTTTTATTACATCCCAGAGCATCTTAGCTAGGCTTCCCGCTGATCCCAGTGTGATCAAATACTTGTTACATTTTAATCACTGCTGAGGATTTTGTTTTAATTACACACATGCACACGTGCACACACACGCACACACACACACACACAAATATTTCCAGATATCTTTAAACAACATTCATTTCACCTCCTTCTCTAAATATAGTACTCTTAAGCTCGCCAATGGATAATGTGATTTTGGAGGGAAAAAATAAGTAAATTATGGGGGAAGTATTGCAGATTTTTTTTTTTTAAGTCTGCTTCTGGCCCTGAACTAAAAATCAGAGGATGATACTCCCTATCTTCCCCCCACATACACACACACTTTTTTATTCAACCTAATAACAATTTTAGTCATGAAACGTGCGGGATTCTAACTGGAAAACAAAAAGCAAGATAAGTTAAACAAAATAGTCACAGGGAACACCCAGCTGGGATATATCCCTTCTCTATCTGGCAGGCTTGGAGAAAAGACACATAAAGGACACCATCAGTGAGATGTTTCACAAAAACTGGCAATAGGAGATCTCAACAACTGGTGCTTTAAACCAGACTATCTCGTCAAGCCAAATTCAAAATAAAATAGCTGTAGGACTGCCTTAGGTGCAGAGGGCGGATAAAGAGATTAGCTACGGCAATATAATCGCTTCAGAAGAAAAACATCTAATTACTTCTTAATTACACATTCCAATACTTCCAGTAAGCTGAAAGGAGGCCCGGCCGGCAGAAAAAAACCAGATGTCAGCCTGTATTTGGTGGAAAGATCCTGATTCTAAGAAGGTTCTGATTCTAGAATTGTAGTGCATTTGGAGTGAGAATAAACATCTCACAACATAATCAGATGCTACCAGGTTACACTGAGCAGAATAACTCTGCCTGCCAAATGCAGAGCCAAACTTTTCCGTAATAAGATACTCCTGGACTGACAATATGATGACTTCAGCTTACAACCATTATTTTATTTAGATCTGATTTAGTGACCGTTTGAAGTTACAATGGCACAGAAAAAAATGAATTATGACCATTTTTTTGCACTTAGGATAACAGATAATCAGAGTTGGAAGGGACCTTGTAGGTCATCTAGTCCAACACCCTGACCAAGCACTCTGTACCATTTCTGAAAAATGGCAGTCCAATCTCTTCTTGAAAGTCTCAAGTGATGACACCCACACAACTTCCGAGGGCAAGCTGTTCCATTGGTTGATTGTTCTCACTGTCAGAAAGTTTCTCCTTATTTCCAGGTTGAATCTCTCCTTGTTTCCATTCATAGGACCATTGCAACATTGCAGGTCATATGATCAAAATTCAGGCACTTGGCAACTGACTCACATTTATGATGATTGCAATGTCCCGGGGTCAGGAGTCCACCGTTTGCAACCTTCTGACAAGCAAAATCAACGGGGAAGCCCGAGTCACTTAACAACCATGTTACTAATTTAACAACTGCAGTGATTCACTTAACAACTGTGGCAAGAAAGGTCGTAAATGGGGCAAAACTTAATACTTAACAACTGTCTTGCTGAGCAACAGAAACACAACAGCCTCAGTTGTGGTCATAAGTCAAGGACTACCTATATGCAGGTTGAGTTCTTTCTGCCCCCATGGACTTTAAGATCTTAGAAGGCACAGAGATGTCCTCTAGTATGAGCAAAGTATTCAGTGAAGCACTAAGCACTGCTCCATGTATTTCAGTTCTTGTTATTGGGTAGATTAAAGATAGATGGATCACTTACCTGTTCCAGAAAGCAGTCAGGGCCAGCCTTTTAAATGTCTTGTCAAAGTGTGTATAACTGGCTTTGTAATATCTTTCTATCATGCAGAAGGTAAATGATTTTTACAATGTCTTTGGCTTTCCTGTACTTGATTTTGTCAGGTTGACAGCATGCGGCTCCCTCTGAAGCAAACACATAACAATCTGTGTCTTATTGAATATGTCTCATGGTAAAAGGCAGAGTCAAACCAACTATGGGACATGAATGGCCAGTGACAAGCAAACATGGGTAAATCTGGTTTTTATCCAGTTTTGATCCCATCTCATAAATCAATGATGAGGATGAAAGCTGTTGAGTATTCTGCTAATCAAGGAGGGCATTAGTGACAAGAACATTTAAAATGGCTATGCATAAAATGGATAATCTCTGACTCCACCTTGCTTAATGTTCTTTCTACAATATAAAGTAGTAAGACTGAAGGAGTATAAATATGCATTGTATTGAATCCTTGAGGTCCGCTTATTTGGAATTATTGGTAAAATACTGACCTGAAATATTGTTATCAAGCAGAGGTTTTGGAACATTGTGTTCCAGAGACATTGAAAAATGAAGCACAGGATTCAGGTTTGCAACTATTTTCCTCACTGTCAATGTGCTAAACAATGAAAGCTCAGTTGATGATCCCACATCTTCCTGAGCATTTTGGCTTTATGAATGCAAGACATCAAAACCATCTGAAAGGTATCCATGAGGTATACTTGAGGTTCTTGCTATTTCTTGGTTACTGATTTTATGCAATTTTTTTCTAGTATTGATTCTTAAACAGCTTGAAGGTGTGTGCTATGGTGCAGTGGTGGGATTCAACAGGTTTGGACCTATTTGCAAGAACCGGTTGTTAACTTCCTAAGCAATTCAGAGAACTGGTTGTTGGAAGAAATCTCCATTTGTTTTTTTCCACTTTACAGGGCTAATCCTGCAAGGAAGGCAGGAAGGAAGCATTCTGGTGCTGTTTCTAGCCTAATCTTTATTGCCCTGCTTACAGAAACTGCCTCTCGGTTAACCCATATAACAGGGTCTTGCAGTACGCCCAGACTTCCTGTCGCCTGAGCTCCACCCAGTCACATGATCACCCAGCCACGCCTACCCAGCTGGTCATTAGGGCAGAGAACCGGTTGTTCAATTATTTGAATCCCACCACTGGCCATGACTCATACCTAGACTACGTGGAAGTGCTTGCTGTCCAGATGTGAGGGACTAGAATTATTGTGATTCCTAGCCACCATAGCTTTGAATTGAAGGAGATATAAAACAACAAATATGGAGAGCACCATCTTAAGGAAAATTAGTGTACGTGATTGTTTAGGGGTGTCAAACGGGCCAGATTTGGTCCACGGGGTGCTTAAATCTGGCCCATGGGGTCGACCTGGAAACAGCGAAGGACTGGCTCGTGATGCTTCTGCCAGCGAAAACGGAGCTCTGTTGTCGCTGGCAGGGAGTTGCAGGAGGCCGTCGCAGCCAGAAATGGAGCTCAGGAGCCCCAACGCAAATGATGTTGTGCTGGCCACACACCCTGGGCCAGCCCCCACAACCCTGATGCAGCCCTCAGTGAAATCGAGTTTGACACCCCTGGTTTAGATAGTAAACTATGTTGTTCTTACTCTCCTAGCCAATGGTACCATCTTTCCTAACGCTGGTGTGGGAAACTGCCAGGCAGGCTGGAGGGAGGAATCAAGTGAGGGCCTAGCTTGGAGTCCTTGAGCAGCTGCAAACGCATAAGCTTGATCTCCCCCAAGATCCACGAAGCCTTATCTGGCTATTCCCCCAGAAACACAAGTTGTCTAATGAGGTTCTTGTGACATAGGAAGTAGATGATAAAGTTACTGACTTTCGTTATTCATTAGTGGCTCCGGATGGTTACACCTGATAGCTGGTAGTCTCTGTCCGTTTCTACTACCACTACAATGGAGTTTCATTTCTCCCAGACTGTCATGTCTTGTAGTAAAATTAAAGCTCTTTTACTTGAAATTTATCTCAGGATGATGTTTTCCAGACCTCCATTTATCAACATCAGAACACTGAAATGCTATGTGGATGTTAGAATCGTATGTTTCCTGAGCTATCCTCCAAAAACAGATATGAACATAGAGTTTGCAGGCCCTTTACATGCCTAATAAAATCCTAACTACAGGTAGTCTTTGACTGATGAACACAACTGAGCCCAAAATGTAGGTTAAGAGACATTTGTTAAGTGAGTTTTGCCTCATTTTACGACTTTTCTTGCCACATGTGTTAAAAGAATCCCTGCAGTTGTTAAGTTAATAACCCCGGTGTTAAGTGAATCTGGCTTCCCCTTTGACTTTGCTTGTCAGAAAGTTGTATCACCCTGGGATACGGCATTCGTCATAAATATGAGCCAGTTGCCAGTCATCCAAATATAAATCACGTGGCCATGGGGATGCGGCAACCGTCACAAGTGTGAAAAACGACGATAAGGCACTCTTTTCAGTGCCACTGTAACTTCAAACAGTCACTAAATGAACTGTTGTAAGTTGAGGACACCTGGGCAGAAGAAATGGAGGCATGCTCATTTACATTGTTTCTGTTCCTTTTTTAAAAAGCTATTTTAGTGCCTTTAGGTGCACTGTGAAACTCACAACAGTAAAAGTGATGTGGTAGTCAAATATACCCCTGAAAGTTTTGTTGAGTGCTTTTTCTCAGATCTGCTTAGTATTTGGGTTTTAACCAGTGGTGGGATTCATTTTTTTAAACTACCGGTTCTGTGGGTGTGGTGTGGCTTGGTGGGCGTGGCAGGGGAAGGATACCATAAAATCTACATTCGCTCCCCACTCCTGGGGGAAGGTTACTGCAAAATCCCATTCCTTCCCCACCCCACTGACCTGCTTTCCAGCTCTGTTCTCTGTGCAGGGCAACAGAAGAAGACCCAGCCAATCAGCTGGGACTCAGGAGGCAGAGAATAGATGGGGGCGGGGCCAGTCAGAGGTGGCATTTGCCAGTTCTCCAAACTACTCAACATTTCTGCTACCGGTTCTTCAGAACTGCTGAATACCACCTCTGGAATCAACACATATCTATAATAGTTTAATTTTGCATTTAAATTTTTTAATTTTAATTAGACAATGCTTCATGCATGTATTTTCAAATAGTTCACCTTACATTATGTTTTTTCATCCATTTTCATTATAGAACCAAGAATTACCAGTAATGTTTAATGTTATTACACCCACAAGTTTCAACACAAACCTTTGGGGGGATGGAGAACAGAGGGAATGGATCACAAAATAATCATGTAGCATTATTCCAACTCTTTATAAAATGTGGTTGCGCTAGTGCTGATATTTCCCTCTCTTCAGGAAGCCAAAAGAACCATATGTGGAATGCCTCTGGCAACTTATCTTCATGATAACTTCCCCGGCAGACACAATCTCTATATTGTTATCATGTTTTAAAATTATCCACTTGCCTAATTTGTCTGAGTGGATTGCTAAAAGGCACTCTTTCTTTTGGGAAAAAAAAAGACTAGAGGATTCATTTGTGCTCTATTGTTTCTTCTTTTAGTTCCTTTTGTTTAATCCTCTTTATACTTTGGGCTACTTTCCTATATATATATATATATATATATGGCATTCGTGTGTGTGTGTGTGTGTGTGTGTGTGTGTGTGTGTGTGTGTGTGTGTACCTGAGAGAAGAAGAAAATAGACATATAATTTAAGCCTGTTAATGTAGCAAGCTCCTCTGGTTTCCACTGTTCCTGGAAATAATTACAAACATTTTCCCTTCCTCCCTACCAATTTATCTTCCCATACAGACACAAGGAACTCTGTTAACTCATGATTTTTGACAAAACATGTTATACAGAGAAATACATTTTTACTTTTCAAATATGTTCTCATTTCGACTACACAAACTCTAATCAAATTTTGTCCTAGCAAAGGGCGCATAGTAATTCTAGAATGTGGCTTGTACTCTTAACTGTACCTCTGAAATCTCACTTAAGCTGGATAATAAGTGTATGACTGCAGAGAAAGCGGCTTGCATAAATATCCTCAAAAACATTCTAAATATATTTTCACATAGGTTTGTTTTTCTTGTTGTTGTTTTTTTGTTCTGCTCACCTCTCAGAAGTTTAATATGAAGTTCCAATGACGTCAGCTCCCTATAAAAACCCATACGAGCAAATTTCACATTGTGGATTCTTTCGCTTCAGTCGTACAGCAGATGGTAAGCAGCTGGGAAGCCAGACTTATTTCTGAAAATGCATCATCCCTTGTACAATATCTTAATCACTATCAGTCTATGGAAATGCTGCTTTAAGCCTGGTCAGTTGGCAGAACAAAAGCTTCCTTCTATCTTCAAAATATACCTATGGTGCTTTACATGCTGTTATTAATGTGAAAAACCTTAACACACAGCTTCTGTTTCATTGATAGCTACAAGAAGACTATTCTCTTCCTTTTCATTCTTCAAGCCCAAACTGTAACTGTGCCTATAAACAGCACCCAGATCAAATATCACCTATTGTTCAGACTGTTGAACCCATAAGGCTGTGATACAACTTAGTATAATGAAATAAATTGTGATTTGCTGTTGTTGTTTTTTTTTGCCTTCTGGAGATTAGCCTTTCCTTATATGATCAGGATGGAAATCTGCTATTATTTTGCAATAGTGGTGAATATCTGTTGCTCGGGTGTAGGATAAGGGTGAAGGTTCATTGGTTTCCAAACATTTCATTACCAGGGTAAGTAACATCTTCCATGGAGTTTAGGGGAACTTCACTCTCATGCTATATATATAAGTTTACACGGGACAAGATCCGAATATGCCAAAAAACAACACCAAAACAAAATAGTCAGAAATTGGGTGGTTCATTCCCCAAAGTAAAAGTAGGCTTTTAAATGCAATTACATTGAATAGTGCAATGAAAACAATAAAAATGAATATTGTCTTATTGGAAGAAAAATAGGTGGGAAGAATTACCGTATTTTTCCCACTATAAGAGGCACCTGACTATAAGACGCACCTAGGTTTAGAAGTTGAGACATTTCCACCCACTCTGGGGGAGAGGGAAGTGCGTCTTATGGAAATGAAAAATACGGTAGGTCCTTTAAGGATACAGCTGTCTTCACTGCTGATGCACCATGTAACAGTAAGAAGGAAACACCAAGGTCCAAGGAAGAAGATGCTACATGGCGCTTTGGTTACATGTAGATGAGTGCTTGTGTACATTCTTTTTACCTGCTGGTGGTCCCAGAAAGTGCAATGTGGCCCCAACAGGAGTCAAAAGTAAGCAAAGCAAAACCACATACATGCAACATATTAGACAAATATTCGTGCCCTAGGAATGACCACCGTGCAACTCTCAAGCTGTGTTTCTTCCTTCCTTTCCTCTATGGAGATTTTCAGTTAACCAGGCCATGGTTGTCCCAAAGGTGCTTTTTCAAGAGGCAACAGGACTTCCTTGTTTTTCCTTGATGATGTTTCGCTACTTATCCAAGAAGCTTCTTCAGTTCTCTAGTTGCCTCTTGAAAAAGCACCTTTGGGACTTTCTTCTTTTCCACTTTTGTTTCCTGAAGGCAAAGATTGTTGAACAAAGAGCCTAGCAGGCATTCAGGAAGATATCAGCACCACACTCAAAAATAAGATGGGTAACAATCAGGATAAAGATCTGGGTTTTTTTGTGCCTTTCTACCTATCAAACAGGTTTACTGCCATGCTGTGATGGTTGCGCTGGGCTGGATACAGGTATATTAAAGGGTGTCATTCAACATAAGGCAGCAGCTTAGCAGCCATGTAATGTGGTTGGTCAGGTGCTTCCCACATCCTCCTCTGCCTTTCAAGCAGGTTGCATAGACAGAAGGGTTTTGTTCAACCTCTGGAAGCTCGTAGTGGCTTTAAGGCATAAGACTGAAGTTGTTTACTGATTCCCACTTCTCAATTTCGCAAGATTTAAATTATGGAAATTAGGCATGAATCAGAATGCAGCATCCCAAACCACAACATATATTTCTGACACAGAATTAAAGTACATTCTCAGCCCCAGCGCAAATCTGTTATATAAATAAAATCCTGCTTTCCCTCCACCCCCAATTTTTATGGATCTGTTGACAAGATTATTTTATTTCTTTATCCTCTTCCCCATCTCACGCCTCTCACAAATTGAACTTATTCATAGGCGCATCATAGAATGGTGGAATTGGAAGAAAGACAAAAATTGCTAGTCTAACTCTCTACAATGGGCAGGAAAAATATATTTGATTATTGGCTTTAAATTGAGAAAGAGAGAGCTGTTCAGCCTTTTCTTAAAAACTTTCAGAGATGGAGAATCCACCGTTCTTAAAAAGATAAATTATTCCAGATGGCCCAGATCAGGAAGTTTTTACCTTATGTTTAAATGAGATCTCAGTGGCTGCACTTCATGGCCATTATTTCTGGTCCTAGTTTCTGTGGCATGGAAAATATCTTATTATCCGCCTCTTCCCAGGCTATCACCCCAGATCTGCCAGTATCAAGGCCATCCAGAAGAAAGCTTCCTGAGGAAAAATGCATATTTAAGACATAATTGGGAGCACATGGGGGAGAAGGATTGTTGTTGTTGTTGGAAAGTCAAAGAGATAATTCCTGGGAAAAGTAGCAAGGAGGTATAAGCCAGAGTGATGGCAGAAGAGAAATAGAGGGTTAAGCCTAAAAGACTTCCAAGCTGGCATCACTTCCCATTAGAGTTGCTTCAATAACTTATGATCTTGGCTTAATTACCAAAAGGAGGGGAACTGCTTATTATGTAGGTCAAAGGGAGTTGGATAAGCAGGTAATGCTACAGATTTTTTCCCCCTTTGCTTATAATTTCCCCTGCTATTTTCCCCCAAAAGTAAAGAGGATGTGAAATCCTATCTATTTGACACCCTGGGGAGAACAACGTGTAAAGGCATCTCCGTGAAGATTGCAGCAATAATTACCAAGGGCAACATCTAAGTAAAAAGGTGGGCCACATTATATAAACCAGAGGGCTTCTTAGAGAAAAAAAAAGGTTTGAGAAAGATACTTGTGCAACTCAGATATTTTCTATGACCACAGAAACTAGGACATTATTTCTGGTCCGAGTTTCTGCAGCCACAGAAAATACTGATTATATGTTCTAAAATAACTTTCCAGGTATTGATGTTGGGCTCATTACCTGTTAGGATCTTGGTGTTTCCTCTCTTTCTTGAAGAACCTCTTTTGCTTCTTGTGTGGATGGTTGATGGTAGACATGGGGATATTAATCTCATGGAATGTAGGCGCTCCGGGAGATTAGCATTCCATGGCCAAATGAACAATCCAATCTTTTAAAAGTATTTGTGTTGAATATTAATGCATACTGATGATATCCAGCTTTCTGTCACAATCACCAGGCTGTGATGGTAAAGCTGTCAAAATATTGCCACAATGTCTGGAGGCGGTTTGGGTCTGAACAGGGAAAAACTGATTTTGGCTTAATTTTGTTAAGGCTGAATGGCTGTGGCTGCCCCCCCCCCCCCAAAAAAAAGTCAGGGATGTTTCTATTATTGATCTTGATGGGGTAGTACTTCCCCATTCTAGACTGGTATACAACTTTGGGGTCCTTCTCAACTTGCAGCTATTCAAAGAGCAGGTGGCAGCTTTGCACCAATTCATCTTATATGCCAGTTGCATTCTTTCCTCGACCAGAAGGCCAAAGACAGTTACTCATGTGCTAGTCAGATCATAACTAGATTATTGCAGTGCATTGTACATGGGGCTATCTTTGAAAATCATTCAGAAGCTACAGCTGGTACAAAATGCAGTGGCACAATAGTAACGGGTGCCTCCTGGTATGCCAAGGTGTCAGTACTGCTTCATCAGTAGAATTAGTTGACAGTCGATTTCCAGTGCAATTCATTTATACAAAGCCTCATTATGGTATAGGGCCTGGATACTTGAGAAACCATCTATCTCCAGCCAGTTTCTGTGGTGGCGCAGTGGTTGGAAAGCTGTACTGCAGGCTAATTCTGCTGACTGCCGACTGCCAGCAGTTCGGCAGTTCAAGCCATAGAGTCATAGAATAACAGAGTTGGAAGGGACCTTGGAGGTCATCTAGTCCAACCCCTTGCTCGAGCAGGAGAGTCTATTCCAAATATTAGCCTCTGCCTAGGATTGGACTCACAGCCTCCTGATTGTGAGGTGAGGGCCCCACCTCTAGGCCACTTAGCTTCACCAGCTCAAGGTGGACTCAGCCTTCCATCCTTTTGAGGTGGGTAAAATGAGGACCCAGATTGTTGGAGCAATAGGCTGACTCTGTAAACTGCTTAGAGAGGGCTGTAAAGGTGATATATAAGTCTAAGTGCTAAGTGCTATCTCTATCTATCTATCTATCTATCTATCTATCTATCTATCTATCTATCTATCTATCTATCTATCGTACATTGCCACCTCCAAATAAAACATTTTGATCCATTACTCAAGGCACCAGGCTAGCAATCAGAAGAATTTGAGTTTTAGTCCTGCCTGAAGCATAAAAGTGGCAGGATGTCATTATGGTGGGGAAAATCTGAGGAGGAAGGAGTATTAGATATACGGACCACCTTGAATTACTTTTAAAAATAATAAAGACAGGATTTTTTAAAAAACCTTAAAAACTTTAATAAGCCTTCTTGGTCCATTCTAACAGTGCAGCTACATGCCAGGTCTTTCTTATTAAATGCAGTCATCTTGTGGCAACAAGGGAGTGTGCCTTCTCTGCCACATCCCCCACTCTCTGGAATAACAACACCCCCACTCCCACCCCACCCCATGAGATATAGACACATTCTCTCTTCTAGGATTCTTAAAATCTGGCCTTGGTTCCAGGCCTGGACTTCATGAGTTTGTGTGGGCCCTGATTTAGTTTGATTTATCGTTTGCCTGCTTTAGTCTGGGATGCCTGTGGGTTGTATGTTTTTGACTGTTTCTATTGTTTTGTATGTGTAAGCCACCCAGCATCTATGGGTGTGAGTAGCTTTAATAAATTTTAAATAATAATAACAATAAGCACATCCCAGGTCCTTGGGAAGGACTCGATAGGTGGATTAAAAAAAAGACCAAATCCAGTCTAAACATCTGGCTGACTGTGCAACCATCCATAATAATAATGGCGTTGCAGACAATTTGGCAGGAATAGATTTGGAAGAGAGGTTTTCTGCAGGAGAAACAAAAACAAGAAAATGAGTAATAGAGTGAGGATGTAGCTTCAGAAAGGGAGGGCTTGATGCGTTCCCTTTTTTTCTTCCAAGAAGAAACCGTCAAGGTGCAATGCCAAGAAAAACAATGGAGGGGGAGGGATTGCTGATCTGATGCGAGAGAGAAAGAGATAACTGAAGCCTGAGAGATGAGAGGGAAAGGCTTGGTAGATTCAAGGAAATCTAAAGGCAGTCGATGGGACAATGTGGTCCTGGAGAGAGATCAAGTAGAAAAAGAGAGACCCACACCTTCAACCAGTAAAAAGAGACCAAGGCTCATGAGAAGCAAGGAGAAACCAAAGAGGTGAGCAAAGTGACAAAGAGAAGAGAGAATGACCAAGTGGAGGAGTGGAGGAAAGACAACATGGAGGAAAATCCAGTTAGAAAATACAGGTAGTTCTCAATTTATGACCACAATGGAGCCCCAGATTTTTGTTGCTAAGTGAGACAGTTGTTAAAAGAAAATTTTGTTAAATAGGTTGGGAATAATTGAGACAACCAAGAAAATAAGGACAACCCTTTTATTTTAGCTAACAAGGTTAACCATACATCAAACCGCGTGCTAACACTCGCGGCTGACAGGTGACAAAGTAAGCCATTCTGACAGCACTCCTTTTATAGTGTGCTGTCAAACTCATCAGCCAATCAGCTGTTAGCTGTCTCCCACTCTACTCTGGACCAGAGTGAAGACTTCGTATGCAACAATAGAGCCCCAGATTTTTGTTGCTAAGTGAGACAGTTGTTAAAAGAGAATTTTGCCCCATTTTACAACCTTTCTTGCCACAGTTGTTAAGTGAATCACTGCAGTTGTTAAATGAATCTGGCTTCCTTCCCCGTTGACTTTGCTTTATCCGAAGTTCGACAAAAGTGGGCCCATGACCCCGGGACACTGCAACCATCATAAAGATGAGTCAGTTTCCAAGCGCCTGAATTTTGATCATGTGACCATGTGGATGCTGCAATGATTGTGTGAAAAAAATAAGTCGCCTTTTTCAGTGCCATTGTAACTTTGAATGCTCACCAAAATGAATAGTTATAAGTCAAGGACTACCCGTAAGTGAGGAGATGAACCTGGAAATGAGCAAGGAAGTCGATCAGAGGATGAAAGGGTAACTTAAGGATGAGACAAGACAGATAGGAAGATAGAGCGGCAAGAGATGATGACGATTCAGAATCCAGTGGCAAAAAGAGCCAGAGTGTAGAGACCAAGAACCCAGTGTATGACAGACGAGAAGGCTCAAAGGAAGGAAGGTTGAATGAAAAAAAAAAGGAGAAAAAGCTTGATGATGGATTGAACAGAGAGAGAGAAAGAGATAAGCATGGGTCTCAGAGCTACCAATGAGTGAAAAGGCAGCAAGAGAATGGAGAAGGGCAGTGAGAGGCAGATGAGAGCCACAGGAGAGATGGAAGGAAGAAGACATGAACAGGACAGTAAGAGGAGAAGACATGACATATTGTAGCAGGAAGAAATGGAAGTGAGAAAAGCAATTTGGATTAAGGAGAAACAGGCCTGAGGAGAAGAAGGTGCAGTTGGTACATTGTTCCAGGGACCATGGAGCTCAAAGGAGGCCCATAAAGGAGATTTTTTTTAAAAAAAATTATGAAACCAAATTTTTAAAAAGCATTCGGGTCAAAGCTTGATGTCGGTACATTTGGTGCAGCGGAAATGAAACGGGCTGAGCTCAGCCAAGCAGTACACACAATACTTTTTCCCTAGTTCCGACATCTTGCTTCCCCCCCCCCCCCTGAGATTAGTAGTGAAAATTTGACATCCAAGTTTGTGACAGCCTGTCGCCGAC
>JAOYMU010000302.1:889598-910887 GCA_025802295.1 Psammodynastes pulverulentus | reverse complement strand
GCAGCTGGCTGTTAGCAGAAGTCTTGCAATTACTACAATTACGTGCAATCATCCCTCTGCGCCACCAAGGCTCATTGAGTCAAGAGTCAAGACTAACTCAAAAGCACCAAAAAGCATGTTCTGTGTCTTTCTGACAGAGGTTTTAGGTTTATATATTGTTTTTGCAAACCTAATGCATATTTACTTAAGAGATTACATTAAGGAAGCAAAACAGGACGCAATTCCAGGTAAGAGAGAGCCAGAAAAAGGTGCGTGAAAAAGGTGCTGCTGCTCCTGCTTGAAAAATTCATGAAGCAGGACATACTCTTTCCTGAACAATAGCTACTGTAATAAGAAATGCTAAAAACTTAAGACACATTATTCATCCTCCCCCCCCCCCCATGGAGATTCTCAACCCTGGAAGTTTTGACTGCCTGTTTTGATTTTCCCATCAACTTTGAGGTCAGAGTCAGCCATGAAAAAAAAGAGTAACCTCTTCCCATGAGCGATTGAGTGCCAAGCTGCTCTCACCTCTTCTTTCTCCCATTAGGGGAAATAAGAGTCTTCCGCCAGCACTTCTCTCCCTCCTGCACCCTTCAGAGCGTGAGAACCAGGCAAATCGATGGCCTGGAGAGAGTCCCACCAGCGGAAGCAGCCTCGCTCCTCAGCTCCACTGGGCATGAGACAAGGCGGAGTAGGAGCCTACAGAAAACTTTCACCCTGCTTCCTGATAAGAAACAAGGAAGCAGAGACAGTTCCAGAGGGGGAAAGGACAGTCTATGCACACAATATTTGGCCATGGGGTTTTTCAGGTGAAGCTGAAACCCATGTGGCTTCTACTTACTTGATGTCTTCCCAGACTTCAGGGCCGTAATTTCGAATCACCAGCAGCTCCAGGGCGTGATTGACAAAACCATACTGTCAAAGATAAAAACCGGGAAAAAGTGTTTTGTGGCTACAAGACTTTTGAGCACTCAAGTGTAGCAAAAGGCAAGAGGGAGAAGATGGATGGAAACCTGAGACAACCCCAGGTTGGGTTCCAAAGAAGCAAGAGAATAGGTAGGAAATCTGGCAACTGCCCCTTCACCTACTCCAGGTATTTAATGCTTATCCACGACCAATTTGAATGCCCCACTGAAGGCGGAGCTATTAAAATTTGCACAGAAGGGCAGGGGGGAAGGGCGATGCGAGGGGCAATCCGGACTGGGACGAATAGGAAGGAACAGGGTGGGCCGCTGCATCCCTCAGCTTGCACCCCTTTTCTCTCCTCTTCCTATCTTTTCCCCCTTCATCTCCCACCTCAGCACCGCGCATCTTTTTGTTCCCCGCCTTTACTGCTAAAGACGACCCAGCACCCTCCGACGGGCCCTGCGAAGCGTCGCCTTGAGACTCACCATCGCGCCTGCAGTCTACCCCTCCCCGGCTTCACGGGGACACAGTTCCAGCAGCGGCTTAGCGAGGCAAAGACTGAAGAAGAGCAAGCAAGCAGCAGCTCAGCGCGCCAGCCGCCCCCGCGGGCACTCTCTGATTGTCACCGAATCGTAGCCAATCGCCAGATCAGCCAGGAGGGTGACTTCCAATCAAAACCAGAGGAGGAATTTGGGTGCTCTTCTGGCTACGGGCGGGAGACGAGAGAGGCCGGGGGAGGAAAATTGATTAGAGGGCAGGAGAGTGCGGGCCGGTGTATACAAAGCTCGCAAAGGCGTAAATCTCTCGACTGTGGCAGGGAGAGGGAGAAGGAGAAGATGCGAAACCTCGCGTTTTAAGTGTTCACTGGGTGCCCGTATGCTGTGAGAACAGGATCTTTCCTGTTGCGCACACTCATACCGCTTTCCCAATAATATTAGATGCTGCCCGATCGCCTTAGTTACCGGTTTGCTTTTTTTCTGATGTGCCTTTCTAGAAATTGATTTTTTTCCGGTCTTGCAGTGAAACTATTTCTGCTATATTTCATTGCCTTGGCTGTACTTGAATGAATAGAGTCAATTCTAGTCATGATTTCCCCTCCAGGAAGTACAGTATATTGATTCTTGTAATGGAAATGTGTTACATTTTTATTTGTTTATTAAATTTGTTTTCCTCCCATCTCGCCACAAGGATATCTGGATGGCTTACAACATTAAAATGAAGCTGTAAATATATTAATAAATATATAAAATCACATTAAAATTAAAAATACAAGTTATAACTAAAGATGGGGAGGAAGGGAGGAGACTATGAGGGAGAGGAGGGAACTGCTATTAGTTGAGCAACCACCACTGAAATTTCCCCATTGGAGCTCCAAGCCAACTGGCAGAGCGAGATCTTCAGGCTTTTGTAGAAGTCTGGTTCTCTGATGCAACAAGCTCATGGGTGATGCCTGTTGATCCTTAGATATTCTGCCCCATCAAGGACTGGACATTACAGATTGTCCCTTTACAGTCTGTTCCAGTTCATTTCAGTTGCCAATTAACAATGAAAATGTGGATTCTATTGTAGTTTAGATCTCATTAATAGGGAAGAGCCAATATGACAGCACTCAATTTAAATTATAATTACACTGAATGACCAGGATTAACAACACTAACATGAACTGTTACCAAAGGAAATGGGAAAATGCTGTGATTATTTACTAAATTGATTCATCGTTAAAATGAACATTAAAAATGGGGGGGGGGGCTAAAAACCATAATATTTTCCAAAATTATATCTTTACATAGATGGAAAGTAAAACAAGAATAAGGAATATGACCCTCTTCATTACTGTATTACAACTTTCCCAACTATTATGGTGTGGGAAGCCCCCCAAGAGAATGAAATATTTTGGAGAATATTAACAGAGGCAGAATATTATATTTCCCTAAAGAAGTAATGGAGAAAAATCTCAACAAAGGAGCCCCATAGCCTCAAGCAGAAGCATCAAGTCTTTAGAGATGGATATTTTGATGCCCATTAAGAAATCCAAGCCAGCCTATTCATAAACAAAACGCCTTCAGCCCAGCTCCCCCAGAGTTAATGGGATTAAGAATCTACATTTCCCCGAGGAAAGGACATTACCTTTGCGACGTAATAGGATTTACCCACCACATTAGATTAGCAAAAGACACAAAGTTCACTATGTTGCACAACCCCCTGGAGCATCTCAAACACAAAACCCCAGAAATTTATAAAGATCCATCCACTCATTCAGCCATTTTGTCAGCCACCCCAGAAGCATTGCTTTTGTCACTGAATTTTCTGGAAACCAAATAAACCTTCTTTCCTTGCAGTCAACCAGCCTCCATTTTATTTGGAATCAGACTTTGTCTTCCTTCAATGGATTATGGTGAGAAAAATTGGTCACTATAATAGGACAATATTTTGAGATCCATAGTTTTGCCACCCACTGGAGTGCCAAATGTTTCGAAAATATTTCTTAAGGTCTCATTTAAAATGTTTCCTTCTACCATCCAAGGTCTTCAGAGATCCATTTTAAAATTGCAGCAATGTACTGTACTGTACTGTCTTGCAAGAGGCATCAGAAATTTTTGATAACATACTGAAAAATTGTATGAAATAAGGTTAAATGCCCCTTGGCAGAAATAAATCAGTTGACAAATGATATTGGTGTCTTCTACTTTTTTTTGAAAATAACTGATAAAGATATGGAATACAATGATTGATCCAAAGTAATAATGTGAATTCAGAGGTATGTTAATATTGGACATTGAATTATACTGTGGTTATTAACATCTATGAAGTAGAAAAGGAGAAACTGTAAATTATTAGATGTTTTGATGGTGATGCAAAATTAGCCCTTATCAGAATTATCCAAGGTTATCATTATCTAAATTTGTAACATTTTATTGCAAATTATGGTTCAGTTCAAGTCATTCCCTTCCAATTTGCAAGTTATTGGTAAATAAAATGAAATATGAATCCAAATTTCCATTGCATCCAGGGGCAATTGACTGAAAACAAGTGATTTGATTAAAAATCTGCACTTCCTTTTCTGTGTTCACCAGGGGTTGTGAACCCAATGGGATGGAGTCAATTATAGGAGGCTTGGCTGTTGTTGGTGTGTCTGAGATGGGGGTTGTGGAGATGGGTGGCTGTAGTTTCCTTTCAAACCTGCAGTAAAACACATTCAGGTCCTCTGCCAGTTGTTGATTTCCTTCAGCCTGGGAAGGAGGGTTGCCATAGCAGGTGATATCTTTAAGAGTTTTCCACATGTTTGTTGGTTCATTTGTTGAGAACTGATTTCTTAACTTTTTAGAGTAACTTCTTTTTGCTGCTCTGATCTCTCTGGTTAATACATTTCTAACCTTATTATACAGCATTCTATCACCTTTTCTGTACGCTTCCTCTTTGGAATGACGCAGCTGCTTAAGTTTAGCTGTGAACCAAGGTTTATTGTTACCGTATATTCGCAGGTTCCTGATTGGTACATGTAGGTCTTCACAGAAGCTGACATATGATGTTACAGTATTGGTGAATTCATCTAGGTCTGCAGAGGTATCTTCGAAAACATTCCAATCAATGCAATCAAGGCAAGCCTGTAGCTTTAGCTTTGCCTTCTCAGTCCAAGTCCTCACTGATTTAATTGTTGGTTTCGTGGTTTTAAGTCTTGATGTGTAAGCAGGTACAAGGTGAATTATGCAGTGATCAGAGCGTCCCACAGCTGCTTGTGGTAAAGACCTATAAGTAGCTTTTAGTGTTGTGTAGCAATGGTCTAAAGTATTTTTGCCTCTAGTGGCACAATTGACATGCTGGAAGTATTTTGGAAGCTCTTTCCTTAAATTTGCTTGATTGAAATCTCCTAAAATGATGGGGAGGGAATCTGGATGTTTGGCTTCAGCCTCCATAATCTGGTCAGCTAGAGTTTGTAAATGCCTTGTTTACACAAGCTTGTGGAAGAACATATGTAGCTATTAGGAGAAATGAGAACTCTCGTGGAGAATAAAATGATTTGCAGTTGATAAGTAAAGGCTCTAAGTTTTCATCACAGAATTTATATATTATATCCTGAGGCCAGTTGCTGTTGATATATAAACATAAGCCTCCACCCTTCTTTTTACCTGATGACTCTGCAATCCTGTCTGCTCTTATTATCTGAAACCATGGGATTTGCATGCAGTTGTCACCCATCTCCTCGTTCAGCCAGATTTCAGAGAAGCAGAGAGCAGCTGAGTTGTGAAAATCAGAATTTCATCTGTTTAAAAGGAGTATTTCATCCATCTTATTAGCAAGAGAATGTAAATTAGTCAGAAAGATTGAAGGGAGAGGGGTCCCCCCATTTCTTAGTCTGTTCAAAATTCCTGTTCTTTTACCTCGTTTCCTTTTCTGCTGTCTCTTCTTCCATTTGTTCGTGGTAAACCATTGCTCCGGGTAATTTGTGATTTATTCTTATGCATGACCCAGGTGATAAATGATATTTACTTTTGAATAGACATTAATAGACCAATCTATGAAGCATTCTAACTATTGTCCAGCACCGTATGAGCATATTTTCATAAGCCATATACTATTGAAAAAATAGTTCCAAAACTTCACACTTGACTAAATAATCAACAACAAAGTCATTCCATCAGAAGAGAGAGAAGGGATTGTGCTTACCTCCTCTTTCTCATCTTCAATTTCGACTAAAATAGAGTTAGATGTATTGCATAGGTTTTTTGTGTCACCGAAGTTGAATGTTTCGGGACTAAATAAATAAAGGTGGCTCTTATAGGTCAGCCAGTTGTCATTCAGTTTGAAATGAAGGTCAACTTTGAGACAAATTCGGATGGGAACAATGAAAAGGGAAAGAAGAAAGCAAAATTAGAAGGAGCACAGTTAGGCAAATTAAGAAACATATTTTAAGAGGGAAAAAAAAGCAAAGAACTCTGGTGTCTTTGCTACTCTCTGAGCTGAGCTGCTTTCTTGCAGACATTTAGATACCCAACTATGTAATATCATCAGCACTAGAAGGGAGGGGGCTTGCTCTCCGGGTATATACATGTGGCTTGCCCTGCTGGTGTTGGTGGGATTGTTCTTGGTGGTTCCTTGATTAGGCTGCTGTTGGTCACTGAATGAGTTGGTCGATCCTTGATTGCATAGCGAAAGGGCTTTGCTTCTGCTGTAACCACTTGGCTTTAGTAAAGTGAATTTTTGGCTAATCATCAGCCCAAGAGTCTTTCTTTTCTAACTAACCAAGTTGGGATAGCTGACAATCTGCCCAAGACAATACTTAAAAAACAGCAGGCTGCACCATCCTAATCTGCAGGACTGATGGATGGTGCCTAGAAAGTTGCAAAAAAAAAACCCCAACAACCCTGCCTCAGGGAAAACTATCCCTCTATCTGTATCCTTATTAATCTCAATCTGTGAGAAACTTACCAATCTCTGCTTGAATTTCTGTGATCTTTTGAGCCCATATAAGCAACTCTCTTGACACGTTCTCAGCTGCCAGGATCATTTCAGTATCTGAAACACAAGTAGCAAGAGCAGCTCTTCAGACCTGAAGCTGTCACCTGGTCTATCGAGAGCCCACTTCCTTTCATGCATGAAACAGTCCTCTGAAGGTGCCTGTCGGTCTCTGTAGCTAGGAAGTGGGTTTCTTCCCAGGAAGGAACCCATTACGAGGTCCCTGGAGGCAAATCTTACCAAACCCTAGAGAACCATGGCAAGTCTGGCCTTTCAGAACCCTGACCCAAATCTTGTGCCTTGCGGACTGGCATCGGGTTGGTGGAGAGGCTGGAGGGTAGCAACGAATGAATGGATCTCCCCCCCCCCCGTTGACCCTTGGGCTTCATCCTGTTGGCTCCCTCATGCTTTGATTAGATTATATTCCCGCCTGTCACTAGATTGCCAATCAATTTATTTACTGTCTGGAAGGACTTTTTAATAGCTCCTGGTTCTTCTGCAGAACCAGTTTGGAGGTGACCTGGAGAAGAACTCAAGGCCAGCAGCAGATGGATGCGAATGCTCCTTCCACTCCAATGTAACCCACCAATCTAGCTAGAGGAAGGAAAATAGGCTCGGTGACCTTGGGGAGAGGAATGCAGTTGCACCTTCAGAGTGGAACTCTTTACTTACCATTAAGGTTAGCATATTCAGCATTCCGTGAAATCATGTAGCTCCTAATTTGTGCGACTGCCTTCCGAATTGGATCCCGTTTTGCCTTTTCAACAGCACCTGAAGGAGAGGTTTAATTACCATATAATAATAAGTTGGATTGAGAGACATTTGGTGTTATGATCAAGACACCAGGCTAGAAAGAGGGAGACCATGAAATCTTTTCCCACCTTGGGCACGAAACTGTCTGAGTGACCTTGGGCCAGTCACTTTGGCTCAGCCCCTAGGAAGGAGGCAATGGCAAACCCCTTCTATAAACCTTGCCTCTCTGAAGTCCAAGCCTGCATTCTTTTACAATTCCAGTAGCTTGACAGAAGGGAGAAATGACCAATTGCTTTTCCCTAGAAGGGCTGAGGAAGATTGGGGAATGGATTTAAACCAGAGGTGGTATTCTACCGGTTTGGGCAAACCGATAGCAGAAAAAGCTGCCACTCGGGTGAACCGGTAGCAAAAAATGGCTACCTGTTCAGCCAAACCGGTAGCTAAAAAACCCCTCTACGTGCGCATGTTCTCCCTCTCTTCTGCATATGTGCGTGCTGATCATCTGAGAGGACTCTTTGATCCGCTCAGCTGATTGGCACACTTCTTTTAGCTACTGGTTCAGCTGAACCAGCAGCTAAAATTTGGCAGGCTAACCTGGCTTTGTATTCTCCCTCTGTCTCCCAAGCTCATCCCCACATACCATTACGGACCCTCAGAACTGATTAATTAGTTGGATAAAATTAAAAACTTACATAAACTGATATACCAAAGGGTGTACAAAAACAGGGAGAAGAGCATGAGAACGCCGAGAGTTGCACAATTGTAGCTTTGGAGACATTCTTGCAATTTGTTTGGAGGCCCTGTGTTTGGAAAGGAAGCCTTGATTAGAAACGATCTTAAGAGGTAGCAATAAAGGTCACACTATCTTCATCATGCATTTTCACATGCTGTGGGACCCTAATCTACAACTGCTCCAGAGCTGGGCCCTCAACAAGGAAACCTGTTCATTAAGAAGCCATCATGAAATGCTCACCTTTGGAGGAGATGATCAACCTGCCCTTCACTCTATTATAGACACAACACCCATTCCAGGCTTCAATGAGTAAGTAGGGAGCAGCGTTTGGACAAACCACGGAAGGGTCAAGGCACCCAGCCCAAGAAGGAACCAATAGATTTGGGCCTTGGAACCAACTGCTCCTTGACTCTCTTGGGATGAAACAACTTCCCGTGCCCTTCCCTTCCCTTCCCTCCCCTTTCCCCAGGGAGTTTCCATGGCTGAGGAAGAGCTTCAATCTGGATCTCTCCAATACTAGCCCACCCCTTCACCACTCGCTCACACTCTGTGCTCTTACTGTACCCAGCAGCCCAAAGCAGCCAACTTAACACAGCACCACGACTGGGACCAACTTTGCTCACCCTCAGCAGACCAATGGCCGGCCTTGGGCAACAAAATTCCTGAAGCCCACCGTAGAAAGACAGCTAACCGTAGCCAAATTGGCAAGGGGGCTTCTTCCCTTATGAGAGAGTCCTTCTCTGTCTCTCCCTGTGATGGAACTTCCCCCGTATTTGCTCCTCTCCCCTGAAATGGCTTCCCTCAGCTCCCCCCGTTACTGGGGTCCTCAAAGGTTTTGTGGGCCGTGCTGTGTGTCCTCCTCTGAGTAGACCCTCCACCCCCTGTGCTTCCTCTGAGAGCACCCCAGGCTTAGCAGGGGGTCTCCATTCCCCCTCTGTCTGGAGAGAGTCTGCATCCTCCCTTCCCTCAGACCTCTCCTCTCCCCCCATTGCTTGGTACGCATCCCCACAACCACCCCGGTGATGGAAGGCTGTGGGGAGGGCGAAGCAGCATCAGACCTACAAACAAGCCCAAAGTGCGAAGGTGGCTAATTCCAATTTCCTTGGCAGCTTAAGCATTAGGTGTAGCTTTCTGCAGATAAGCAATTTTAAAGATACTTGAGATAAACACATGTCCACCATCTGACAAATGTGAAAAAAAAAAAAGATTAAAGCTACAAAAATAATTACAAAATAATAAATAAATTTTAAAAAAAGACAGAAACCCAATTGACCTCCAATATGTCAAATGGGATCAGCCCCAGGCTAATGTATCACCCACGAATCCTATTCCTAAAAGCACAATGTCTGCCTAAAGGTTCATCAAGCAGGTGGCCTTAATGAGGAAGCTTTGTTTTACCGGGTGAGAAAGTGCAGGAATTGCATTCCAGTCAGGGAGGAGGAGGATGGTGGGATCCTTGAAGCTCTCTGAGCTTGCTTGTGTCCTTGCAGACATTCCATTACCCCACTAGGTAACAACATCAGCGTACAACGTGGGTAATGAAACATCTGCAAGAAAACAGCCAAGCTCAGAGAATACCAAGGACCACGGAGTTTGGAGTGATGTATCATCAATAGGTTGATATATCAATTATTCTTCTGGACCCCAGGAAGGTCAAGTGTCCATGTCAAAGTCCTGATCCAGTGCCAGGAAATTGTGTGGGCCTACATGGGGTGAACAGATTCAGGCATGATTGTGTTTATTTGGACTATGGCCCTGTTGTGGGAACATTCCAACTTTGGTCTTAAGACGGCTTGCACCTGTTTGTTTGTTTGTTTGTTTGTTTGTTTGTTTGTATACGCCACCCACCCCGCTGGCCAAAGCAACCTGTCATCCACTGTGCACAATCTGGGGGTTCTCTTGCAGTCACATCTCCTGCTTGAAGAGACCTGGAACTCTCTCTGGAAGCAACCTGGCCACCAGCACAGCTTGCAAAGTAGGGCTGTCATACGGGCATCCTGAGGCATATCCGTCATTGCCTGTGCTGCTCTCTTCTGGACTAGAGTAAGCTTCAAGCCCAGCACCAAGTAGAGCATCTTGCAGTAGTCAAGCCATGGATGTCCAGGGAATGGGTAACTTTCTGAAGGACCTTCTGATCTAGGAAAGGGCAGAACTGGTGCACCAGATGGAACCGGGCAAGGCTTCCTGGCCACAGCTGTCACCTGTTCACCAAGCAGTAGCTGTGAGTCCTGGAAGACCCCCAGATCTTTCATTCACATTCCATGGTCTGGGTTCTTCATTCCTGGCTGGAGCCTCCATTGTCACCACACAAGGTGCGTCCTTGCATGCCAGCGAATGATCTGCAGGGTCTTCCCAACAGGGACTAGTAGACCTCCCAGGTCCCGTCCAATGATGATGCTGATGACATATTTGGAGGAGAAGATGGCAGAAAAGATAGCTTACCTTTTCCTGCTGGCGGTTTGGGAGCCATTTTACCTCATCAGTGCATGTAACATCTCAGCCCAATGTACACAGCTGGGGAATGGAGCAGATTATGAGAATTAATGTAAGTGGAAATGCAAACATTTTGGTTACAATGGTGGACAGCAAAATGGAGACAGCTTCAGAATTAAGTAATACCTCCTTTCCTGGATTTTATGTCCTCCTAGCGGACAATCACTTAAATATGAGCCAGCAATGTGCTGCACCAGCCAAAAAGGCCAATGAAATCCTATCTTGCAATAACAGAGGGATAGAATCAAGATCACATGAATTGTTAGTATCACTTTATAATGCCTTGATAAGCCCACACTTAGAATGTTTCATCCAGTTTTGGTTACCAAAATGTAAAAAAGATGTTGAGACTCCAGAAAGAGTGCAGAGAACAGCAACAAAGACGATTGGGGGTCTGGAGGCTAAAACATATGAAGAACAGTTGCAGTTCATTCTAGTCCAATGAAAAGAAGGACTAGGGGTGACACGACAGCAGTCTTCCAATATTTGAGGGGCTGCCACAAAAAAGAGGGGGGGGTCAACCTTTTCCCCAAGCACCTAAGAAAGAGCAAGAGGCAACGGATGAAAACTAATCAAGGAGAGAGCCAATATGGAACTAAGAAGAAATTTCCTGACAGAACATTTAACCAGTGGAACATCTTGCGTCCAGAAGTTGTGGATGATCCATCACTGGAGGTTTTTAGAGGAGAGATTGAACAACCATTTGTCTGATGTGGTATAGGGCTTCCTGCTTGAACAGGGGGTTGGTATAGAAGACTTCCAAGGTCTCCTCCAACTCTTTTATTCTATATTCTGCTACATCTTTAGGTGAAAATGTGGAGTAAGTTTTTAGGGCTTTCCTCAGAAGACTAGATGCTAATCTGGAACTCCATTCCCCATCTCCTTTCTGGCCAAAGTTATCCTCTCAAGCGTAATGTAGAAGGACTCTATGTCCTCCCCTGGAGTCAGTTTAGAGTGTTTTAACATTCATTATAGAATCGCAGATCGCTCAAATGCAGCCCAGAAATAAAAGGTTGGATTGCACTGGGTTGCACAGCCATAAGGAACATGAGACAAATGTGGAAAAGCAAGGACATCAGCCTGGCAACCAAGCGTAGGTTAGTCCGCCCTATCGTGTTCAACATAGTTACCCATGGTTGTGAAAGCTGGATTTTGACAGGAAGAAAATTGAGTTGTGGTGCTGGAGAAGGTGCCTGCACATTCCTTGGGGAGCAAAGGTGACTAACAAGCAAGCCCTGGAGCGCATAACACCAGGCGTGTCGCTGGAAGGCAAAATCAAAAACTGTTTCTCCCTTACTTTGGCCAAGTCATGTGGAGGAATTCACTGGAGAAGGCAATGATCTTTGGAAGAGTTAGCAGTACGAGGAAACTAAGCTGGACACCCTCAAAGGCGACCCCAGCCAGAACAGAGAATAATGACTCGAAGAAGCGGCACAAGATCGGAAGAGGTGGGGAGACCTGACCCATAGAATCGCCACGAGTCAGACACGACTGAGTGGATAACATCATCTTCATCATTCATTGGGCTTTCCCAGTCACAGGTTGGCAAAGAAGCTCTAATCTGTTGCATTGGACTTGTTACTTGGATGCTTGAGCCTGTGTGAATCGTTTCCTTAAACTCTTGGAGTTTCTCTATCTAATCTCTCCCGTTGCCGTCTCTGTCTCACCTCTCCAGGTTCTGCCTTCTTTTTGCTCTTGCAACCTGCCCCAATTTCCTCCTCGACTCCCTCTGCCTGTTAGTAGAGGGCAGTGGGCATAGGAACGGGATACCTACTCAAACTCTGGACTCTTGGTCTACTACCAGGATTGAACTGTGAGTAAGAGCTCCACTGTGCTTACTCTTTGTGTCTTCAGCTGGATTTTCCTTCTGGCAGTTTTTGACAGTTTGTTCCCTTATGATGTAAAATATTCAACTTCTGCCTCTCTTCCATTGGTTGGCTGCTGGGCCCAATCAGCATTCAGCACTTCGGTTTCTTTCTTTGACTCCCAGAAACCTGCATATTAATTCTCTAAGGAGTTTCTGTTGAAAGGCTGCTCGGTTGTGATGACTCCTCCATGTCTTCCTCAGAGGGGGAATGAGATCGTTCCAGGAATTACTGACCCCGAACTGCCAGCAGGAGAGGCCTGGGCTGGGGAGAACTTGCAGCGTTCATGTGGATGTCGTAATTTTGGCCTTGAGGCCGATCCGAGCCCTGAAAAAGCCACCGAGCGAGTGGATGGGGACTCTCCTCGGTCAGCAATCAGCTGTTGTCTCTGCTGAAATAGTTTCCCCAAAGAAGGCTGAGCGATCTGGCTCATCTGTCACCCCATTGGTCGCCAGGGTGGATCCTGCCAATCTGGCTGGATGACTGGGTGCCCCCTTCCGCCCTCATCGCTCCGCATGCGTCTCCCCCAAAGCTCTGCACTCGGGGGAAGAGGACGACCACCCCAAACTGGAAGGGTGCAGCGATCTTCGGTCAGGGAGAAAGGACAGCTGTGCACCCCCCCTTGCTAGAACCCCCAAAGAAGCAGAAAGCCCAGCGCATCCTGGCAACTAGAGGTCCGCAAGCAGGACCCTTGAAAGGGACAGAAGGTCAAGATGCTAATATAGACTTCTTGCTAGGAGAGTCCAAGGATTTTGTATTGTTGCACACATTTAACAGCAACCACAATAAGAATAAAATAGGAGAAGACACTGCTCGGAAATCCCCAGGCGCAGGCTGGAACAAGAAGTTGGAAAAGCAGGCTGGAGGAAGGAGGAAGAGGAGGAGATGGTCCTGGAGAGGTGGGGATACCAAGCCCTGTGGGACTTTAAGGGTCAAACCCCTTTTTTTGAATTGAACCTGGAAGCTAACAAGAGGCATGGTGCAATGGAGCACTCTCGTCACATGCTCAAGTCAGCAGGTTTGCCAACCGCCAGGCTGTTGAACTGTGCCGTTGTGTTTTCTGTTCACAATTGTGCAATTGTGAATCCTGCAAGATTGGAAGATGGGGAGAGGCCTGGCCCACAGTGAGACACGACTCAATGGATAGCAGCATCATCTTCATCATCATCAAACTGTAGAATTCTGGACCCGATGAAGCTGCTAAATCGTCTTCAAGGACAGCCACACATCTAGTGACTACTGCAGTAGTCCAGTGGATATAAAGAAACTGTGTGTGTGTGAGAGAGAGCATCTTTGAGTCAGTCCTTGACTCCTGGCAACCATGGTCTCCTTGGCACTTGCCTTGCCTTCTTCTTCCTGGGGTTGAGAGTCAGAGATTGGCTCAAAGTCACTCAAACGGTCCTTGTGTCTAAGACAGGACTGGAACTCTCTGTCTCCTGGTTTCTGGCCCGGTGCCTTGAACCCTTACAGCAAACTGGCTCTTAGCAACTCAGGAGGAAGGTGGGGAACAGCGGAGTTCCCCCAAAGCTACTGGGAATCTACTCGGCTTTTCCTCTGAAGACGAGAATTTCTCTCAGACAATAATATCCAGGGCCAATCAAGAGGTAACAATACATTAGATACAAACTCAAGTACTGGTGGATCGTGATTTCTATCACCGCAGGAGTCCTTACAGCCATCTTGGCAACATCAGTCCAAACATGTAAGTTGAGTTCTTCTTGCTCAAGGATGTTTTCCTTTCCTGGAAGCTGAAGAAGCCTTACTTACTTTCGTGAACGTGACTTTTTCATGGAATCCAGTTTAACAAGAGTTGGAAGGGATCTTGGAGGTCTTCCAGCCCAGCCCCCTCAAGCAGGAGATCCTATACCATTCCAGACAGGTGGTTCTCCACTCTCTTCTTAAAAGCCTCCAGTGTTGGAGCACGCACAACTTCTGGATGCAAATTGTTCCGCTGGTTAATTGTTCTGTCAGGAAATTTCTCCTGAGTTCTAGGTTGCTTCTCTCCTGGATTGGTTTCCATCCATTGCTTCTTGTTCTGCCTTCTGGGGCTTTGGAGACTAGGATGACCCCCCTCTTCTTTGGGGCAGCCCGTCAAAGACTGGAAAATTGGTATCATGTCCCCCTAGTCCTTCTTTTCTCTAGAATGGCCGTACCCAGTTCCTGCAACCGTTCTTCATATGTTTTAGTCTCCAGTCCCCTAATCATCCTTGTTGCTCTTCTCTCTACTTTTTTTTCCAGACTCTATGACTTTTTTATAATATGGTTAATCAAAACTGGATGCAGTATTCTAGGTGTGGCCTTAATAAGGCTTTATAAAGCAATACTACTAATCCTAGGAGATCCTGATTGGAGAGCATTCACAGAACGCAATGTAACCAGAATCAAGTCACCATCTTTTTTGGCACCCATTTTGGCAAAGATGGATGTCATTGATGGCTAATCCTCTCCTTCAGAGAATGCTTAGATATTGAGCAGTGGGTAGGAGAGCTGTATTACCCCATGGGATCAAAACATTAGAATGCATGTGATGTTTCTCGCCGACACATTTTATGAAAAGGCACACAGAAGCTCATCCTCATTTGGTCAGGTGATGAAAATCATCTAAGGATGTGAACTGTAGCTCAAGACCACTTAGATACCTAGAAGCGTCTTCAATATATACATTTATTTTTTAAAAAATATGAAATGCACTGAGGAAATGTGATGGACGCATGGACTATAGCACGATTAAATGATATTATAATAAAATCTCAATAAACACACTTTACATAACAAAATACAGCCTGTTTCAGTTTCAGTTTCAGTACAGCCTGATTAGCAATAGCAGCTGATTGTCGTTGGATCGGCCTCCCGACGATCAGCTGTTTCAGGCTGCAGAAATTGCCATCACCTATTGCCGCCACTACGGGCCCCATTTTCAGCCTCCGTGTTCCCCATTTTCTGCCCACTCCAGGTGGCGGGGTCAGAATGGGCAGAAAATGGGGCGCAGGTCAAAAACAGGCCGTGCAGAGGCCAAAAATGGGGTGCGCGGAGGCAGCAATGGGCAATGGCAATCCCTGCAGCCTGAAACAGCTGATCGTCGGGAGGCCGATTCAGCCAACAATCAGCTGCCATCGAGGGGAAGAAATCATTTTCTCAGGCCCTGGGGAACCAGACTCACTGGATTAGCCTTCTCCCACGTGAAACTCTTCAGAAGATGTTGCATTGGTGAAAGCTGATGGTCCAAGCATCAAGAGGGCATCTTCGAATCTTAACTCCTATGTGTCTTAATCCCTTTAGACAGTGCAATACTTGCAGAAGACTGGGGTCCCTATGAAGAGCCTATGAAAAAACTGAGGATTACTTTGTCCATCGGGGTCAGGGATGAAAAGATCAAGCATTATGAGAATGGTAAGTGCATCACAGTGTAGCCACATCAGAACAAGCTTCTTATCGGGTCATGTCCCTCTTGGAGTGCCATGGTTTTATATCCCTGCTGTTCAACCCCTTCTTGGAGCTCCTCCTTCCAACGGCTTCAATTGTCCTTCCTGTTTAACGCTGAAGGTTCCAGAACTTTACAGTTCAGCATCTGCTGCTGACCAATTGGAGCTGGTGAGCTGCCAATCAACAGAAAACAAATCATGAATTCCACACCTCCTTTCTCAGTGGTTTATACAGTGAGGGTCATCTTTATAACGCTACGTTCATCTACTCATAAATAAATCTACTCAGTCAAGACCATGAAGTAAGGGGCATGCATAAGTCCCCTGTCCTAATTTCTTTTTCTCTTATTTGTATCCATTTTTTATATTCATAATTATGTTTATACTTATATGTACTAACCAATGTATGCTTGACAAAGAAATAAGTAAATAAATGAACCCAAAGCTCAGTCTCCAAATAATTGATTTTGTAAGGGTCCACCGAGCTTGGTCAATCACACAAAGAACACATGGAGACCACTCCCCAGGTGAAAGTTCCCCTCCCACTGCCAAATACAGGCTACATACAGCCTTAGATCTATTTCACATGAACAAAGAGACTTATATGACAAATGATTGGCTGTCATTTAGGTATCTAGCAACTCCATTTTTGAATATAGATGAAGTCAGGGTAAGAGATGCATGAATATTAAAAGAAAGCACTAAGCAAGTTCTTATCTTCATTGTGCTATGGGCTTGGCCATACCAAGTACACAAACGTCTCTATTTTCCTCTATTTCCTGGGACAGCCAGAGCAACTGACAGAGGAGTTAGGTCATATAAAATCAGGCACATCATTAGAAGCCAAAATCACGAGGCCAGGTCTGATTTACTTTGGCCTTGGCATGCGTGCAAACCCATTGGAGAAGGCAGTGATGTTAGGCATGGTTGGTGGGACGAGAAAAAAGGGGCAAGCAAAAAAACACCCTGATTTGATTCTATTAAAACCGATACCAAGACGAAAGAGCCAACAATCAAAAGAAGCTGTGCTTGACAGGGTCGCATTCAGAGCACTTGCCTAAAAAGTCCCCAGGAATTGGACATCATTGAATGGTTAAAACAACAACAATAAAAAGTTCTAAGCCAATATTTAGCCAGCCTTAGCTCCTAAAAATAGTTTCTGTCTGGATTTGTGGCTGGGCTTCATGAGGAAATTGGAGAGGGCAGCCAAGCTAGTGATGGCCTCCATCCTAAAGTCTATCTATATAGCCAAGCCAGTTTCCAGCCTTTCCTGAGGGGACCCATCATGGCTGCCCTCCCTCCCCAAAGACACTTCAACCCTTCCCGCCAAAACCTGACAGAGCCCACTTCTTTTCTTTTATTGGCTCTCAAAGGTCAGGTGACTCTGGATGGACCTCTTCATGATTAGTTGGCTCTCACACTGACATCTGTCATGGAAGAACCGCCTCCCTGAGCAGTTGATAGGCCCTTGTGCTCCTTCTTCCCACCCCTTGTGGCTGTATTTAGGTTGATCCACCTGCCAATCAAACAGCAGCATCCAATCAAAGGGCTGTTGCTAGGCAGGAGGCAAGAAGGGGGAAAGACAAAATGGCTGCCTGAAGCTCTGCCACCATAGGCCCTGATGAGGAAATGGCTGAATAAACAGATCCAAAAGCAGGAGACAACATGAAGAGTGACACTAAAAGATAGGCAGCAGTGACCAATCAAAGGGCTGTTGCTAGGCAGGAGGTGAGAAGGAGAGGAGACAAAATGGCTGCCTGAAGTTTTATTGCCCCCAGAATGACGCCTTTGCCATTGCCTTTGGAGGGATCCTCTGCCTCCAGCGTCTTCCTACCTCACTGTTGCCCAGATGGGCAGCTGGGGTGACCTCCATGCTGTGGGGGCCCTGCGAGGAGTGTCTCTTCTTGGCATGGGCTACCACCATCATCCCTCCCTCGCCCTCCGGGGACCGGATGAGGCAGCATGCTGAATAGGCCTTCCGTAAATTGGTCCGCCATTAAACTCGAGCGGGCAACACAAGTGGCTTCTCTCATTGTGAGGCGGAATTGGGCACACAGCCATCTTGCCTGGTACAAGCGCAGGCTGTGAGCATTTCTGCAGGGCAGGCGGACAAGTCCTCCTCCCCATCGCCTCTTCCTCCCCTGGGAAGGCAGCCTCCTCTCCTCTTTTCCCCAAAATAGGCCTAAAAACAGCACTCTGACAGCTCCAGGGCTCCCTTCGCCCGTTGCAGGAGGGCCCCTTCCCCAATATCTCTGGTCACCCCCCGTGGCAGCTTTGGGAATCATGATCCTCTCGTTCACAAGGCTGTGGGTGGTAAAGTTCATTAGGAAATACAGATTTTTTTTCCTTTTATCAATCGTTGTGTTTGCCGGTTAAAATACGGCTTCCTCATCATGATGCTACTATTTGCAGTATATACTTCAATGTGGATTGTATGTCCTGGATACACCTGGATACAACCACCACCTGGATGACTGAGAATCTCCATAGACGTAAACTTGTTTGGCAACCTAGTCTCCATGACTGATTGATTCACAACAATCAAACAAAGAAATGCTTATAAAATCAATCAAATATACAGTGTTTTGAACAAGTAACGGGCCCCTTCAATGGGCACCCAGGTTTTTTTTAGCAGAATAGTAATGACGTCTTTCAGCCAGTGAATAAAATGTTCCAGAGAGAATTGCAGGAAGGAAGAAGCAAGAGAGAAAAACACAGCATTTAGTAGAAGATAAGCTGAAGGTACTGCATTTTGAAACTTTATATAGGTAGTCCTCGACTTACCACCCCAATGGAGCCCAAAATTTCTGTTGCTAAGTGGGACATTTGTTAAAGTCAGTTTTGATCCCGTTTTTTGCCACAGTTGTTAAAAAAATCACTGCAGTGCTTAAATTAGTCACACGGTTGTTAAGTGAATCTGGTTTCCTCTTTGACTCTGCTTGTCAAAAGGTCGCAAAAGGGGATGTGGGTGTGACCGCGTCCATCATAAACATGAGTCAGTTGAATTTTAATCAGGTGACCACAGGGACACTGCAATGGTCATAAGTGTGTGTAAGGGTGGGAATTTAGCAACTGGGTTCACACTGGACGGAGTAAAAATGCCCCAATCTTTACACAGGAGGATAAGGGAAGTTTTTTTGCCGCAGGAGCACACTCAGGCACATACACCCTCACCCCGTCTCTGTCCGTTTGTGCCAGAGCAACTTCTCCCCTCACTGGGTGTTAGCCAAGGGGAAGTAGCCAGAGCATGGAGCGGCGGTGAAGACTTGCACAAAAATGCATGGGCTAGGGAGGCAAGTTGGCGATGGAAAAGGGGTGGCCCGCGCAGTCTGTCTCTCGCCATCCCTGGTTTACTAGGGAAATGGAAGGGGCAAGAAGCGGGTCGGAGAAGAGACTGGGGCAGCCGGTCTCCTCTTCCACGGTTGGAAGCAGCTGAAGTCTGCTTCCCCTCCTCCGTGTCTGCATTCTGCTTGCATTGCAACATCCGGGGGAGCTGCAGCTGAGAGAACTTGGCAGTGCCCCAGAGTGCAAAATCGGTATCCATTTGTTTGCACAAAAGAGTGGGTGGGTGGAGGGCATCCGGGATGCGGACCTGCTGATGCGCGATCCCCAAAGGGCCAGATTGCGGGGTGGTGCAGCCCTGTAAGCCAAAAAAGCTGGTTTCCCAACTTTTGTTGAGCTTAGCGTAACGTGCAAATGAAGGCATGAAGCTACACCGGCTGCATATCTGCCTGGGTGCAGTCAGGAAACCAGCCAGGGCTAGCTGTCTGTCCTCAATGGGGCGCTCTCCAGTGGCAAGGAGTGGCCGAGAGGGGCGGGACCGGGTGAGCGATGTCGAGTTGGACATATCCATCCAGTCACATGACCATCCAGACCGTCATTAGGGCAGAGAAATGGTTCTTTAAAAATGTGAAGCCCACCACTGAAGTCTGGAGGATGATAACGTCTTGCTGAAGCCACCTGGGTGAAGATTTGGATGGTGGAAGCAGATTGACTAGTGAATCAATTGCATGATAAGCACCACTGACAATAACTCATTGAACACCTCTAACATTAAATCACTAAATGAATCTTGTAGTTCCTTATACAGTTCTGCTGGCAGACCATCTGGGCCTGGCGCTTTACCACTTTTCTGTCTCTTAATGGCTTCTGTTAATTCCATCATTGCTATTTTTTGATCTAGCATTTCTTTGATCTCCTCAGATATTATAGGTAATTTAGTTTTCTCTAAGTATTGATTAATTTTCTCCTCTTCTATTTCCTCTTGATTATATAGTTTCCCATAATAATTTTTAATCAATTTTTTCTGTCTTCAATGTGGTGACACACATTCCCATCTTCATCTAATAGTTGGTGGGTCATTTTCTTTTCTTTCTCTTTTTTCAACTTATGTGCCAACCACCTTCCTGGTTTATTCGCATTTTCAAAGAAGTTTTGTTTAGACCTCTTAATTTTGTTTGCTAATTCTTCTTTATCTATCAATTCTATCTTATGTTTTTTTAGGTCCATACATTTTTTAACTTCTTTTCTTTGTGGATTATCTTGTAGTTCCATCTCCAACTTTTTACATTCTTCTTCTAATTTACTTCGTAATTGTGTTTTTTAAATTTCTTTTATCCATGTATGTTATAATCAGTCCTCTCATATATGCCTTGACTATGTCCCATACATTTTGTAGTGAAGTTTCTTCTTTCTTATTTTCCTTAAAGAAACAGTCCGTTTCTTTCTGCATGTATTGTACAAATTCCTCTTCCATTAAGATTGATGTATTCATTGTCCACCTCGGCCTCTTTTTCTTCCCTTTCCATGTTATTTCTATCTGGTTATGATCAGCCCACATGCTTACTCCAATATTTATTTCCTGTATGTTTAACATTATTTCTACTGTTGCCCATACCATATCTATTCTCGACCAAGATAAATGTCTATTCAAATAAAATGAATATTGATTTTCCCCTGGGTGTATTTTCCGCCAAACATCCTGCAAGCCTATTTCTTCTGCCATTTTAAAAAATGTCTTTGGAAGTGTCTTTCTAATTTGTTTAGCCACCTTCTTTGTTTTATAGTCCATTTCTACATCTACTATCGCATTAAAGTCTCCTAGCATACATATATTGTTAACAGATAACAGATAATCAGAGTTGGAAGGGACCTTGTAGGTCATCTATTCTCATAATCTAGCTCAGGAATGGGCAAACTATGGCCCGCGGGCCGTATACGGCCTGGTGGGCCTTTTAATCCAGCCTGCGCATTTCAGATGAGCCCCAAAAGAGAACAGCCATTATTACATCTTCCTATTCCCACACAACCGATTCTAAGAGAAAAGATTCAAGAGGCACTTCGAAGTCCCCCCCACACCGCAGGTGCTCATCCACTTTATGGCAAGGGGCGTGGCTCAGTGAGTATGTCTTGTGCAGCTTGGAGGCGGTGCTGTCGTGAGCTTCAAGGCGGGCACCGATTGGTTGCGGTGGGTTGAATGTAAGATGGCGCCCAGGGATCTGTGAGGTGGAAAAAGGTGCGGGACCTGAGGTGGTGACGGCACGAGGCGACAGAGGGGCTGGGGTGAGCCAGAGCTGAACTCAGTTGGGGGAGGAGGGGGGAGTGCCGAGCCTTCTTTAAACAGGAGGGTGAGGCGCGGTATTCCAGAGGGAGGTGCAACATTTGGTTTGGTAAAGTGTGTA
>JAOYMU010000302.1:163322-179798 GCA_025802295.1 Psammodynastes pulverulentus | reverse complement strand
GACGCCGAGGAAGGGTGGGCTGCCCCCGACCAGAGTCACTTCTTCTGGACCCCCAAATCGGCCAAGGAAGCGCTGACTCTGCGGGCCGCCGGGTCGCTCTGGGGGGAAACGGCGGCCGGGAGTCGCGGGGCTTCCCTCCCGCTACCCAGAAGGAGCCCCTCCGCCCGACAAGCGCTCTCAGCTGATCGGTTGCAGAGACATGTTAATACCTGAACTGGGGGCCCAGAAAGGATGCGATGGAGGGAATGTCAGGGGGATGCTGCGCCCCCTCCCCCCAGTGAGCTCCCGCTCAGGCTTTTCTGGCTGGGGAGGGAGAATGCCAGCCAAGGGGGTCGGGAAAACGACTGGCAATAGCGTTGGCCCCCGCGGAGCTGAAAGTCTCTCTTGCAAGGAGGGGCGAGACAAGCCCCCAGCAGAACAGACCTCAGGAGGGAAGAGGGACGGGCAAGGGAGGATCCTGCCTGGTGAGGCTTTGGGGCTTCAAGAAGCATCTGGAAGTAGCTCAGGAGCCGGGGGGGGGGAGCCAGGACCTGAACTGGGACTGAGGAGACTCCAGGCCACTCCCTTCAACCATTTGATTGCAGGTAGAATTTGCAGAGCTGCAAAAGGGGCACAAAAGTGCCATCAAATATCTGATGGTTTCAAGAAAATTCTTTCTGCAGCCCAGAAACCTCCGAAGGGATCGAGTGGTGAACGGGAAGAAGGAGGAAGTGGCAAAGACCCCCCACACACACACACACGTTTCTTTCTTGCTGAATGTGTGCCCACTTTCTGTTGGTATAAACAGTCAAGATGCCTTCATATTATCCAGAGGTGAGATATAAAACATAGCTAACAAATGTCATTTAAATACCCTTTAATGTTTCTTCTAAAAACAGAACCAGTGGTAGACCGGTTGCGGTACATTTCCCGAGGAAAGCCCCCAACCAGCCTAGCCTCTCCATGAAGGGGAGCAGAGACATTTGACAACTTCACATCCCCCAAGGCTGCCTTAGACTGACTTTTACGATCAGAGGCCAAGGGCTCCTTGGGGGCCGGGAATCAGAAAACCAGTCCTGGGCAATGCTGGAAATGGCAGCGGGGCCTCTGCTCTGGCCAAGCTGTGCTCTTGGGGGCCGGGGGGGGGGGGCAAATCCAAAGATCTTTCAACTCAGCCAGCAAAAGCCGACCAGAACGAGGTCCTGGGGCTGTCCTAAGGGGAGTGGAGTTCCCACACGACTGCTCTGAAACGTTGGCTGAGCTACCAGTGGAGCAGAAAGGGTTGCAGGGCAGCCTGGATCGTGGTTTCCTTCCAACCGTTGCTAGGGAAATGCGAAGGCCTGAAGGGGATCTTCAGTGAAGCTTCAGTTTAATCACACAGTCCGGGGAGGATCTGCTTGAAGCATCACACGGGGAACTCTTTGGAGATTCAGTGGCTTTTCTGCTGATCCGTCCATCCTTCCAACCATCTTGTCAGCGTTCCAGAAAAACTCCAAGCCAAAACTCTTCGAGACAGGCATTTTCTCAAAGTTCCCTTTTATTAGAGTTGTCATGCTGGCACATCTGGGAAAAGCCGAATCTGAGGCTTCCAGGCTTTCCCGCAGTAATAAAAAATCACAAACCCATCCCCTGCACCCATCAGCCCATCACAAGGCCCAAATACCATCCCTCCCAATTTGAGACCTCCCTTAACCACTCCTCATCCAGGTGCAGGAAAGACCTGGCCCTGACTGCAAAGAAGAACGTTATTATGGCTAAGTACAAACACTCTACAAAATCCCCACTCCCAATTTCCCAGACACAAGAATGTGGCAGCCTGGAAGCTTCTGGTGCTAATATGGCTTCCAAAGCTGACATATCTGTTTAAGCAGATGATGAAACAGACAACTTTCAGATGAAGCACATGGCCACCAACCCTAATCCTGCAGTGGGTGTCCATCTTCCTTCACATAACCCACTGAATTCATGCTAAGGGGATAGTTTCCTCAACTGTGGGACGTTGGTTAAGGGCACGAACAGCTTTCCTCATCATGAATGCAGGCCACTGACTGCCGGGAAAGGGCTAAAAGGCACAACAAGGTTGCCCCTCTGCCCACTTTCAACCCCCTCTGCCCAACAGTTTCTGCCATGTGTAATAGGTCACTGGGAGTTGTGAAGTGCAAAAGTCTTCACACTATAAAATGTCATATGCAATTAAAAAAACAATGAATAAACAAGTTAGCGGATACACCTAGTATATCTACATTTTTGCAGTAGGTCTGAATGGCCTTGTTCAAGACACCTCACCCACGACTGGGCAAGGGTTTTGCCTCTCAAGCAAGGAAGGCGTGGCTGAATTCCTGAAGGAAACTTTGCTGACCAAGATAAAATCACAAAAGCAGGAAAGGTCCCTGACTTGCCAGCACGGAAAAAAGCAGGGGGAAGCTGACACGACTCCCCCCAGGTGAGACCCCTCCCGCTGTGCTCTGGCCTGCTGGACAGCACCCTGTGCCCCAGTGCAGTCTTGGCTGGCTTGCAGCCATGCGACCCGTCTCTTAGACCAGCAGCCCGCTTCTCCTGCAGGCTCCTGGCCAGCAACGCACAGCAGGGCTGGGTTAGCAGGTCCAGTTGCCAAGTCTTCGGACATGGGACTGGCTCGAGCGGCTTCCTGATCCTGCCCCCGGTCCTCCTGGGCAGCGCAGATCATGGAGAAATGAAGCACCGGGAGCCAGAAGAGACGGCGCCGGCATCTGTGAGCAGCATCCTCCCGGAAGCGGGCAGGAAGCCCAGCGCCGGGCTCTTCCTGTCCTCGCAGCGCCAGGCTCCTTGGGGAGGGCTAGGGAAGTGGGGAAGCCGTAAGCCTAGACGAGCGGAATGAGTCAGGCTTGTTCCCAGCGCCCAGCCCCAAGTAATGCGGATGGCAGCACGTAGATGCAGCTTCAAAGCTGCTCCCCCAAAATGGCCTCCTCCGTTCTGGGGCCGCTTCCGGGAGCCTCAGCCTCCAGCGCCAAGCCTCGTTCTGCTTGCGCTCGGGGCTGTGGAAGCCTCCTTGGCCTGAGAACTGGTGGCCAGTGCCTAGCAGCAAACCTGTGCGGGGCTTCTCCCAGCCTCAGGCTCCTCTTTGTGCTTGGCTGTTCATCACACCAAGTGACTGTCCTGGGCTGAGACAGCCCTCCCCCCCCCCACCCCGCACAGCTCGGGGTGGCTGGGTTGGCTCAGGCTGCTCCCGCACAGTCATTGCCGGCTGCCGATCGGGCAACGTCGTGACAGAATTATCTTTAGACTTTCTCATCAGCTTAGTCTCCAGTGGGCTCGTTATGGGGAGCCTCCATCCCGCTTCTGCCCTGACAGCTCCTTCCCCCTGACAGCCGCGTGGCGATTGCCTCTGCCAGGGAGGGGAGGGGAAGCACCAGACGGGGCCGGGACGGGCTCAGCTGCCTTTCTACGGGATGAAGCCAGGGAGTGGTCCAGGGCTCACCCGTTCCCCCCAACCCCCGAGGAGGAGGAAGCAGCGACTGCGCCCGGCCTGAATGGCCGGGCTTTAAGGGCTTCTCCTTCAGCCAGGCCACCTTATCTCGGCCCCGCCTGGCTGGAGATCTTCTCCCCCGCCCCGTCCCCACATATCCTCAGCAGCCGTGGGCAGGCGAGTATCAGGTCGCCCTTCCTGCCAGGTGTTGAGGGGGTGGGTTCAGCTGGCTTGGGAAGGTCAACTCCTTGGAGGATCGGCGAAGGCAACGCAGGCCACAGTGTCTTTGGCACTTGCTGGTGCCAAAGACCAGAAGGCAAGGTCTCGCTTCTCAGATTCTGCTGGCACCAGGTGTGCCAAGGGGTCATCCGTCACACATGTTTTGAGGCTTGCCTGGAAGTTCGGACCTGGTCCGAGCCCAACAACCCCCCCCCCCGCCTCGACTTCTGAAAGTGCGAACTGCTGCGTGCAGGAAAAGTAGGGAGAGGAGGGGAGGGGCTTTTGAGCCCTTTTCTAGCATCAAAAAAACCAATTGCCCCCAAGTAGCTGACGAGCCATTTTCGCTGCTTCCCTTTCCGCTCCAAACAGTACTTCTTGGGACAACTGCAACTCCACAGAGCAGGGGTTTTCTTCTAGCTCCCCTTCAGGAGCACCGACCCGAATGTTCTTGTGAAGTCCAGCAGTTTTCCAGATCACGGGCACATGTGTAAACTCTTCAGGATTAAGTGAAACCTTCAGCTGGCTAAATCAATTGTACAGGAGCAGGCGTGTGCGCCCGCGTGTGACTTCAGGAATGCCGGTTCCAAAGGCGCCACTCGGCAGTCAGAAGCTGCTCCTCGAGGAAAAGGCGGAGCTCTGAGGCCGCCAGCTGCTGATCTTCTAGCCCATTTCCTTTGCAGAAGGATCTCCTGCGCGGGGGACGACGGCGGTGCGGAGCTCGGAGCGTTCGCTCTGCGTTGAGCCCCGAACGTGGCACCCGACAGCCACCCCCAGCTCCTTCCTCTGGGCTGCACTTCCTCCTTCCCATCTACGCTGGCAACTGTGCCCACAGCTCCGGCGGCTTTCCGGCAAGAGAGAGGCCGAGAACCGGAGCAGGGAGGGCCGCGTCCTTTGGCCGCGCCGAGGGAGGCAGCGATAGCGGAGCAGAGACGCCGAATTGGCACGGGCCTAGAAATCTCTCCGCGGGGGCGTGAAGGGTGGAATCCCGGGCCGGCGTGGGGGGCTGTGCGGTTTGACAAAAGCCGGGCTAAGAACAGGGCCCGGTTTCTAGGTTCGGACGAGTCCGGGAAGCTGAGGGTCTCCGTAAGCCTGGGGTGGTTCTTGGCGGGCAGCCGAGGGTCGCGGAGGAAGGGTCAATTACTTCCTGGGCTGAGACGAGGGTTCGCCAAGCCGAACTAAGCCAGCCCGATCTGTTCCCCGCGCGCCGGGAATGGCTGCAAGTGAGCGGGAACCCCGTCGGTGAAAGTTCAGCCCCCAGCAGTCTCTGGCGAGAGGTTTGGGCCCCAAGAGGCGAGAGGTTGTGCAATAGCCCGCGGGGAGAACAGCGGCGCCCGGCGCGCACCTGCCGACGTGTGCTCGGCTGTGCTGTGGCAGCTGTCCCGGGCCCGCCCAGCCCCGGCAGTTTTGCCCTGGGAAGCACGCAGAGTCCCACGTCCCTGCCCCCTCCCGCCACAGGCTGATCCGCTAAGGGGAAGAGAGCCGGCTCGGATTACCCGCTGGAGCCTCCGGCTATTAGCAGCCCGAGCATGACCGGCCCTCTGTGTGTGTGACAAAAGGGTCGCTTGCCCCGGGTTTCGCCTCAGCAGCGCACATTCCAGAAAGGGGGGAAGGAAGGAAACATTTCTAGGGTTCATATTTTCCAATCCAAGAAAAACCAGACAAAAACCCTGAGCAAGTATAAAACCCTTTCTGGCCTCTAGCAATAAAGCTAAAAGGGTCCCTCAAAAACCATTTGGATTCCTCAGCTTGTCAGATGCAGAGTCCTCCCCCCCCACCCTATAGAGCCCCAGATTCCCATCATTTCACCAGCTCCTGAGCAGGGGGGGGGCTTGGGGGGGGCTCTCTGGCCGTGTGAGAAATTGCAACAGCTGGCCTTGGCAGGAAACCAGATCCCTGCCAGCGGCTGCAAGGCCAAAGGGCCAAGGAGTGGTGGATAGTGGTGGTGGTGGCAGCCACCAGGCCGGCTCCGTCAGCCGGTGCTCTGGAAAGCAAGACCAGGCGGCTGGGAGGGAGCCAGCAGAGCCCCCACACAGCTCAGCCACTCTGTGTGAAGGGAAGACCTCCTGCCCAAAGTCCTCCATGTCTCGCCCCTTGGCACAGGTGGGGCAGCTTGGGCAGACATTCAAGTTAAAGAGCTACACCTGTCATGGTGAACTTTTTTGGCACCAAGTACCCAAACTGGAATGCACACGCATGCGTGTGCATGCCAGAGCACCGGACAACCGAAGACCAGCTGGCTGGTGCACGCATACCTGATGGCAAACCTATGGCACGCATACCAGAGGTGGCACACAGAGCCCTCTCAGTTGGCACAAGCACCACTGCCAGCTGCTCTTCACGGGTGCCAGAGTGCTGGAGTGCAGGCCATTTTTCAGGCCGTTTTCTGGGGTGTTTTTCACACCAAGAATGGCTTGAAAAAGGGCCAAAACCCAGCTTTTTCTGGCCATTTTCCGGCACTCTGGCACCCACGAAGAGCAGCTGGCGATGGTGCTTGTGCCCATTGAGAGGGCTCTGTGTGCCACCTCTGGTATGTGTGCCATAGGTTCGCCAGCAGGGAGCTACAATTAGGAAAATGGGGGGAGGCATGGGATGTTTGCAGCCACTGGCCAAACACAGCAGCAGCTTCTGTCCGGCTGCAGGACTGTGCCCACCCAGGGATAAACATCATGGTGGGCTTCTGAGGCAGGATGGGGGCACGCAGGGCGGGAGCTGTTCAGAGCTGCTTGATTGATACATTGGGCAGGTGTAAAATGGAGGTTGTGTTGCAACTAGCATAACCGGCAACACCTGGCCCAGTTTTAAGCCAGCATTCTGACTGACCAAGCAGATGGCGGTCGGAAGAGGCTCGGACTTCCCAGCGTCTCTAAAGGCGGAGGGTGGTGGAGTCACAGCAGAGATGCCATCCGGAGGAAGGAAACAGCCCTTTCTCCTGCCTACGGGAGAAGCCCTGGCAGCAGCTGAACCCCCAACCGAGCTATCAATGCAGGGAGGACTTCCAAAGAGTGAGCTGCTCCCCAAAGGCTGGGAAGAGGCCCCGGAGAAGAGAGGTGGGCATCATCACCTCTGCTCTGAGAAGGAGTCCACGAAGCTCAGGGCCCCTATTCCAGGGGCAGCCCCCAGGACCAGAGGGCACAGCAGCTGCTCAGCCCTGCGGCTGCAGCACCACCAGACAGGCTATCCCCACACGGCCAAACTCGGTCCCGATAGCAGCCCAGCATGGGGAATGCGGAAGTGCTGCAGTCCTGGCTGCCCAAACAAGGGGTCCTGATTGGCTGTCTGGGGGGAGGCTTTCCAGCCGCCTCCCTGAGGGAGGCAAAGGCGCTGCCGGGAGGCTTGGTGGGGATTCATTTTCCCAGCCTGACCCACAGCAACTGCCCCTTGGTAAAGAGGCCTCAGTGTGAGGCACATTAAACCACTGCCCAGGGAGGAAAAAGGAATCCATCCTCCATGCCAGAGTGGGCTAGGAGCGGCCCTGCCCCCAACTGGCCAGACTGGAGAATTGCAGCTTTAGCTTCAGCAGCTCCCCCCTCCCTCTCAAAAAAAGCGATTCCTGCTCTTTCAAGGAGCCAACTGCAGAAGCCCAAAAGGCCACCATCAGTCTTTTTATTACAAAAATAAATGCCCCTGGAAGAGCAGAGATCCTTAAATTAAAGGGCTGGGGAGCCACCAGCTCTGGGAAGGGGACATCATGGTCCATTGTCCCCTACCTCCTCTTCTCCTTCACACTGTAGTTCAGATGCAGCGGGGCCGGCTGGAAGAAAAGAGAGGCATGTGAGTGCTCTGCCTGGGGGTGGGGAAGAGGGCAGCCCCCCCCCCCCGGAATGTGCCCTCACCTTGCCAAACCAGCGAGTGAGCCAAAGCTGCTTCAACGTCAGGTGATCTGGAAGCACCTCGTTGTCAAACAGGATCTGTACCTGGGTAGGAGAGGTGCCCAACACACCCATTAGCAGGGGCCAGGAAGCCCCCTCCCTGGGCCTTGGCAAGTGGCCCGAAAACCCTCCTGGACCGAGTGGGACCCTCACTCACATATTGCAAGGCCAGTTCCAGTCGGCAACACAAAACCCGGCGGAGGTGGCGGATCTGGGCCCGCACGGAGCAGCGGACGTACTTTTGCGGTGTGGGGGGGTGGGGGGGTGACGGAGGGAGAGAAGGTGGTAATGAAGCCAGCAGGAAGGACGAGGAGACGCTCAGCCTTGCAGGGACTCTCATAGTTCCAAGGCTCTTCGGTACCGGAAGTTGGGGAGGGGGCTGCCAGCCCCACCCTTCTTTCCCAGGCAGGGATGTGCCCACATGGGAAGAGGGGTGAGGGTGGCAAGAGGGGCCAGAACACCCCCAGAAAGCCCCAGGTGTCACGGTCTCCTCACCTGTAGGACGTGTTTGCTCTTCTCTTTCCCAGAGCTGCTGCAAGAGGAGAAGACAGGAGAGGCTGAATCCGGCCCACCTCAAAAGGGAGGGAAGTGAGGAAGCAGCTCAGGCACCAGAGAAAGGAAGCCCCCTGCCAGCCCTCCGATGCTTCCCCAAAAGGCTCGCCCTGCATTCGCAAGGAAGCAGTGATAGAAATCCCCAAGGACGGCCCCTTCCCACCGCCTCCGAACCAGCCAGGCCCCACTACTGAGGCTACTGGACAGCAGAGCCTGCGCTGCTCTTTCCCTGGCAAAGGCCCTGGGGGCAGCCCAGGGGACTGGTCCTGGCCCCTCCCCAGAGCCCGATTTTGCCTTCCCTTCCTCACCTCTGCTTCTCCAGGCACAGCGTGACGTGCTCGTCGAAGCGGTAATAATGAGCGCGCGAATGGTCAAAGGTGGTGTAGGGCAGGCCCACGCGGTCCGAGGCAGGGTCTGGGAGGGAAGGCAGGCTGTCAGCCACGGGCTCTGGCCACCCAAATCCCCTCTAAAGCAGACTGTGCGCAGGAGGAGGGCAAGCCTTACCTTCATGGCTGGCCTGGCTGCCCCGCTCCAGCCCCCGGGACTGGTAGAACTCCCGGATCCTCCTCTCCTCACCTGTGATGTTTGGGGGTGGGGGGGAGAAAGAAGAGGGGCAGAGGATGAGGGGCAACTTGCTGGCTGAGCAGAGGACACCTGTGTATGTGCGCGCCTGCGCGTGCCCTCAACACAGGCGGCTGAGCTGCTATGATCAGTTGGCTATTTAAATCACCCTTTCACAAGTGTTTCCTGAATGACTTACCCAAACAATAAATATTGTTAAATAAGCTTCTATAATAATCTTCAGAAAGAAAGCACAGAACTATTCTAAGATGTAAAACCTTTCATAACATTTGGATCTAAACCTAAAAATGCCTCGTAGCAGAAACACGTTGGGTGAGGGGGGGGGGAAAGACGTGGGGAACCTCTCTGTGTGGGACGTCCAAAAAAGACTCCTCCCCCCCCCCAAAGGAACCTTCCTTTGCAGCAGCGTAGGGAGAATCGCCGAGTGCCTCTCGGGAGCTGCGTTCCTTGGGGATGAGGGGTGGGGAGGGGTAGCGGTGGTTCCAAGACAAGGGGGATGTTTCAGCACCTCCTGGCCAGAAGGACACAGGCAGAGGTTGGAAGCCTCCACTGCTGCTGGCATGTGACTGGAAGAGCTTGCCCCACACAGGCCAGCGAGGTCCTTCCAGGAATCTCCCGCCACTGGCCATCACCGGTGCCCAGGAAGCACCTGAGAGCGGATGTGCCGGGAGTCTCCAGCCATACTTACTCTCCTGCAGGCCAGGCACCAGCTTGTAGACAATGTCCTGCATGACACGGTCCAGCTTGAGGTTGAGCAGCGGCTGCGTCTCGTGGATCTTGGTGCTGCACAGAGGGCAGTACTTGCTGGTCTGCAGGAACTTCACGATGCAGCTCTTGCAAACTGCGGGTGGGAAGACCTGCCATGACGGGCTGCCACCAAGGCCCTGGGGGACCGGGCAAGCGTGGCCCCGCCCCGCCTCTGCCTTCACTGACTATATGGCTCATACAGCTGGCACTATGAGCACGGGAGGGGGGGAAGGGGGGGAGTGCAGGGACCGGATCCAAGAGCTGCATTCTACCTCTAACAAGCGGAGAGGACAATGCTGTTTTGCCCTTTGAAAGAGTAGGCTTCCCTTTGTGCAGTAGAAGGTGCGAATAGTTTGACTGAAACCCCACAGCATTTGGATGGCTGACTCGCCTCACCCTCCTCTTTGACAGAGTCTCTGGCTTAGCAGATGAGGGGAATGCCAAAGCATCTGGAGCATCTGGATCTCAGCAAGCTCTCTCATGAGATCCGCCTTAAAGGAAGAACCAAATACGGACCATACGAGGGCATGTTCCATGGACCCCTGGCTGGCCACACGGAGGAGCAGCTCTTCTGCTTCAGTTTCAATAGGATTAGCAAACGGGGTCCATCAGGAAGGAGGTTCTTGTGCTATTCTAAACCTCCATCCATGAATGGAGGGGAGACAGCAGAAGACTCCCACAAGCCAGAGCTGGCTTGACATGAAGCAGAAATGGACTGCATCTGAATGATGAAGCGGAGATAGGACCCGGCTCATCATCATACACCAGGAATCTGGGCAGCCCCGTCCAGCACAGCAGGGGTGGCAGGGTGGCTGCCCTGCTGGGCCCAGGGCAGAGTTCTGTGGGCAGCGCAGAGCAGCAGACCTCGAGCAGCCATGGGGGAGGGAGGCTGAGGGGAGTTCCCCACTCTTTCCTCCAGGGAGGTTCAGCGGACAGGTGCCGGAGGGGGGAGGCGTCAGGAGGAGCACAGCTGTCCAATATCTGACAATCGCTGAATAAGCCAGTGGATGAAGACGGCGAGGAAGGGGGTTCAGGCAGCTTCCGAGAGAACCTCCTGAGCCTGAAGGGCAAATTTTCCTGGGCTTCTGGGGTCGCCTGGCAGCGGCAGGTCGCAGATGCTCTGGGGCCGGGAATGAAGGCACCGCGAAGACCCGGGCGAGAGCAGCTTCGGATGCGGGGCGGCAGAACCGCCCGGCCCCCCTCCCTCCCCAAGACCCCCGGCCCCACTCACAGGTGTGCAGGCACTCGGTGATGGTGGTGGCGTCGATGAAGTAGCCGGCGCAGAGGAAGCAGACGATGTGCTCGTTCAGCTCCTTCATCTTCACCTTCACCTCCTCCTGCGGACGGACGGACGAAGAGCCGGGCCGGGTCAGAGCCGCTGCCCGAAGGACGGACGGACGGACGGACCTCCCCCACCACCTCCCGACCAGGCTGCCCCGACTTCGGCACCGGAGCCCCGAGGTCCGCCTTTCCCACGTCCGCAGGATGCCGCCGGCGCGGAAGAGGTTGCCTCCCGCGACACCACCGAGCGAGCGGAGCACCCGCCCAGCACCGCCGCGCCTTCCCGCCTCACCTCGTTCCGCAGCGGGTCCATCTTGTAGACGGCCTGGAGCTGGTTCCGGAGCCGCATCGCGATCGCCATCGGGCCCCCCGGAGGAGGAGACGCCATCTTGGAGCCGCCAGCCCACTTCCGGGTGGAGGGCGGGGCCTGTGGCCGCCCGAGAGACTACAGTTCCCGCCGTGCCGCGCGGCTCAACCCGGACCACGTGCAAGGGGCGGTCTGCCCGCCGATGAGGCTGCTGGGGGACGGTGGGGGTGGCGGCAGCGGGGATCGCTGGGAGGAGGAGGGTCCTTTGGCGCTTTGGCGGCTTCCTCGTCCCAGTAAAACTTCCCGGAGCTGCTTTACGCGTGGGAGAAACGGTGCCCAAATTCCCCTGGAGGTTGGGGTCAGTTCTTTGGGCGGCTTTTGCTCGAACTCATTTTGGATAAGAAAAGTGGCGGCCTTTTGCTTGGGCTCCACAGCCTCGTTATGTGGGTGGGATTGGAGGTAGGATCCCCTCCAACTAGTGACCCGCTGGATGATCACCCGGGTGGCGCTCGGAGAAGCAGCCCAGCCCAACGCGCCCCACTTTCCCCAGTCCCCGCGGGACCTTCAATTGGCGCAGCAAGTGGTCCGAGCCAGGGGTTGCGAGAGAAACGGGGCGGGACGTGAGGAGGGGGAAAACAAAGTCGCTCCTCGTTTGAATGCGTGGAGGTGGCACCATCAGGTGGCCGAGGAGAGCTACTGCAAGGGTTCCTCGCTTAGAACTCTTCTCGCGGGAGGGGAGCCCGCTGGTCAGAGACCCCGCCTTCCAGCCAAATGGACACAGAATCGGACTCTAGGAACCAGGAAACCGAAATGAAGCAGGGGGCGATCTATTAGCTTCTGCCAATTAGTCCTAAATTGCTAGCGGTTTTCAAACAACCAAAATGATGCCTAGAATCCCTATAATTGTGGATATCTTCGAGGAACACTCAACTCAGTTAAGGAAGGCAAACCCAACCCGGGGCTGACTATAGAACGAATCAGGTCTTGCTCTTGTGGAGCTTCCAAGCTAAGCTAAAGGGGGGGGGGAGGCAACTGGTGTCTGTGACATGATCTCGACTTTTACCCACAATTTTCAAGAACATCAAGAATTACTTTGAAGTCCTGAATCTCATTGATAAGGAGACAGAGGCACTGAGCTCTCCTTTCCTTGTTAGTGACAATCTCCTCTCTTGGGAGCTGCCTCTGGCCAGGTGCAGGAATTCACGGCCTCCGTGGTGGTCACAGGCTCCTCTAGAGACATCCTACCTTAGATCTTGTATTAAGACGAGACCCGGCAGCCGCTTGTCTGGAGAGTCTTCTGCTTGAGCAAGGGGTTGGACTAGAAGACCTCCGAGGTCCCTTCCAGCTCTGTTATTCTGTTCAGTGATCTGGAAATGGATGGAATTTTTATTACCTGGTTGCTATGGTCCGGTCGTGCCCTGACCCAGCTGCACTTATGAACCACCTGTGCCCTTCAGGGGACGGTGGGAGGGACTGATTCAGACGGTGCCTAATGCCTCCTGTGGACAGTTGGGGTTTTTCCAGTAAGCATTTCAGTTCAGTTCCTGATGGAGGTAAATTGGGTGTGGACCTCTATCACCTCCAGGCAGCCTTTTTCTAGATTCAGTTCCTAGTTGGTGCCTTGATTTAAAGAGAACATCCAGAAATTATGCCAGCACTGATGGTGGAGAAATATTAAAAAATGAACTTCAATCAATTTACTTTTCCTTTTTCTCCAGCATCAGTGTAGGATCATTTTTGGAGCTTCATTTTGGCCAACACTGGTGATAAGCAAGGGGAAGCGGTCTTGCTCATCACTAACTCATCTCCTGCCTGGTCACTGTGGGAGATGAGCTATTTGCACAGCCCTTTGCCAATAGAGCCACCTGGAACTAATTCCATGTAGGCATAGTCCATAGTACTGATGAATAGAGGATAGTTCAGGGTTAACTGTGGGGGTCCTTGGTGGTCTCTGGGCTTGACAGTTTTCTCTCAGACATTTCATTTCCCACCTACGTAACATCTTCAGTGCTACTTCAGTGTCACCTGGTTTGGTAAATGAAACATCTGCAAGAAAACAACCAAGTTCAGAGAGCAACAAGGACCCCAGACTCTATAGTGGTGACTGGGACGTGAGCTCCAAAGGAATAGGGTCCTCTCCCTCCTATAGGCTGGAGTCCTGCCCATCTTGCTGCTGAGGGCAGCAGGTAGAGGGGTGACCATGTGGATCTCTGAGATTGTGGGTGCTGCTTTTGCCGAGGGCAGCTGGGTTGCCTTGAAGGAAGCTCTGGCCTCTCCAGGCCGAAGAGGCTGCCTCCTGATTCTGCATTCTTGAGTAATTATCATCTGATCGTCAACCTTCCCTTCTGGTGCAGATCAGCTACTCAGCAGCCTGGAGGGACTGGATCAGGGTGGGATTCTACCGGTTTGGACAGGTCCACGAAGCGCGCGATCACCGAACCGGTAGTCAAACCGGTAGAATCCCACCACTGGACTGGATTACCTGCACGCTTCATCTGGACCAAGACAGCACTGGTAGTTTCCTGAGCAACCCGTGTTGAGACTTGGATGGGAGACCCACACCTGTCTTTGGCCCTTTACGCTATCAGCAGCCTCTGATACTATCAGTGCTAGGATTTTACTGGAACGGCAATGCAGGTTGGGGCACTGGTGGTTCTTCTCCTTCCTCTGATTTCAGCAGGTTGTAGTATTGATGAGACACCCAGGGACTCCGCACTTATAAGTGTGTGACACTGGACCCAGTCTGCACCCCCTGCTTTTTAACATCAATGTGAAGCCATCGCGGAAGGTCAATACGCTGCTGATGACCCCCAGCTATATGCATCACTTTCTGGAGCCGTTAGGGCTTGTGGGCAATCATGGGAAGCACCTGCAGTTGAGCCAAGCAAGGTAGATGCCATGTGTGTGCTGGGGTTCTCCTTGGATGGCAGGTTGTCCTGGCACAAACAGGCACTATGGATGCAGGAGCGGTTTTAAAAGCAGCAAGGGGGCCGCAGGATGAACTTGAATCTAGAAGCGACTTTTGCCTTCTCTAAGAGAAGCCCCTGTAAAGCCTTGAGGCCCTCTCTGCCCGTCTGCTCAGGCGGCGGGGGGGGGGGGGCTTCTTCCCCTGCAACCCTTTTGAAAACATGGCTCCTGAAGGGGGCCCAAGCAAGCAAAGCCTGGCGGGCCAGCCGGGCCTGGGAGGGGCTCCCCAGCTCGCTCGCAGCACCTGCTGAGCCTCAGATTGCTCTCCTCCGCTCGGCCGAAAGAATGGTCGGCAGGGCGCAATTTCTCGGCAGCGTCCGACTTTGCCCAGCGGGCTTCCTCAGGCTGCTTTCCTCCGATGCGACGGGGCAGAATGGCTGCCTCTCCATGCCCCGTGGCGGAAAGGGAGTGCTCTGTCCGAGCCCCCACGACCGCCCTTTTCGCCAGGACGAAGGGCGGGGCGGGCGGTTCGTCTCCTCCTGGTCAAGGCTCGGCGCACTGTGACTTGCCGTCTTCTCGGCTCGGCTGCCCATCGACGCTAGCCCGCTGGTGCTCTGGACCGCCGGGGCGTCCTCGTTCACGGTCCGCGCGCAAGGGCAGGGGCGCTCTTCTGAGGATCCGAGGCCGGCGCACTGGTTAGAACCAGCGCTCGTCGCTGGGTGCTGCGGCCCGGCAGCGTGGCTATTCCGGCTCTTTACAGGGCGGATGGAACCGCCCGCCGTTTGGGAGGAGTGATGTACCTGTTTGCCCGGGCTCTCGTCCCGGGGACGGCGGAGCGAGCGCAGGCCCGGGAAACAGCTGCCGGCGCGGCCTTCCCACCCGCTCCCCTCCCGGGGCATACAGGCAGGTCTTTTGCCGCTCCCAGTCCACCAGCTTCTCATTCCCGAGCTCCAGGCCTTCCCTTCCCTGCTGGCGGCCCGGCTCCTTCCCAGAGCAGTCCTAGGAGGCCGGGAGGCCTCTCTCCAGAGCCGTTCCAGCCAGAAACGGGGCCTGTTTCTCATTAGCCGGCTTGATCGAATCAGGGCCATTAGCTCGGCTCCAGGCGGCGCGCAGGTCTAGGGCGGCGGTGGATCCTGAAGGAAGGGCCGGAGCAGGCCTCGCCGCTCAGCGCCCGCCCAGCGATCCGCCCTATCGAGGAGGCCGGCAGGGCCAGGGCCTGGCGCGTGTGGGGAGGGGGGGGGCACTAGCATTGCGGCTGGAGTGGGGTTCTAACTCGCAGGGGAAGAATTGGAGAGGAAGACCCTGGACCGCGGGGGACGGGAGGCTTCCTGGTTTGGCGCAGTGCATGCCCAACACCTGCTGAGGCTGCCCCCTCCGAACAGGCTGACAGGGGAGGCTGCTGCAGCTCCCGGCGGCTTTTTTAGAGTGAGCTGCTTCAGATGAGTTGTCCTTCCTCTGCCCGGGACCATCCCCGAGAAACTCATTAAACAGCTGCAGATGGAGGAGGCCGTCTCTAAGCAGAAGCTGACGGGCAGCTGGCCTTACTGCACCATCCACCAGGCCATGTCTCCCAGTCTTGGGTTGCCCAGGAAAGAAAGGGGGAAGAAGGAGCAGAGAGCTTTCTTTGAAAAGGAGATGGGAGTTAACTTAAACCTGAAGGGAGGCAGCCTCCTACCAAAAGTTCAGCTGGCTGCCCCAGGGTGGCCCGCAGTCGCCAGGAGGAAGCAGCCAGCTGCTCCCCTGTGCCTGCCAGTCCCGTGGAGCAAAAGGGCAGCATTTTCCCCATTTGTGATTCCTGGAGTAATAAGAGGAAACTCCTCTTTCCTGCTGCTTTTTCCCCTGAGGCAGCCCTGAGAGATTCTGGCTGGATCCCCGGGAGGGGAGGCAGGAGAGAAGAGAGGGACTTGGGCTCCCAAGAGAATCTTCCCACCCACCAGCTTCCAAATCCAGCTGAGATCTCCACTCCTTTCCTTTTCCTCTACCTGCACACCTGGAATAAAGAAATGCAGCAGGGTTGGCAATTCACTGAGCTGCTCCTCTGCAACCTGGTGCACTGGAAAGGCAGGATGCAGGGGAAGGAGGTGCAAGCTAGTGGAATCTTCTGTGGCCACAACCATTGTCCTAAATCAGAAGGATTTAAGGGAGGGGCTCGGTGTTATGGATGATGCTGGAGGGAAACCTACTCTGCACTCCCAGTCTCTAGGGCCTGAGCAATGACCAGTCTTGGCTCTTGACTTCCTCCAGGGCCAACTCCCACATCATTTCACGAGTGTTCATCCCAAAGTGCATAGCTAAATAAGAAGTTTTACAATGTGCAGAAATGGACAAACTAACATTAGAATTAAAATAGAAAGACGATGGGGTATGCTATGAAACATGGGACAAATGGTACACTTGGCTAAGCAAAAGAAATAAAAAGTAGGGAAAGGTGAAAAGAGCAATAATTGGAATAAAAGGTATATAAGCTAAAGGTGTATATAATAGATCTGATATGTAAGTAGTATAGAAGGTAGAATATATTTGGGATAATGTGTAGTAATAGTAATGGATGCATACAGAAATGTGTATACAAAAGTATATAAGGATAG
>JAOYMU010000302.1:145917-159973 GCA_025802295.1 Psammodynastes pulverulentus | reverse complement strand
CCCCGCCCTCGCCGCTCAAGGCGGTTGTCCAAAGAATCCCCGAGACCTCCCAATCCACGAGGAAAAGGGAGGCATGAATAAGAACACGTGGCAAGAAACTGAACGCACTTTTTCTGCAACAAGATTTCAGCTTGGATTTTAATTGCCTTTGGTACAGTAAGGGAACAAGTACAACCTTTCGATTTAAGTGATGAATATTTGCACAAATATAAAACAATAAGGACATAAAGATTCAAAAAAAGTTACAAGAAAAAAACAATGCTTCTCGAATGATTTCAGAGTGTTGAGGAAACAGCCACTTCCGGAAGTCACTTTGGCAAACCCTCAAAGCAAACCGAATCTTAGGCTTAAACGTGCTTCGAAATGCTCACACTTTGCATATAATTGACATACAAATTAATACAAGCTGGAAAGTGAATTGACCTGACTTGCTGTTGACAGCAGATGCGGAAAAGTACACCCTTCAAACTCCGGATAATAGAAGACCAGCAGCTGCTCTCATATCATATGCAACCGTCAAGTAAAAAGTGAAGAAAGAAGCTGAAATGAAATCAATATTTAGGGGGGAACTTTCAAAATTCAAATGTTTTTGTAATGTGTTGCAATATTGTTTTCCCCAGACTTTCACAGCCGGACTGTGGATATGGATTTGCCATTTGGGCTGGTCGCCCTTGTCACCCCAGTTCACTTGCACCCAGAAACCCAGCGAAAGGCCATTGCAAACTGCAAGAAGCAGGTGCTGTTTAAATCCTGGGCAATGGGTAACTGGATAAGCAGGAACTGCCCCCAGAGGTGGCCTCCTCAGGAATTGGGCTGCTATTCTTATCTTTGGGGAAGAGGTTGGTTTTGACCATCGCTGCAGGGTCAGCAAAAGGTTCAGCCTGAATGCCCAGAGAGGCATCTTCCCTTCCTCAAAGGAGGAAAGGTCCCCTACAAGGCCTAGACTACCACCACGCTTCATTCTTGAGCAGGGTCTGCAAGCCTTGCCCTCCGATGCCACAGAATTGGCCACCACCCTGCCACTGGGAAGGCTGAAGGACTTAGGCCAGCTCCGCCCCCCCCACTCCATGCAATCCCCAGGTGCATCTCCTGATGGATGGGGAGGCTGCTGGCTCTCTTTTACTCAGAGGAAACGTACTTGGTGGGCACAGAATTGCTTTCCCTCCCTGAACTATGACAAACAGCCCCAGCCAGCCCTTGCGAGGCTGTCCGTTGTGGCAGGTGAAGGAGGTGGGCATGAGCTTCCGTGCCAGAGGCTTGGTGCGGCAGCCCAGTGGGGAGCTGCAGCGTCAGTAGGGTTCCAGGGTGGGGGAGAACTTAGACACAACCCTGCACGGTTCTGGGTGAGAACTGAATGCTGCTCCACTCAGCAGCAGAAACGGGGCTCACAGCGATTTCCTTAGTAAGATTTCTTCTGGTATTTGAGTGGGTTACTTGTCTCGAGTGTCCTGCAATTCTCAGAAATGTGTTTATTTAGGAACCACAAAATATGTTTCGGAACCACTGCTTGTCAGTCAAAGACCAGAGGCATTGCTGCCAGGCAGCTGAGGACTGGCCGGAAGAAGCCGCCCTTCTCCTTCTTGTGGCGCAGGCCCTTTAGACCCCGCGCCAGCGCCGGCTATGTTCCCAAAGGAGAACGACCTGTTCAGCACAAACCTGGGCAAAGGAGGGGAGAAGGCTGGCATCCTGTGACCAGGGCCCACTGAAGTTCCAGACTGTCTGAATGCCAAGAAAGGGGCCCATCTATCTTCCAACCTACGCAACAGTCCTGGCCTGCCCTGGAGGGGGCGGGTTTCCTCCTCCCTCTGCCATTCGGGACTCTCTTCCTGATCTGCAGGGAGAACCGCGGCAAAGCGCGCCTTCCCGAAATGTCTTCCTGCTGCCACTCCTTTTTCTGCCTGGTGGGAGGGGAGGAATGAATGGTGATGAACCCCCGTTAATTGCAAACCAATAGCCACAGACTTGCTCTTTTTGTACCAGTGTCGTCTTCACCCCCACCCCGCCGGAAGACTGTGGGTTACAGACCTCCGCTACCCGCATACTTTACTTGTCTTGTTAGGAACAGACAAGGTCGCCCAACAGGAAAACAACCTTACTTACCGCAAACCACTGGGGGAGGGGCAGGAGCTGGGCCAGGCTGCATCAGCCCAAAATGCCCCCCCTTCCGCTCCCTCCCGGATTCTTTCCCGGGGCCCCTGCTGGGGCATCTTTCCCTGCGCCAGTCGTGGGGGGGGGGCGGCTAATTCTCTCCTGTGCATCCCCTCCGAGCACGCGTGGACCCGAGACGTTGCAGGATCGTGGCCTCGATCGCCGCTACTGAAAGCGGATTCCCTCTTTCTCTCCGTTCTTGCCCCTTCGTGTGGGAATCTTTGCGAGCTCCATGAAGGAACTTGAGGCTAAATCAATTTCGTTGTATATATGTACAATAACAATAAAGGTTATTATTAATTCCCAGAGGGAAAGTTTTCCTGGGCGCCCTGCACCCCCAAATCGATTGCCCCGGGATCGCTCTAGAAAGGCGTGGGGAGGGGGCAGCTGCTGCTGCAATTATATTATAATTACTTGCTGGTAATCTAGAGTTAGACTCACAGTCTGATGGAAATTTAGTAATTCAAGTCCCAGCCAAGGACCTAAAATACCCTCTAAGAATATAGGCAATTCCAAGCAGGGCGGATTACTCTTTGTAAAATATTAGTTTTGTCAAATTATTTTGATAATTCCACTATTTCAAAACAGCCAGGAAATCCTTTAATTATGACTCCGAGGGCTCCAATCAAGATTAGTAGAACAACGAATTTCTTTTTATTATCATTTTCATTACTACTGAAAGTAATACCAAGTACTTTACGCACTATTGTAAATTGCTTCCACATTAACATAAAGGAAAAACTCAGAACCACTGACCGCTGCCGCGCTGTCTACCGAGGCTTCCCTGGCTGTGCCCGCTTGCTCCGAAGCGTCTACGCGGGTTCTCAGTCATCCAGGTCATGGTGGTCCCAAGGTGCTTTTCCAAAAGACAACTGGACTTTTTGGTTTTTCGCTTCTCACCCAAGAAGCTTCTTCTGTTCTGATCCCGCTTTCCTTGGGGCCGCTGCGGGCCGCGCAAGCGATTCAAGGGCGCCTTTCTGTAGCGACCTGAAGACCCGGGTTTCTAAGACGGGCAGGTCATCCGGCCTGGAAGAGTTCGGGATGACCTTTGGGGGCCTTTCATGTCACACCTTGCGCTGTTTGGTCGCTGCTCTTCCGTTCCTAATTTTTATTCTGAGGAAAATAACGGTTTCGGATGTTGAACAGGTCAGGAAGTTCACAGCCGATTCGGACCCGCCCGGCAGCCACTCGCAGTTCCTTTTGTTTTGTTTTTTTGGTTTCATTTATTTTATTTTACTGCAAGGAACGGACATTTCAGGCTGCTGAAAACGAAGGCGGGACCCGGCGAATGCAAGGAGCCTGCTGGAGAGACAGGCGTCTCGTGCCTGTGTCATGCTCACCTCCTCCGAGGTGTTGCGGATTCGAGCGCGGAATTTTCTCTCTTCGCTCACCAAGCGGTCGAGAGAACAGCGAAGGCTCCTCCTGGACCTTTCCGCTCAATGGAGGGGAAGGACGCCTTCTGCCTGGAGAGGGAACCGGGCTCAATATGGGCGGGGTGAGGGCTGATGTTCCTCCTGCATCGTCACTACTTTATCGACAACAGAGGGGGAGAATCTGGCTTGTCCTGGGTTGGGGAGAAAAGGAGGGAGCTTCCTCTAACGCCCGGCCTTCCCCAGGGTCTTAGAACCAGGGCCTTCTGGCTCTGCACTGGGCTTTTAGGCGCGGCGTGAGGGGCCGCCCCCGGAGCAACAGGGAGCAAAGGCAGCCGCCGCCAGGACTCGTGACTGGGGCTTTGGGCGCAGATGAGCGGGTGGGGAGAGTCCGTGCCTTCGCTCCGTCTCACGGCCCTCTGAGCCGGGGAACCTTTTCATGGACGGGTGGGGGGGGGCGCGGACGTTCCGGGCTGCAATGGAAGGCGGCTGGTTGCCTGGCCTCCCTTTCTTGAAAAGTAGACTCCTGTGACAAGAGAGCTGCTAATCCGGGCGCTGGAAGTAGAGCGGCTACAGGCAGAAAGGGCCGGCGAGCCTAGAGAGTAGCGCCTGTAGCCGAGAGTAGGTTTTCCCAGCCCACGTCCGAGGCCAAGGGGGCTGCCTGGATAAATGGTAGCGCCTTGCTGTCCGGACGGAGCTTTTGGGTCTGCAGGGGGAACTGTAGCCTTGGGGCGGCTGAGGAAACGAGAGTCTCCTCCTCGGCTTCCCTAATTGGGAGGGGGCGCGCGCACGGGGTGGAGAAAACTGAGGTCCGGGCGGTTTCCCCTGGATGTGACACGCGACCCGGCCCCACCCCCTGGCAATGGCCTGTCAATCACTGCTAGCGGCCACCAATCAGAGGGCTGAAGCCAGAGAATTTTGGCAGGCGGAGATGGCTTCCCAGAGAAAAACGCCTGCAGCTCAGGGTCTCCCCTGCGATCTCCGGGAGCAGCCCGTGCCTCTGGGTTGCCCCGGGGGCTGCTCCGAAGGGCCCCCTGCAGGCCCTGATCGCAGCGCGATGTTGCCTTCCACAAAGGTGGGGTGGTCTTGCTCCTGGGGTGGCGCCCGGGAAGCGGCGCGCCTGAGTGCGGAACAGGGTTGCCGGAGGGCTGCTGGGGAGACCCGCGCCAGCTGCTGAGGCCGCGGAATGGAAGCCCTGGGGCTGGAGCGGGAGACGGGGCCCGCACCGCCACAGCCCCCCGAGCCCATTCGTTTCGGAATCGATCAAATTCTGGGCTGCCCTCCGCCGCAGAGCTGCGTCGGCGAAACAGCAGCCCTCGAGGGCCAAGGGGAAGCCGACCTTGCCCCTCAAGGCAGCGGCTACCAGGCGGAATATGGCCCCGCGTGCTCCCTCGGGGCGTACCCTCTCCCGGAGGCCTCGGGCGGCAACAGCGGGGTGATCCGAGTGCCCGCGCACCGCCCAATTCCCTCCGTGGCCGTCCACCCTCGGCCGGCGGGAGCCAGCCTTGCCTTCCCTTGGATGGAGCACAGCAGGCGACTGACCAAGGACCGGATGGCAGGTGAGCGGCCTTCGCTTCGTGGCTCGGAGCCCTCTGAGGAAGCCACGGCCTGGCCCCACCAACCTCGGCCAAAGCCGCGGGGTTCGGAGGCTCAACCGTACAGAAACGCTCGGCAAATGTGGGGCGCGGGTCCTAGCAGGCCGATTCCCAGCAATGGGGTGGGAGGCGCAGGAATGAAGCCCCGGCCCTTCTAACACCGGCCCGGAGGATTTCCTGAGCGCAAAGGCTCGCCTTCGCTGGCCTCGGAGGGCCGCGGAGGGGAGGTGGCCACTAGAGGAAGCCTTTTCATACAGAGGATCGGGAACTTTTCCCCGAAGCTGCCCTAGAAAGAAACCAGTTTTGGGAGGGGGAGGGAAGATGGGACCTGGTCCTCAGGGAGAGACCCCGGGAAGCGGCTTTGGAGAGACTTGGGAAGAACAGGACCGCTTTCTTGGGGCGGGGGAAGCGCGCGTTTCTACCTCGCTCCAACTAGTCTTTGCTTAGCAGACTTGCATCGGGATGGGGGTGCGCTGGGGCGGCGCTTGGCTCATGCCGGCTCTCCAGGCTCCTGGCTGCGACAGAAAAGTAGGGTTCTTTGAGCCTCCCCTCCCCGGAAGAGTCCCAAGCGCCACCAATCTAGGGAGCCAAGCTGCAATTGGTAGTTCGCGCAGTTGAACCGCTGATCTAGCGCAAGGCCAGCCGCCGAGATCGCTCTGATCGCCCCCTTCGGCAGGGGGACCATCCACCCGTCTCTCGTTCTGGGGGGGGGGGCGTCCTGGAGAGGATCCGGGAAGCTGAGGTCTCTGTAGCAACCACGATCTGCTTCGGTGCTTCCGAATCTCAGGATCTCCGCTTTCTTGGTCTGCCCGTAGCCGCGTTGCCGACCTTCTCCGTGGCCAGGCGGGTCGGTCACCCGTATCAGAATCGCACTCCGCCCAAGCGCAAGAAGCCGCGCACATCCTTCTCCCGAGCGCAGATCTGCGAATTAGAGAAGCGGTTCCATCGGCAGAAATATTTAGCGTCCGCAGAGCGAGCCGCCCTGGCCAAAGCGCTCAAGATGACCGACGGCCAGGTCAAGACGTGGTTCCAGAACCGTCGCACAAAGTGGAGGTACCGGGGCGGGGGCGGGGGGGTGCGCGGAAGGACCCGGGGGATGGGATGCGGAGGCCTGCGATCGGACGGGCTGCTTAGAGCGATTTTCTTCCGGCGACCGTGCCAGGAGGAGCTGAGTTCGGATAGCTAGGCGCCCACGTTCCAGCACCCGCAGAGGGTTTGGGATGAGGGGCCCGTGGCGGACGGAGTGGGAGCTGCCTTCTGCTCGTGCTCAGTGTTCCCTTCCCCTTGCCGGTTCCAACCAGCCCACTCCGGCGTCGGCTCCTCCATGCTTCCAGGCGCTAACGCCGTTCCGGTCTCTCCAACAGGCGACAGACGGCGGAGGACCGCGAGGCGGAGCGCCAGCAGGCCAGCCGGTTGATGCTGCACCTCCCTCCAGACGCCTTCCCGAAGAGTCTGGGGCAGCCGCTGCAGCAGGACCCTCTCTGCTTGCACAACGCCTCACTCTTCGCCCTGCAGAACCTGCAGCCCTGGGCAGAGACCCACGAGGTTACCTCAGTCTCGGGAGCCGCCACCCTGGTGTGAGCAGGTCCGTGCACAGACATGGGGGCTCCTTCCCGGGCTGGCAGAGGCGCCCTGCACTCCCCTCGGAACCGCGTGGATTCATCAGGGCGTCTCCCGAGCCCTCCGCCCAGACTCCAGGTGGCAAGGAGGCCGGAAGAATGGCCGGGTTACGGGACAGCTGGGCTGTAACCGGCCTTGCGTGCTTGCAGACCGCACCCGCAGGAAACGTGGGGCTTGGAAGGCCTCATGTCCCCTGGCATGGATAGTCCAGGAAGTGGGAACCGAAAACAAAGCAAAGCAGATGGGGGGGAGGGGACGGTCACCCCATTCCTCTTTGGATCGGCGCTAGCTTGCCAAATAGCTGCGCGGGAGGCGACCTTCGGCCCACCGCGTGGAGCCTGTAGAAACCGCATCCTTGCTGCTCCTGCAGTCCGCTGAGTCCCCCTTGCTCGCTCTGGCTTTCCTGCTACTCTGCTGGATTTGCCCGAAGGGGCCGCGGGGCTCCGTCGCAGCGCGTCTCGCTGAGGTGGAGCGGCTTCTGCCGTAAACCCCGCCCGAGGTCGCCCTCTCTGCCCCGGAAGTCAGACAGCCCGGAGTGGCGTCCAGGAGGGCTTCTTGCTTTCCGGACGGGAGGGGGGAGGCCCCCCCCCCATCTGTGAGAAAGCACCAGCCGAGTCGCCTGTGGCAGCCCGCACGGAGTCGGCTGCCTTCGGGGTCTTTGCTCTCCCCTCCTGCCAGCTTCACTCTGGGAACGAGGACGAAAGCTGGGGCGGCGGCAATCAACAAAGGTTAGGGTTAGCATCGCTCCCCCATCGCTGCTCCCAGCTGCTAAGCCAGGCGGATGAGATCTTGGAGCAGGAGCAACACCGCCTCCTTCGGTCATGCTCCCTCCTCTGCTTGCCTTTTGCCACAAGAGCAGGAGCGCGGGGAGCTGGTGCCCTTCGGGGCAGTCCCACCATACTGTGCAGAGACAGGCCTGCAGAGGCACTCCTTGGCATCCTAGGTGCTCAGGCACCGTTCAGGCTGAAGGCTGTTGTGGATTCAGTCTGTGTATTGGGACGATCGACCACTGGGTTCCCCCTCTAGCACAACCATGGACCCAAACAAGGGAAAAGCCAAGATTTTTATAGAAGCCAAAGGTTACGAAATGGAAAATCCTAGCCTGGCTGGCCAGTTTGGGAAAGCAGGGGAGGTCCTGGCCTGGGACCGGGGTGAGGTCTGTGGTTGGGCAAAGGGGGGCCTTGGGAGGAGAGCCGATCCGCTGATGGGAGAGGGAGGTTGGGGCTTCTGGGGGCTGTCTCTCTTTGGCTCTGCTAGGATTAGGCCCAGAGGGATGACCTGGCCTTGAACCTGTTGGGGGCAGAGTGCAGACTCCATTGTGTTTGCTAGGTTTTTCTCCACCGCAAAGGGCAGAGTGGAAAACCAGGGGAGGGGAGGGGAGGGGAGGGCTTTGGGCTCAACACAAGACTCTCCTTTTCCCCAGGAGTTGAGAACGATTATATCTGCCCCTGTTCCTTGTGGTTCTGGCCTGCCTTGCAGGGTCTGGCACAAACATTGGTGCCTCTGGAAAGAACAATTACTGTTCTCTATTATTACATATACATTAGTAAAGGTTTTAAGAACAGTAATAAGAACTACAATAAATTAAAACAGAAAAAGTGAAAAAGAACATAGAAAGCTGAAAGTGCAATAAAAATGAAAAGTAAAAAAGAAACAAAGAGCAAGATATAAAGAAAAATATAAAGATACAAAGAAATGGCTTCCAATATTTTTCATAGTAGTTATAAGTACAATTATATTAACCCCTCTCTCTAAAATTACATCAAGTCTCTCTTCTTTTTATGCAAAAAGTTTATAAAAGCCTCCCAATTACCAACAAATGTAGGTACTCTCTTTTCTTCTATTCAAATAATTTATCCATTTCAGGAAAGTCTATCAACTTCACCAACAGTCTTCCCTATTGAGTAGAGTTAAAACCTTCCATCTTATTCATATAATAATATCTTCATGGCAGTTATATATTGAAAAAATATTCCATCATTTTTTCTGTTTATCCATTAATCCTAAAAGGGAAACTTCTGGCTCCAATTGAATACTGACAGCTATGTCCTTCTGCTATTGTTCTCTTGGCTTGATTTTAAATTCCCCTTGATAATTTTCCAATAAGTCCCAGTATGTTAATCATATTATAAGTCGAAGAGAAATGGCAGATAAAGATAAATAATAACTTGAGCTGAATTCCATAAAGATGTTTTTGGCACAACTTGGGTTTATATCTAATAAAATATCCTCAATATGGCATGTCTAATAAAATGAGTTTTTTAAATTCACATTAATTTTAACTTTATCATGCCATCAGTATCTTTGTTTTCTAGGCCTCAGATCATGAACTTCTAATTCTAAAAGTCTCTTATTTCTCAGCAACACCCATTGTTTTATCCATACCAAAAAACAAGCTGTGAAGATACATAGTAATTCTGATAAACATTTTTATTTAACATATTATATTTCTTTCCCTTGTACTTTTCACAAATTTTTGTCATTGTTTACATGGTTTATCCGTAGTCAAAAAAGGTATTGTCTGAAATAAAATTATAATTCTAGGCAAAACATTCATTTTTATCACAGTGATTCTGTCCAAAAGTTACAATTTTAATTTCTCCAATCGTAACATGTCCTCCTTAATTTAATTCCTTGTTGCAACATAATTTTGAAATAACATACAATTCATAATTCTCCTAATAATATCCAAGTATTTTTTCTTAAAAGTTTTACTTGATCTTTTAATTTCATATTTTTGTTCACTTCTTCATGTTCTGATTATTAACCTTAAAACCTGTTTACAATACCACATTTTCCCATTAATGTTTCTACCTCCTTCTAGTGTATCTTCGAAAATTAACACCAAATCAATCTTCCACAAATGCTCGTTTGATAAATTTTATTTTAAATCTTAAGTCTCGAGGTTCTCTCTTGTCTTATAGCTCTATTCAATACCTCAAGAACTAAAATGAGCAAAATTTTAGAAAGCAGACATCCGTGTTTTGTTCATTTTTGACTTTCACAGGGTGTTGTTAGTTCTCCATTAATAATTGTTTGTGCTTTCTGAGTAATATGATCTTACCAATTTAATAAAATTATCTCCAAGGTTCATATCTTCCAGAAATGTAAACAAGAAAATCCAATTCAAATTATAAAAGACAGTCTGCATCTAACAGTATCAGTGCAGCTTGTTTTTTATTACCGGTATCTACTTTCAGTTCTCCAGAACATCCAAAGCATTTCTAATAATCATCTTTTAGATAAAAACCTGCATTGATCTTCATAATTAAAGTCCTGTAAAATGGTCTCCAATCTTTCAACCAAAATTGTGAATAATCTTTACTTATTAATGACTATAAGTTGTTTATAATCATTATTCAATAAAGACACTGGTCATTTTTATTTTTTATTTTTACTGAAGTCAGCCTTGTGCCTCTTTAAATACTAAAGAGCATTAATACTAATGCTGTATTAGCCTCTTTCCAGCTACAGTATTAGGAATCTTTCCATTCTGTAGAATAATGTTGTTTGTTGTAAAAACTAAAAGATCATCCTCAAAACACTTTTACTAAGAGGCTGGCAACCCATCTGGATCAGGTGCATTTCCTGTTTTAGTTTTATTAATAACTTCACAGAGTTCCTTTATTATATGTCCATTCAAATATTTGATTTGCTGTAATCTTCACTAAATTATTCTTCCACTTTATATAAAGTAGTATAATATTGATGAAATACTTTTTGCAGACTTGCATAATCTCTAATTACAGTATTTCCTTCCAGTAACTTTAATATCACTTTCTTTTCTTTTTGCATTTTATATGCCAATGATTTCTTCAATTCATTTGCAAATTCAACATTTCCATGAAGATCTGATTTAATTAATTTTTCTATTTTTAAAAGCATTTTTATCAGAAAATAAATTATGTTTGCTAAAATATTTGTCCCCTTTATCCATTTAAAACTTTATTGAAACACAATTTTGTTTAGCTTTCTGGTGTTACATTAAAAAAATTTCAGTTAGTACTTTTTCTTCTTAATTCCAAAATTAAAGCAGTTCACTGATAATCTTTGCTCTTTGCTGCTGTTTGAAATATATCTTTCAGGTTGTAAATTAATAAAATTGATGGCTCAGTGGTTAGAATGCAGGCAGGAGTTTGGTTCTGATGGGTCTTGAGGTTGACTCAGTCTTCCATCCTTCCAACTGCTGGGAGCAACACACTGACATTGTAAACTGCTATGATTTACTTTTGCAGGGTTGGGAGCACCAGCGTTGGTCCACAGGAAAAGAAACCTGGACTCGCAGGCAGCCACCCATGCAGGAGGTCCCTCCAGGCTGCTGGTGTCCCAGAAGTCTTGCTTCCACTATATTCCCCCAACGGGGTGCACCTCGAGTTTTGGCAATGAGAGAAAGATTCCGAGGTTCAGAGAAGGAACCGGAAGCAGAGCCCCTGAAGAAAGTGAGCTGCAGAAGCAGGTGGAGATGGCTGGACTCGGGAAAGGCATCTTGGGGGAGATCCCAGCTTGCCCTGCCTGAGCTGAGGACACCCAGAGGAAGGTTGATCCTGTCCATCTGGGTCCAGGAGGCAGGACACCGAAAAAGGGATTTCCTGGTAGCAAGAAGATTGCAAATGAACAGGAAGAGCAGCTGGAGAGTGGACAGGGGGCTGGAGGCATCCAGGCAGAGGCCAGACGGACATGTCTCAGCATGAATTCTTGCCCTGAGGAACAGTTAGCAATGTGCAGTTTTGAGTCCAATTCCCAATACTCTGGAGAGGAAAGTATTACCGGAATTGGTGGGGGAACTTCCCTCCAGCCCAGTCCAGGAAATTTGCCACTCAGAGGCGCCCTCTGTGGCTGGGTTGGTGTAGTGGCCAGCTCCTCCTGCGCTCCCCCTCAATCTTCCTCCCCGGACACAAAAGTTGCGACAGGGCACGGCCTGTGCTTGGCAGCTCAGCGATTCAGGAGTGCCCGAGTGCTGCTCAGTTGCTTTGTGAAAGAGAACTGCTCACGGGGTAGGAACCAGGGCCTGTGCATCGTGCCCTCAGATCCTCCGGCCTCATCCCCTGCTCCCCTGCCAGCCCTTGCCAAATCACGTGGATGCCTACGGACCCAAATGAGGATGAACAGTTGGCAAAATGGCCTGAAGTCCAGAAACACTTGTTTCTCATACATATATTCATTTGCGAGATGCCACAGGATTCTGTCTTCATTTTATTCTCGGGCAAGGTTCTGTTTGGAGTTTTTTTGCAACTGTTAAAAATCTATGTGGGAAAAGATGTTGATGGTTGGTGGGGTGGGAAGGGGGCTCAGACTGAGGTTGGAGTCCTTCATGAGAATGGATGCAATTTGGCCCTGTGTCACTGATGAGCCCCCCAGCACCCCCAAAGATTGTCTGGGGCACCACCACTTGCCCTTTCTGGTTTTCTCAGCAGCTCCTGAGTGATCTTCAAGGACAACTTCCCGGTTGGCTAGAATCCTTTCAGTATTTTTCAGTTCTGAGCACCTGGGAGCCGAATGCAAGTTAGGCGGCTCCCAAGGAAACGTTTCTAGCTTCAACGAAATCGCCTACGGGGCAAATCAAAAGGGTCGCACTGCCTGGGGCAAATGCCAGGCAAGCCAAAGGTTCAAAGCTGGCAATCTGAGGCAGGAGAAGCTGGACAAAGGCAGGACTCAGAGCTACCTCTTTGGCTTGGAGGCCAAACCTGGTCAGGAGCCAGGAAGTGGAGGCAGGAGGAGCCCGCTTCTTGCATGGAGGGGGCAGGGGCTCTGGACCCCATGTGCCCCCAGCTGGGAAGCCCTCACTACTGGGGAGTTTTGGGGAAGAGGGAGTGCACTTGCCCAGGCCTTGATGTGGCAGGAAGTCTGGCTGGTGGCTAAGATGGGGCTTCTGTGCAAACTGCTTTGCCCCCCTTCTTTTAGGAGACTGCTGGGAGGAGAGGGGAAGAGGCGGGATTTATCAGCACCCCCAGAAAATTCCCAACTCTCATAGGAGTGGGGGGCTCTCTGGTTTCAGAGACAGAGAAGTTGAGGGGAGAGAAGGCCTGCTCCACTCACCCCCTTTGCACTTGAAAGCGGGGGAGGGGAACCTTTTGGGTCAACTTCTCTTGGCCTCTGCCTCACCCCCTCTCCAGCCCCCTCCGTCTGGAAGTGGTACTGCCAGGCCTGGCAGGGCAGTCCCTCGCTGACCAAGGAATAAGATGACCGCTTGGAGGGTGGGAGCCAATGTGGGCCCCCAGGGCTGTGGTGCAACGGACCTTCCCCTCCCTCTGCAGGGCCAGGTGGGAAAAGGGTGACCCTCCTTCCAGGGAACTGGGTGGCCTTTGTCCCCTCTGCCCCCTCGTGCCTGCCCCTTTCCTTTCAGAACAGGAGGACAGCTTCCAGCTGCTGGTTTCTGCACCCCGACTCAGAGCTGCGACTGGACCGGACCGCCCAGAGATGGGCCTGAATGGCGGGCGCTGCAGCCAGTTGCCTTGGAGGTCAAGGAGCATTGGGGATCTCCCCCCCCCCCCATGCGACTTGGGGAAGAGCCGTTGGTGGGGCAGGCACGTGGCCTGGAAGCAGGAGGCCTGCAGGGAGCGAAAGGAGACCCTGGTTGGACTGAGGATGCTGCTTTCTGGCAAAGGCTGGAGGGGCAAGGGGAAGGAGGTGTGGCTCTGCATTGGCCCCTCCCTCCCTGTCCAAATCTGGTGCGGACAATGAAGGCATCCCAAGAGCGCCCGGTGCTTGTGGTGCCAAGGTGGCCGCACCGGCAGTTGGGATGCTCGGAAGGTTGCAGGTGAACCCCCCGCTCCGCCCCATGCTGAGTGAGCAGCTTTGGTTGCCAGTTTACTTCCAGGTCTGATTCGAAGTGTTGGTCCTGACACGGGACCAGGTAACCTGTGGAACCGACTCGTCCCAATTTCATCTTCTGGTTAAAAAGCGTGGACTGGCGGAGGGTAGGAAGGGATCCTTCTCCACTCTCACCCCTGCCCTATGGACTGGCGGCCCACCCCCTTCTCAAGAGCACTGGGGTCTGGCTCCGCCAACTGGCCTGCGGTTCAAAAGTGCTATGAAGCCCTGGGTGGGGCGTTGGTGAGCTGGAGGTGTTTTTTTTTCCCAAACAAAAAGTTTTATTAAGCATTTATATGTAAACAAATACAAATGAAATACATATCTCTCGGATAAGATATAAAACACCCTTACCCCCCTCCCCCCTGACTTCCCCGAACTACTCACAGGGTATAACAAATAACATATTCTATAAAATTATCTAAAACATCTTAGAAATTTTACCACTCTAATTATCACTTTCCCTCTTTCCCTACACCAATACCAGCCCCGTCTTGGGATCATTGAAAGCCT
>JAOYMU010000302.1:98652-110472 GCA_025802295.1 Psammodynastes pulverulentus | reverse complement strand
CTTGGTTTCTGCCTACCGCCCACCCACCCCCCATTATCCATGGGGGATGGAGAGCCTCTGCAGGCAGGCTCCTTCTACAGAGGGGAAAAGCCCTGCTGGCCCCCACAAAGTGCTCATCTGCTCAGGCCTAGTTGCCCGTCAGTGCCCTACTAACCACCCACTGGTTTCCTTCGCATCAGGCTTGGCAACCCCAGAAAAACTGAAACACCGCGACGGCAGCCATTCTCTCACGAGCGGCCATCACATCAACCCTTGGCCATGTGCAGAATAGCCCTGCTGGACTGGCGCAGGCTGGCGTGGTGTGACTGAAATCCAGGAGCCCCTGCCCTCCACGCCCAGGAAACGCCACAGCTGTCTCTGGTGTGTGAGGCCATGGCGCTGCTTCCAGAGGGGCCGCTCACAAGCTTTGAGAGCTCCAAGGAGGGCGAACAGCTTCTCATCTCGGCTCCTTTGCAACAGTCATCGCCAGTGGTTGCTATCAGGGTAGTGGGCACCTTGTGAAACCTAAATGACTCTGGCCAAAAGTCTGGCTGCCACTTCCCAGCACGCTGCATGATTGTCATGCAGAAAGCCAACCACTTGGCCCGGCTGCCAAAGTGCTGCTCCAGTAGGCAAACCCAGGGGCAGTGGACGGTGGGAGCTTGAGAACCGATGCACGGTTAAACCACCTGAGTGGCAGCCACCAGCAGCCCCAGAGCAGCCTGTCGAAGGGGGCAAAATAGGCCGGTTTCTGGAAGGTGCCCTGGGTCTCCAGCTTCTCAGCTCTTCGGATATCCAGGAGTTCCTGGAAAGCCACTAATGCTTTGGCCAGTTGCCTTGCTTTGCACAATGGGGGGGGGGAGAGGCAGATGATGGAAGAGTGTTGTTGTCTGGATCTGGGCCTTCTCGCAGCCATCGTGGACAGACGGCAAAGGAGCCTCTTTCCCCCCAAGGCGGATGGAGGCCCTGGTCCTTGCCAGTGAGTCAGCGTTCAAACTTCCCTGGGCAAGACAGAGCACACTGGCGCTCTATTTAAGGCGGCTGCCAGATGACCGCCTCGAGGCCTCCCGGCTGCTTCTGCACAGAGAGAAATGCCTCCGCACAAGTTCTGGCCTTGGGACAAGGCGGGGGCACTTCTTCAAGTGACCGCAGAAGCCTCTATGAAGGGCTTCTGTTGCAGCTCCCGAGAGCTTCTGCCTTTGAATAAAACTGGCGGGTCGGAAAAGATGTTTCCAGACGCCTCTAGGTTTTGGGCTACCGTGCATGAACACGGCTCTCTTTCTACAAGGGCGTCCCAGTCCGGAAGCGCCTTCACGCAGCCTCCTTTTCAGAAGCCCCCAGGCTGCATTTCAGCCCAGAGAGGCTCTGGATGCCCCCTTGATGCAGCAAAAAAGACCCCAGGACTCCTCTGGGACAGCCGGTGTGTCCCCAGCATTGCCTCAAGATGCCACGTCAAGGACATCAGGTGAGTTCACCATCACCAGACAGTGGCCTAGGCTTTGCCCTCCCCCCGAAGCCAGTTGACCTTAAAAAGTTTGGACCAAATGGCAACCTTCCCCCCCTCAGGGGCCCTCTGGTTCCAGGCCCTCTTGGTGTTTGTTCCCAAGGAACACAGAGAGGAGACAGGCTGCCCTTCGTGGGGATGTTGAAGCAAAGATGGAAGAGCCCACTGTACAGAAGGCTTTGACTGAGGAATGGGTCAGACTGGATAGCATCATGGACCCCTTATTCTCCAGCACTAGCCCTCTGCTCCGCCCACTTGTCAGGAGGACCACTCCCAGTTCAGGCCTCTGGGCTAAAGGGGCGACCTGGGTGCTTCTTGCCCAAAGGGAGCAGAGCTATCTGGACTTTCCCTGGCCTTGCCTTTGCGGGGTCTTGGCAAGAGACCTTTTGCTCCCCTGGAGCCCGTCCCTCAGAGAGGCCAGAGAGGCAGCCAGTGCAGCCAGGAGTGAGCTCAGCCAGGCCCAAAGGGAAAAGATACCTTCAGGATGGCAGCCCCACTGAAACGCCACCCGGGCTTCCAGGAGAGGATCCGTTCTTTAAGCCATGGGGAGGTGGTACTGATTGAATGAGCTTCTTTGCTTTTGTCACTGACCAGCAGCCCCATGGCAATGGCTGCCTTTCTGGACTCCTGAGCAGAGAGCGAGGGGCATGATACCGTCTTCCCATTGCTCTCCAGTAAGGCAAGTTGCTGTGTGGCAGGTGAACGGTGCAAGATAACCAGCACGGGAAGATCATCCTTGCAGGGAAGGGGGATGAGGTGCCCTTTGAAGGTTTCCACACTCCCCACAGCCCCATTTGAAGCAAGGAAACTTGTGGGCTCACTTGTAGAAGTTGCGGTTGGCCTTCCTCTCGGCTGGGAAGCCCAGCATCCCGCAAACCACACGGTTTTCCTGACTTCCCCAGTTCTCGTCACAGATCTGGGCCCAGCTGCTCTTGTGGCGGACTTCCACGATGCCCTCTGTGATGGGCAGCGGGCGCTTGGCCTGAGACACAACTGGGCGCAGGCGCACCTCTTCCACCTGGTTCTGCTCTGCCTAGAGAGAGGAGAAGATGTCGCTCAGGTTAGCACATTCAGTCCTGAGGGCTCGTCCAGTCTGTCCGGCCAGAGTGGTTGGACAAATTTTTCTCTCTGTCTCCTCTGCTATGTCCACTCGGGAGGGGAGTCTCCCCTCCTGCACAGGCCTCTCTTCTGTGTGCTGGGCTCCACTTTCTCTCTTTCCCCCTCCCCCAATTGTTAAAGAGCTGCTGTATTTAGGGAGTGGAGAAGGACGTCTCTGCCAAAAGATTGGACAGAAGGAAAGAGGAGGTGGGCCTACTTGGAATAGAATGCAACCAATCACAAGGGTCACGAAGTGTGTGGCATTACGTAAGGAGAAGAGTAAAAATGGATGATGGATGGAATGAGGATCTGAAAGAGATTGTAGAAAATGCACCCAAGAAAGCAATTCCTGCAAGAGGGAAAGAAAATAAGTTTGATGTTAATACTACCCAGAAAGGTGTTGGAACAAATAATTGGGCAGGCCATTTGCAAGAAATGCCACTTCCACTAGACCTTAGCAGCTCAGATGCAACCGATCCCATCTCTTTCTTCGACAAAGTAATTAGTGGATATGAGGAATGCGATTGATATAAGTTACCTTGATGTCAGCAAGGCTTTTGACAAGATTCCATGTGACATTTTAGGGGGAAAACACTCTTATATTGTTTGGATGGCAGTATAGTAAGTTGGGCCTATAATTGATTGACTAATTTCACTCAGTCAGGATTAATGACTGGATTTGGAGATGAATAAATAGTCTTACAGGTATCTGTTTTGGGGCCGGTATTGTTCAACATTTGTACTCCTGATTTGGAAAATGCAGTTGAATGTCCAGTACAAAACAACACTGCAGTCTAACCTGGACAGGTGGGAAAAGGAGGCGGAGAGGAAGAGAGCTTTTCAGGGAGGGAGGAATATATGGCACACATATTGAATGGGGGTTTGTCATTTGGGAAGGCTACACTGAGAGGGACTTGGAGGGCTGGTCACTGAGACAAGCTGAACATAAGCAGCAGGGAGAGGCAGCCTAACAGAACCAGCAGCATCTCAAAAACATGCAAAGTCCTTATTCTCTTCTACGCAGCCCTGGTTTGCTCTGAGTGGGGTGGGGTGGGGTGGGCAGCTCATGTCCAACCCTTGCATTCCGTATTTCCAGGATCTCGATCCCAGCAGGGCCACAGCAAGACAGCAGGCTTCCAAGAGCCCTTTTAGAGACGCCCACTTTTCAAGAGACCTGTCTTCTGTTGGTGGCCATCACCCAAAACAAGCCCCCTTCTCAGTTCCTGGGCTGAGAATCATCTGCCCAGAGCAACTCAATCAGCTGCACACGTAACTTCAGTGGCCATTGATGCCTGCAAACGACTTGTCAAACACCTTGTGGAGGCAGGGAGCCACATGCAGGAGATGCAAAGGGAAGGAGGTTGATGCTGCCAGAGGGCCTTTTCCTAGCTCCCAGGGGCTGGACGTTGAGGCGCCAGAGGTTGCATGCAGCCTATAGGTCAGAATTCCCCATCCCTGGCCCCTGACATCACACGGTGTGATGGCCGAGGCGTGGCACAGAGCCAATACAGCCAAAGAACAAATGTGAACCCCTTTATTTGCTCCAACTTTCCCCACAAACTTCTAGCAGTCGTTAGCAGAAAACACTCCAGTGCAAAACACATGCAGGAAAAACTGCAGTCCAAAACACATGCAGATAGGAATTCAACCAGGCAATTAGTCTGACAGGCCAGATAAGGAGAAGCAAGAAAACGTCCAGATATGACTTCAACAAGGCAATTAATCCGGTAGGCAAGTTAAGTCTCCAAGCAGTAAATTAGACCAACTGGAAGAATGCCAGGACTCAGATAACACAAACCGCATTCAAACTTTGTTTCAGGCAACTGCCCCACAGTTTGCCTTTGTTATTTAAACTCTCTTCCCAGTTGTGTCTGGGAATTGGGGCCCTCTTCTCCCATGCAAGCCATGCAACCCATGTTGCTCTCTTCTCTGTTCTTGCCTGCGTGCTATGGGATGAGGAGGGGGGCTAGTCCTCATCTGAACCCTCTCTTCTCTTGTTCTACCTCTCCCCTGCTCTGCCCAGCCTGACTTTGCCCTTCCCCAGGATCCTCCACAGCCAACGGAGCCACTCTCCCCCTCTCTGTCAGCTGTTCATCTTCCCCCTTGGAGTCAGACTCTGACAGGGCATGACAGTGGGGAAGGGAAACAGCCGGGCTCCATTGCCTTTCATTGGGGTGTGTGGAGCAAGACGGGGCTCCTCTTGCCATCTCTTCTCCCCTCACCAAGCATGGCAGGATTTCCTGCCCTTCACTTAGCCACCCTCCTCCTTTTATCGATGCAATTTGGCAGATGGGTGGGGGGGCGGGGGGGGAGGAAGACTATCCAGCCAGTTCACTGAACTGCAGAAATATTTAGCTACAGTTGCTAGCGAACTGGCGCAAAACGGCTGACCACTGGGTAAATCGCTTCTTCCCTAAAAGAGGAATTAGTTTATCAGTTATGTTGTTACCTCTTTTTTCATCTTTGCTGATTAATAAAGAGAAATGAAGATTTAGAAATTGTAGAAAATGGGATGAGGTATAGAATGAAGAGGTGTTTGGTTGCATTTTAAGAGATAGTGGTAAGTTGTTAGTGTTGAATATTGGGAATGAAGGGGAAAGTTTATTTTTTCTTACTTTTTCTTTTCTTTTACTGAGGGTGGGGTTTCTGCACTTTGTAAATATATTTTCTTTTTTTAAAATATATTTTTAATTAGGATTTGCATGTGTTTTAGTTGTTTATTGTAATTTGTTTTACTTGTTTAATATAATCTTTAATAAAAATCTATGATAAAAAGAGGAAAATGCAAAAGGAATAAATATGTTAAAAGTGTATTCTAAAATAAATTCCAGTATGGGACTTTTTCTCAGGTATATAAGACTAGAAATTCAGAAATAAAACTTAGTCATATAGTGTACATCAGTGTTGAAGAAGGGATACAGCTATGAAAATGTTAAAAGACATTTACAGGCATAGTCAGTTTCATGCATTAATCTACTATGTACTCTCTGATATAACAAATTAAGTGATATTTTATTGAGTCATTTTTATTGCAAGAGTGTGTTAATATAAACTACAGATGTACAAGCTTGTTTAAAATGAAAATGTATACAAGGCTAATATTATTTCCTTCTTTTGTTTTCCAAAAAGACATGTTGGTAAAGAAGCATAAAGGATTAATTGTTTTCTAATACCAGAACTATCCAAAACATTTCCAATAGATAGTTCTAGTTGTGTCACATTTTAAAATTCTTCAATAGTAAGTAAGAATATGGTTATCAGCAAGATTATGATATGTTATAATCAGCAGCAAGCTATTCAAGTTTTCTTGAATGTTTAAGTTTGAAACATACAAGTTGTTCGTTCAAGTCTATTATGCTGACATTCCAGATAGTGGCAGTTCACTGAAACATGAGTTCAGTTGCCAAATATAGATGAGAAGGACAGGAATTAGATAGTCAGAGAAGACAGATGTAACTCAGGGGCCATGATTATCTCAATACTTATTGTGGACCAAGCTTTCTTAATGAATAGCTAAAGCAGCTCAAAGTTCCTATTTTCTTAAATAGAAGAGTTATGCTGAAGAGTCCCATTATTCTTCACAGTGTTCTGAACATTTGAAAGGTTTGTAAGATCTATTTTGATTCTTCATTGAATATATTTAATTATATTTATTTAATATTAGGCATTGAGAAATATTATTTCATATTTTGCTGCCATTTTTAAAAGCTCCTACTGATTATCATTCTTTTTAATAATTTTTTTGGTTAAAGATTTTTATTAATGGGGTACTTATACTTTTGTCTATTTCATTCCTTTCTTAATTATCCTAAAAAACAGTCTTACCAAGTATTTACTTGTGCTCAGAATATTTATTTTCCGCCTTATTTTCACTGGATATAAATATTTTCTTAACATATCCAAAGTTGTTTATATAGAATTCATAGTTTCTCTCAGGATATTGTGAGCTTTCTTTGACAGATAAATATTTCTGCCAAAATATTGTTTGTAGATTTAATATTATTAGTACAATCAAGAAAAGTGTGTGTGTGTGTGTGTGTGTGTGTATTCAATACAATGTGTTGCCATATTATTAAGCTTCTTAATAATATGAGAAAAGCTTTATAAATATGCTGGTGTCTAATCAGAGAGGTCTAGAAATAACTCATGGGCTAGTTCTAATTATGGTCATGTCTGCTATTTGAGAGGATTCAAGTGTTATTTTAACTAGATTAGCTATCATTTAAATTAGCACAGCTCTGACAAAAGAAATCTGGATTCCCTATATTGCAATTCTCTATATCCCAGTTCAGCATTAACTTCAGATGCCCACAGTTAAAACACAGTGAATAGAATGAATTCAAAACAGATTTAAAGGTTTTAGATTGATACTAAATTATAACACAAAACTTGCTGGCCAGACCTTAAAAGTAATGGAACAATTGTTGCCCTTGAATGGTAAATACCCCTCCATTCTTCCATTATTAAAAATTATCTAGTTTCTACTTATGGGCTTCAGTAGATGCCTTTTTAAGCACCTGTGAAGTCACAAGGCTGACTTTGAACTCAGCCTTTTCTCTTTCACTGGAATTATTGAATTATTTAAAAATAGCTTAAGACATACTTTTGCCTGTTATCTTTTATTAAGCAGATTTCTATAGAGATGCAAAGGGATTTCTGTGAGATTGAAGCACACTTAACGCACCCACACTCCCCACCTCTGTATTTTCTGCTTTGTTGGAAGGAAAAGATATTCATAAACAGAATGTCTATTGATTACATACAGTAGACTTTCTCAGATTTAAGTTGTTTTGTCAAAGTGATGACAAAATAATGTTTGCAAAATATTAACCAAGGGGTTTAATAAAGTTTGAAAAATGCACAAAATTAGTAAGAAAAAATTATAATCTATATACTATTAAAATTCTAATGTCTGCAATTGTAGCTAAAGAAATTTATAACGACAAAGAGGGGAGGATTTTATTAGTTGAGATGGAGATTAATAGAAAAAAAATACAAATGGTTGAGATATATTCACCAAATGAGGGCCAAGGACAGTTTTACAGGAAGCTGCATAACAAAGTTAGAGAATTAGAACTTTAGCATGTTTGCATACTAGGGGACTTTAATGCCGTTGTAGATAAAAGAAAGGATTACAAAAGTAATAATAAGAGGAAGGGTACAAGGAGACCTTTTAAAAATAGTTGAGGATCTTAACATCAAAGATTCTTGGAGAGAAAGGAATCCGAAGATGAATCAATATACGTACTACTTTCCTAGGCACCAATCTCTGTTGAGGATTGACATGGTGTGGATGTCAAAAGAACTGAACTCAGATGCGATAGCAATGGAAATTAAACCAAATTTATGCACGGATCATAGCACCATAACAATTAGATGGGAAGGACAAAGTAAGACACTCCAAAGAGCTATCTTCAAGGAGGAGGAATTCAGGCAAAAGATGGAGAAAGAAATGAATCTCTTCCTGAAAGAAAACAAAAAAAGAAAACACCTCACTCCAAGTAGTATGGGATACTGCCAAGGCATATATGCTGGGAATAGCGATATCTTATATGGTAAGGAAAAGTAAAATGAAAAAACAACAGAAAGGACTAGAAGAGGAGTATAAAAGGCTAGAAGCTAAACTTCATGAAAACCCACAGTAGATTTTTTTTTAAAAAAGGACTTAATAAAACACAAAATAAATATTTGTGAAAAAGAAGAATTGGCACAACAGATAAAGAAAACGAATCAATATTTCTTTGAAAATTCTAACAAACCAGGGAGGTGGTTAGCTCATAAACTTAAGAAGCAGAAAGAGAGGAGTTGGATTAGCCACATACAAAATGAATAAGGGGAGATTTGCCACTGAAAGGAAGTCAAAAAGAAAATAATTTGAGATTTTTATGAGAAATTATATAAGGAAAATAATAGTATCCAGGAGGGAAAAGCTATAAACAAATAAAAAAACAATAAAGCAGCAGGTCCTGATAGCTTGCCAAGTGAGATATATAAGATCCAACAAGAGACGTTAGGCCAAACTCTCCTTGAAGTATTTAATGCAGTGTTAAATGAGGGAAAGATACCTCAATCTTGGAATGAAGCTAATATTACACTAATCCCGAAAGGAGACTCAGATTTGACATTGGTAAAGAACTATAGACCAATATCCTTGTTAAATTCAGATTACAAGATCTTCACATCTATAATAGTGGAATGACTAAAGAAATTTTTAAATGATTTTATACATAAAGATCAAAATGGCTTCTTGACAAAAGACAAATTAAGTACAATACACGAATAATTTTGGATACTCTTGAATATTACAAAGTAGACGCTCAAAAAGCATTTGACAATGTAAAATGGGATTTCTTAATTGGAAAAATTAGATACATGGAATTTGGCAAAAAAAAATTAAAATACAATCAGGGAAATATACATGAAGCAAGAAGCTAGGGTAGTTGTAAACGGAGAAGCCACAGAGAAGTTTAAGATTCAAAAACGAACAAGGCAAGGATGTCCGCTATCCCCATTATTATTTATACTTACACTGGAAATATTAGCAAGGATAGTGAGGGAAAACATACAAATAAAAGGATTGGAAATCAAGAAAGAAGTTTTTAAATTGCAAGCTTATGCTGACGACCTGGTTTTTATATTGGAGGACCCACAACTATCTGGGAAAAAACTTATAGAGACTTTAGAAGGATATGGTGAAGTAGCTGGACTTATGATAAATAAAGAAAAGACTAAAATGATAGTCAAAAATATGACAAGTAAAGAACAATGAAACAGAAGAGATAGGGATCCAGATTGTTAAGAAACTGAAATACTTAGGGATTAACATATCTGCAAAGTGTATTACTCTCAAAGAAGAAAATTATGACAAATTACTTTCTCAAATGGAAAGAATTGCAGCTGTAAAAACAAATGTCCTACCTAAAATTCTTTTCTTATTTCAGAACAGTCCCATAAAATTGGACAGCAAATTCTTCACAAATTTGAATAAAGCGATCATGAAGTTTATCTGGCAGGGAAGGAAACCGAGGATTAAAAGGAAATTGTTGCAAGATGCTAAAGAAAGAGGTGGGTTCAGGATTCCAGATTGGGAAACCGCGGCTCTATGTTGGGTGAGAGAGTGGATAACGTTAACAAATAAAAGGCTATCAACACTAAAAGGCCATGACTTGCATGTTGGCTGGCATGCGTTCCTGTGGTGAGATAGACACATAGAGTATCAATATTTTGTGAGACATCAAATAAGACAGGCCCTATTTACAGTCTGGAGTAAAATAAGAAACCTAATTTATATGGAGACCCCAGTATAGTGTCAACTCTGGAAGCAATAATTCACCCAAACTTTCTGAGCCATGGGAGGGTTATCACCTATAAAGACATATTGAATGAAGAGGGAGATTTAAAGAGCAGGCAACAATTGAAAGAACAAGGGATAGATCTGGAATGGTGGGCATACCTCCAGGTGCAATCACAGTATGGAAAAGACAAGAAAGCGAGAGGAATTAGCAGGAAAAATACGGTACTAGACACAATCTTGCTGGAGGTGGAGAAGAAAATGATTGGGAAAATCTACAAATACTTATTGGAATACAAATTGGAAGAGGAAATGGTAAAAGAAACAGTGGTGGCCTGGGCTATAAATTTTGGATACAATATAACTTTAGATAAACATTATGGGATCAAAATAAAAAAATTATATTAGCAACAGCGTACAAGGAGAACCTCTACAAGATGTTCTACAGATGGCAAGGTTGTCAAAAATGCATAAAAACTCCTCACCATAGATTCGACTTCCGGTTTCCAGCGGCGCCGGACACTGGAGTGGCTTGCTCGCCCCCAGCGCCCGCAACCCACCGTCCGGGAGGCCCCTAGGGGCCGGGTGCCTTGGTTTGGAGGTGCCCGCCATCAAGGGTGGCTTTTGCCAGGGGTCCCTGGCTGAAATCCAGGGCCGGGAGGCCGATGCTGGCATGCCCGTTGGCTCCTGGAGGTGAGGCGTAGTCGGGTGGCGGCCATTGCTATGGCCGTCATCCGTGCCATTGTGCCCAGCGGAATCGGGGCACTTTTGATATAGGATGTCTCATGGGCTGAGATAGAGGATTATTCCAGAGTCCCTCAGAGAACTTTCATGACTGGGAATACATTTCAACATAGATCTCTTATCTTAGTTTAAAATCTTTATCACTAAACATGCTGGGCCTGGCTCTCGCTTTGCTGGTTCTATTCATGCAACACACTAAACTATAAATCCAACCACATGATATCCAACCATGTTACATGAATCCAATCTGTGTGATAAGTGTAGGATTTCTTCTGTTGTGCTGCATTGGGTTACTTCTGCACACAATACAACAAAGTAAAAGAATTAGAGACAATTTGATTCCCTCAACTCCATTCCACACCACCAAGGTAAGAATATACTGTGACTGGTACATGCCTAAACATGAAAGATGGCATCCTTTTGTCCTAAAGGGAGAGAGGTGGCTTAGCCAGTTGTTTTAAACAGTTGGTTCTGAAATTTGACAAAAAGACAGCCAACTGGCATTGTGCCTGCATTCCCCGCCATCATTGGTTACCCTGGAAATCTGATGGAAAAATGACGTTAACACTGTTAGGAAGACAGCAGTAATATGGGGTCTGTCAAGAATGATTATTTTTGTCAATAGAAAAAATGCTTCTGCCTACTTTGTTATATGAATTGGAAGTGAATATTAGGCATCTCAAATGAGGAAAGTCATGGTTGGATGAATCTTCAAAAAGGAAAAGTTAAGTTTCAAGAATAAAACATTATATATGAATCTGTACATGAGCACAGTGGAAAGAAGATAGTTTTCAAAACAGAAAGGTATGGACAGGCATATTGAATGTTTTTGATGTAAACTTGATTTTAATTATATTTTATTTGCTCTTATTTCCTGCTTTTAAATGTTTTTGCTCACTATTTCTTGCTTTTTTCTGTGCTTTGCATAATATTGCTTTTGCTTATTCAGAATAGTTTGCCTAAACATATATAAATCTCAAAGGATACCGGAAAATTATTGAGCTATTAATAATGTGGCTAGCATCTTATATACAACCTCTGTGTATTGTTAGTTAGGTGCCACAGAGTCAAGATCCCAAATATTCACATTTGACCTGTTCCTGGCAAGAATTTGAGATTGTTTTACAACCTTCCATTATGCTTCTATGGAACCCTCCCTCCCCCTCTAGAGACTGAAATATTTTGGGGAATATTAAAAGAGGTA
>JAOYMU010000302.1:21358-36516 GCA_025802295.1 Psammodynastes pulverulentus | reverse complement strand
AGAGTAGAGAATAATAATGGAAATGAAATAGTTGATATAAAAATAATGTAACATTGTATTGATTAATTGAAAATGATGAATTGATGTATTGGTACTAAATTTAGATAAGTAAATTGTAAATATGGTCATATTTGCTATAAAATGTATCACACCCGGGATGAACACTATTCACGCAATGAGACAAAAAATAAAAAGCTTATTAAAAAAAAGAAGAATGGGGACAACTCCCATGTTTGCCCACTGTCTGCTCTTTCAAGGTTGCTGCCCTCCTCAGTTATTGTGCAACTGAAGCCAGGGGTTCTGGTCATGAGTATTGGCTTGTGACAATAAACACCCCTTGCAAACCATGTTTGTTGAGCTTTACTTCGAATCCTCCATTTCTACGCTCATGTTGGTGCTATTGAACCCAGTTCAATCTTCACCCCCTCAGAATGGCGCCCCCACTGGAGGTTTGACTTGTTCCTAGATTCAAGGCTGTATAGGCAAGAGTTTAGGATGCCCTGTTAGGGTCCTTTCTGTTTATGCAGATGATAGTGTTTTAGATGAGACCCCTCCCAGGCCATGCTGGGGATACCAGCTAGGACTGGAGCTCTGTGCCTTCTGCTAGAGAAACAGGTATTCTACCCCTGAACCAGAAACCGGTGGCAAAAAAAGCTTGACCAAATCGGTAGCAAAAAAATGGCTACCGGTTCAGCTGAACTGGTGGCTAAAAACTTCCAGCAATCAGCTGAGAGGATCAAAGAGTCCTGATTGGTGTGTGCATACGCAGTAGTTGCATGCGGTAGGCACGCATGCGTGGGGGGGGGGAATATGTGCCCGTGCACTCAGCGAACTGCTGGTAACATTGGTAGGAACCCACCACTGCCCTGAACTTTCCCCCTTCCAGCGGTGCAAGAGGAGAGCCACCTCTGCAGGAGTCTGAACTTGCCATGGCCACCGTGGTCTCCCGATCTTTCAAATGGAGCAGCAGGGGGAGGAGGCTGTAGACCACTTCTTTCTTAAGGAGGGCCTTCTCCGTGTCTTTGGATTTCATCACCAGCTGCCCAAACAAGGAGATGGAAGTTGCCCGGACGTCCGCTCTTTCCTGATGGAGACACACAAAGCAAGAGGCTTGTATGAAGGGCGGCTTTTCTGTGATGCTCTTGGGAACCCCCAAAAATTTCACCTGACAGCAAAAGAGTAGAGAGATTTTAGTGGATTAACTGGGGATTGTTCAAGTTCTTTCGACCCCCCCCCAAAAAAAAATATTCTTCAATTCAAAAGAGATTTAGAAAATTGCCTTTATTGGTTTCAAATATTCTCCCCCCTTTCAAGATGACCATTTCAGAAATCAAGTGGTTTTTTTCCCCTCTGAATTTACTAGCCTTCAAGGGTTTGACACCCCAGGTGTTCATGTGTTTTTATGGAAGCCCCAACCCCAAAACTTACATCCTCAAAAAATGAGCGGACATTCAGAGCAAGGTCAACAGAGATGAGCCCAATTCCCTGGCCATCCATTTCATAGAGTGTGGTCATTATGTCGTTCAGCCCCTCCAGAACATCTTCACATCCACTGAAAATAGAGGTGATCATTGTTGGAAGCTGGTCTCGTAGGGACTTAACCTGAGCAGACAAGAGGGAGGCAAACACAGGTTTGAGAGGGAAGTTTGCTGCGGGTCTCAAATGAGGAACTGCAACCCCTCGCCTTCTGTGCCTATCCATCTTAAGCTCCGATCTGTGGCGCCGGCTGTGGGACCTGGGCAGGGCAGGATTCCCAGAGGGGCAATTTCTCCAGACAGCTCTTACCTTCCCTTGCTGGAAAACAAAGCTGTTCAGCCCTTTCAGGCAGAGGTCTTGCACTGCCGGATTGGGTGCTGCCAGGCCCTCCTCCAGATGCTCCCGGAGGCTGAATCTGTTCATCATCTTGATGGCGGAGGGACTCTTGAGAAACTGGGGAGGCAGAAGGACCTCTTCTTTATTAGCAAATGATTCCGCTACAAGAAGACCTTTAGAAAGGCTAAAGGTCATGAACAGTCTCCGGGATAGGGGAGGGCTTGTGTCTGTATGTGTCTGTCCCTCTCTGTGTGTGTGTGTGTGTGTGTGTGTGTGTGTGTGTGTGTGTGTACCCATGTGTGTCCGTGCCTGTGTCCGTGTGTGTCTGTGTCCGTGTGTGTGTGTGTGTGTGAACATGCTGGGCTGGAGGCAGCAGCATCCACAAAGCTCCGCCTTGCTTGGTGGCTTGAGGACAAGAGACCCCCCTCCCCCCTCTGAGGCGAGTCCTCACCTCAATCACGAGTGCCAAGGCCGTCACCTTCTTCAGCTCATCCTCCTCACTGCTGAGAATGAGAGCAGCCTCTCCAAAGATTCCCGGGATCTGGGCACTGTTGCACTCAGTCATGGCCCTACGCGATGGGACAGCAGAGTCAGAGGAGTGATGGCCGTGTTGTGAGACAGAGGCCACTAGGGGGCAGCCGAGGGAACTGCCTGACTCCCCCCCCCTTCACTTCTCCTTCCCCCTGTCGGGGCAAAGCACCCTTGAGAGCCTCACCTGGCACCAGAGGACTTTGCCTGATGCTGCTCCCTTAGGGGGAGAGGGGGAGAGCGATGACGATTGTCCTGTTGTGGCAGGGGAACCAGGAGGGGCCCAAGAGGAGCCCCACATAGCCCGTCCCCACCAGCTTCCCAGTTGATTGGAAGGACGGGAAAAGGGTGCCATCCAACCTCTTACTTCCGCGTTGGGCTGATTAAATCGGATCCTTGGCCCCCCTCCAGCCCGGGGGTGGGGGCTGCTGCACAGAGAAAGGAACGCTCCCCACCCCCAGTTCCTGGAGAAGGGATCTGTGTACCTGGGAGACAGGGAGGACCCCCGGATGGAGGAAGGGAAACAGCAAGAGGGGGGCAACACAGGACTCAGCCGTCCTGGAGGATGGAGGGGCACTTAATGGCCAGGCCTCTTACCGTGCCAGCAGACGTGTGCCCTGCAAAAAGTGCTGGGGGTTGCTGAGCACTACCCAGCCTTGCTGGAACTCAATGCAGGCATAGACTGCCCAGTCCCCGGCCACAGAGAAGAGGCTCTTCACAATCTCCACCGAAGTGCTGCAGGCAGAAAACAGGCGTCACTGGCGCTGCCCCCCCTCACCCACGGGTGCAGGGCCTGGTCCTTTCCCAGGCAGAAGGGCTCTTTCTTTCGCTGCTATTCCATGGCCTACGACTCAGCCCAAGAGAGGGTTCCTCTGTGGCCATTCAGGTGGGGGCTACTGGGAAGCGGGCCTATGGGGCCAGCCTCACCAGGAGCAGGTAAAAAGCAGGGCACCCCATTCCTTTGCTCTAGCCTCAGCCCTTTCCCCGCTCACTTGTTTGACAGTGCAGGCAGACCCACCGCAGAAAGCCCACAGTTGGGGTTGATCTCGGGATGAAAGACTGGGGGGGGGGGGGCTGCTGAGGAGGGGCTTTCCTTGCATACGGGCCCAGACTGTCCAGAGGCCCTTCCGTGAATCCGGCTGGTGGTTGGACTTTGACAGAGAGATCTTCCTGTAGCCCCAGTGGGGCTCAGGATGGTTGCCGTTTCTTTAATTTTATGTTGCCATGGACCCTTTTTTGACTGCAACCTGTTGGTGCCTTTAACAAATGCCCTGAACTGGAAATTGGATTCCATGCAGACTCTGGGTGCTGAAACCCCCTTGGTTCTGAAGGAGAGCCAAAACGGCAGAGAAGGTTTGGTGTGTGCAAAATTAATTGCTGTCCATGCATTTCTGAGAAATTTTTTTAAAAGGGGATCTGACATCCTGTCCTACCTGGCAGGGCAGCAAGCGTAGACATTTTGGCTGGCAGGGTGAAGACTGGCTCTTTCTGTGGCCTTTCTTCAGAGCAGCGAGTCAAAGTTGGCCCCGACTTTCCTTCCCAGCACTCTGGCCTCCCTTAATTGACTTTTTGGACTAGGATTTGCTAATGACCCTAACGTTTGGTTTTAATTGTTAGGTGTTTTAGTACTGATGTTATTACTAATTTCCATCCATAGTTTTAGCTTTTTATATTCAGCCAAAGGTGTTTTTCAAAAGCAACTGGGTTTTTTTTTCGTTTTCTCAATCCAGGCCCCTTTGGGAATCCTGGAGTAGGCCCAGCTGGGAGGTTTCGGGAGGCAGGGAGGGGGCATGCTGTCCTGAGGCCAAAGCCCCACCTGCCCTTGTGGGTCCTGATCTGTCCGGTGGGGGGGAGATGAGTTAGGGGCCACTTGGTGCTGAGAGGTGTGAGCTTCTTCCCTTTGGTACCTCTGGAAGGTAAGTGCTGTGGGGTTTTCCCTCAGAATGAGGTCCTGCCTGGCTTTCAAGCCCTCCGGCAAGTCCAGCTGCATCACGTAAAGGACCTGCTTCAGTAGAGGGATGAAGAGCTGAAGGTGCATCTCGCCCAGGGCTGCCCGGTAGCCGGGGATGTGGAAGGTCTCGTAGATGACATTCATGGCCTGGCAGGAAGAAATGGGGAGATGCCACCCTCAGAGGAGGAGGCTCCTGGGCAGCGACTCCTTTTTATCCTTGCCCGCCCCCCCCACTTGAGAGACAGGGGGAAGGCCATTACAGCTGGTCCTTGACTTATGACCAGAATTGATTGCCAACATTTCTGTTGCTAAGCAAGACAATTGTTAAGCAAATTTTGCCCCCCATTTTACTGCCTTCCTCACCACAGTTGTTAATTATTTATTTAGAAGATTTACCTGGCCGCCCATTCGCTCTCAGTGACTCTGGTTGGCTTAAAAACAGTGCCATCATAACTTTAAACCGTCACTAAATCAATGGCATTAAGTCAAGGTCTGCCTATATCAAGACCAGAAGGTCTTGCACCTTGAGCAAACTTCTATTCTATTCTATTCTATTCTATTCTATTCTATTCTATTCTATTCTATTCTATTCTATTCTATTCTATTCTATTCTACCTGGTATTGCTTTCTTAGTCTGGTCTAGTTCACCATGAGTGGTTTCCAGTGCCAGGAAGATGTTGGCCTTGGATGGGGAAGAACTGGCTTTGACTCAGCCCTGGCAAAAGTGAATGGCGATGGGCTTTCTGTGTTCTGCCATCTGTAACTCCAACTGGGAGATCAGTCAGAGCTGGTGAGTCATCTGGGTCTTTTCCTGGCCTCTTGGCAGAGCAGGTGGCAGCCCTGGCCAGGAGGCCTTGGCACCGATTCCTCTCGTAGGCCGGGAGTCCTGCTGCTTCTGATCACACGTGGTTTACTGTTATTGGGGTTGTTTTTACTATATTGTTTGCTTTCTTTGCTACCCAGGCTACATAATAAATAATTTTTTTTTAAAGTGTTATCAATCTATCATATTTTAACATACATAATAAATTTATGGGGAAATCCTGTAATGTTAATGCTAAATTATGTTCCAAAACTTTTGGATTTGACTATTTTTGAGGAGTTACATTTATATCAATTCCAAAACGCTTCTGCTAATAACTATTTTGAGAAAAGTGAAAAATAATAGCACTCCTAAGGTGCATATAATTTATTTAGTTTTGAAAAAACAGTCTTAACCAAAAATTGATATAATAAATTCTCCTTTGGTATAAATGCTATGACATTTTGTAACAATAATGTACTATTTATTTCCTTTAATGCAGATTTAGAAACTTTTTTATTGTTTGATATTGAATGGATTTCTAATATGCATACATAGTTTCCTCCTTTTTGCTGCTCTTTATTTGGGTTAAGAATAGAATAGAATAGAATAGAATAGAATAGAATAGAATAAAATAGAATAGAATAACAGAGTTGGAAGGGATCTTGAAGGTCTTCTAGTTCAACCCCCTGCTCAGGCAGGAAACCCTATTATAAGTTATGGTTTATATGGTTTATAACCCTATTATAATATATAGTACAGGTTACATAGTATATACAGTAGGTTATATAATACATGGTTATATTATAGGTTACCGTCATCACTGTCTTTTTGCTAGTCCTGTGCATTTCTTAACTTTAAAAAAAAGCATTAAAAGGGTGTTCAGAAAGGGAAGGGCAATGAACCCTTGGCTGCACTAGCTTGCAAGTCGTAGCGCTGCATAAGGGTCAGCAGCCGGGAGCTGCAGCTGGGAGTCACGACCTGGAGGGCAAGCAAGGGTGATCTTTGTTGTCACCAGGACTTTGTGTAGCAGGTGTCAAATTGTAAAGCTATTCTCGTTCCCATTTACAATTTGTCATTTAGAGGAAAGAAGAGGGAGATGCCTAATGGGGCCTCTGATTTAGGAACTGAGAAGTACATTCCAGAAATTCCTTGGTGATAATTAGGCAGTTGAGCGTGGCAGTTCTCTATAGGAGAATGTGATTGATGACCTCTAGCCATGAATGTATTAGAATAAGTTAGAGCGGCCGTCGGAAGCCTGACAGCAGGAAGGGAGACTACTAAGCCCTGAAGAAGCTTTGATAGGGGCAAAAGGCGGGCAAGCTGCAGATTGCGGCGAGGACAGCCAACTTTCTGCCGACTGGGTAAGGGGAGCCCTTTAATGGAGCTCGGAGGAAAGGTCTGGAGGAGACCCCACCTCACCCAGGGCGCCTTTGCCCACATCCTGGAGCCTCCCCTGCACATGCCTATCTAAGCGAGATGTAAGGGGCACCATCTGCAATGTCAAATGTGCTGATTCACTGGCCAAGGAGGGCGTTTATTGCCTTTTAAGGATGAGATTTAGTTACCAGATCAACAGAGATGTAGTCTAGGCAGGTTTCAGAACAAAGGGTAATGGTAAAATAATTGTTGCCTTTCCCCCATGACAAAAGCCATGAGGGAGAAGGGAGAGAGGGAGGGAGGGCAGCTCAGAAGAGGAACTAGCATCCATGGTTCTGGGTGGGATGTCACCTACCGCCAGTGACGTGGTTGTGCTGTCTTCTCTGTCCCCAGAAGGGTCCTTCACCTGCAGATTCTTTAGTAAGAGGTGCAGGATTTCCACAGCCACCTTGGGGCTGAAAGCCATGGCTGTCCAGAGCTCATTGGCCTGCCTGGGAAATCAGCAACATGAGAGTGAAAGTTGCAAATGGGGAGAAGTCTCAAAGGGGAGAAGGAGCCTGCAAGGCAATGTAGGGGCCCTACCTGTTGAGGGGTATGGAATAGGATAAGCAGCTCTGGATGACTTCCTCCAGGCGACATGGGATCATCAAGGTTAGAGCCCTCAGCACTACCTTCCGGGTCCAGCAAGAAGCATGGCCTGGCTGCAAGCACATGTAGATGCCTGCAACCACATCGCTGACCTGCAGCCATAGAAGAGACGTTGAGTTCAGCTGCCCCCTGAGAAAGAGCTTGTAGATCCCCTGCAAGGATCACGACATTCGGCCTCCCTGGGCTTGGAGGAGGCTGCCTAACCCTTTTCTGCCTTCTTTTCATGGCTGGATTCATTGAACATGGACATTCTCTATGCTGCACAGGACACGACTTGCTGGGACTCTCCGTTCACTATTAGTCAGTCCTGCAGCCTTTGGTGTCCTGCCCTGCACCAGGCGCTTTATCACATTTGCAAAGAAGATGAAAACAAGTGCAATGAAAATGATAAACAGGAGTCAGAAGCACACCAGTCAAGGCGGCTTCAGCTTTTCCAGGCAGGCCAGTTGAGGAAGGAGTGACCACAAACAATACCAGCATCTCCGTTATTGAGGGAGGGGCTTATAACAAATCCTCGAAAGGTTGGCAGGACTTCTCTTTCTCTCCCTCTAGTACCCAAGAAGATCTCTCAAGTTTCTTCCTCCGCCCACCCATCTTTCCAGGCTAAGCTGATGTTTTTGCCCTATCGGTATTTTCTTCCAGACTGTCAGAGTAGAAGAGACCAGAAAGACAGGACTTCTTCTTGTTCACCCAGGGGGTGGGAACAGCGTGAGATCAGACCCGCTTGGAGTCAGTCACGGTCGGAGGGGCCTCTAAGCTCAGAGCAAGCAGCCAAGAAACAAATGCTGCATTTTAGATAGCAGGAAGAATCTGAGGGAGGGGATGCAGCTGAAACCCCTCACCCTTTCCACCTTCATGGCATGGTTCTGCAGAACTGCACTGAGGACCTCTTCTGCTGCCACCAGGACTTCTGGACTGGAGCCTCTCAAATAGTCCAGAACGGAGAGCAGGAGGTTGGTCAACTGAACGGAGAAGAGCTGGTCACCGCAATGCTACAAAGAGGAGCACAAGATTTGGCAGGCGTCCATCATGTCCTTTTCCCCAAACGGACAGGGCCAGAGAGCCCCCAAGCAGCCCTAAGCCCTTCCCCGAGAGTTTTTTCTGTGAGGGATTCAGAAAGCCAGGTAGGAGAGGAAGGGGAAGAGCCTTGGGATGGGTAAATCCGGCCCTGACAAGTTGGAGTGGCATTTACAACTGGTTGTAGCGTCCTGCAGTCACATGACTACAATTTGGGACCGTTTCTGCTTATTTCCAGCAAAAGAATGCCCATTGTTTTGCCCATTGAACACCCATTGGGGAAGCTGCTTTTGCTTAATGAATGTGGTGATTCACTTAACGACTGCTGTACAAAGTGTCAGAAAATCAGGCCTGACTCGAATTATGACTGCAATGGATGGAAATTCTGGTCCCAATTGCGGTCATAAGTGGAGGACTAGTTAGCACTTCGCACCCCTTGAAGGCAGCCACGGTACCGTTGCTATTTGCCAACTGTTGCCCGGTGCTTGACCAGCAAGGCTGTCTTCTTCCTGGCATTTCACACTCCTCTTCATCGGCCATTTCCGTTTCTTCTGCTTGCTTGTCCTCAGACCTAGAGTAGAAGGGAGCAGCTGTCGTTAGGATCACGTATGTCGTTCAGGACTAGCCGGTTGGGTTCTTGGTGCTCCCTGAGCTCGGCTCTTTCCTCCCAGAGCCCCAAAAGGCCAGCTCTGGAATCTGCCCCATGCAGATTCCCTCCCAGCAGCAGTGGCAGCTGAGAAAGAGATGGCTAGTATTATAGGCCTCACCTTTACGGCGCAGTAAGATCTCATAGAGACAGCTGACTCCTTGCACGGCAAAAGAACTAATGCACGACACCCGGTCATTGCACAGACCAACCAAAAGGGCTGTCAGGTGGGCCAACTTGTTAAATTCCCGAGAGAGCTAAGGAAACGACAGGGAGAAATGGGAATAATTGAGACTGAAGGGGGTTCTGGGTGCTTCTTAGCCGACTCCTGTGCGGGGCCGGTTCTCGCTCTTCGTCAGACAGACCCAGAACCTTCCGAAAGTGCCTCCCACACATCCACCGTGGGCCATACTGAAAGTCTTCAGACAAGAGTTCTGGGCTGCTGGGTTGGCAGGAGAAAGGCTAAAACCCCACACCCACAGGTGGGCTCGGAGGGGAAGACTGGCACAGGAGCCTTCCTGAAGTCAGGCTGGGCACTTTGCCTTCTCAATGGCACCACCTGGTAAGCATTCTAGGGGCACAACTGAGAGGCTGGGGGCCTCAAAGAGCAACATGACATGTAGGATGGCCAGAGTAACATCACTGTTCCGCCAGCTGCATCGGTTGCCAGTCAGCTTCCAACACCGAATTCAAGGTTGGTGATCCCTTTTAAAGCCCTTCGTGGCATGGGTCACTTAAGGGACCATCTTATCCCGCTGGGATTGGCCGGTCCCACTCGAGCCAGCAGAGAGGCCATGCTGTGGGTCCCATCAGCCCGATTGTTCCGGCTGGCTGGTGGGGTCCAGGAGGAGGGCCTTCTCTGCGGTGGTTCCTGCCCTCTGGAACATCTTGTTGCCTGATGTGAGGAGGGCCCAAACCCTCCTATCTTTCCCAGGGGCCCAAAATGTGGCTTTTTCAGTCGGCCTGGGGCCCCAGTGGGGCAACAGTGCAATTGAGGTAGTTGATTGAGTAAGAACAAATCCCACATCCTCTCCCCACTCCATCCCCACGTGACCTTGATTTTAATCGTCATTTTAATTAATTCATGTTTTAATGGAGATGAATTTTTAATGTCCGTAAGCTGCCCAGAGTTACCTTATGGTAAGATGGGCGGCCAATAAATTGTATAAATAAATAACCTCTTACTGGGCTGGCTTGTCTTTGTTTATAGGTCTGCTTTCAGACTGCTTCATGGTCCCCCACCCCACCCGGGTTTGTATTTGTGTTGGGTGTGTTCTTTCCTTTTTAAATGATAAATTGCCCTGAGTCACCGGGAATCGAGCAACCTGTAAATTGTACACACATATGTATGTGTGTGTGATGTATTTTATGCAGGCCAGACTTGGGCCTGTGGAGCCCCTTCCCCTGTGAGGGAGAAGACCTTCCTCTACGTCATACATCAAGCCATGCTTAATTTTGCCTAATGGTCTCAGCCACAAACTCCCCACAATATGTGCCTTTCTGCAGATTGTTTTGATTTATAACCCTGCTTTTACTGTTTTGCAGTGTGTGAAATAAGAATCTTAACCACAAATTAATAAAATTGAGGTGGTTTAAGTTTCCTGAAACAGGAATCTCATAAAACTGAAATTGGTTTTATTATTTCTTTTTCTTTTATGAGTTCTCTGAAAACCAACTGAAACCCTGGTTCTGAATACAGTAGTTGCCCATCCAAATATTGACCAGGCCTGATCCAGCTTAGTTTCTGAGCTCAAACAAGATGCATCCGGTGCTCACTCTGAGGATGGTGGGAGGGAGGGAGGGAGGGAAAGGGGTCCAGACTGGAATGGCAGCTGATCTGCCTTCTCTCTGAAGATGGCAACCCTGCTTCTCTTTCAAGGAGTGTCTCCTGCTTATCAGAGCCAGTACCTGAATAGCCACTGCATTTATTTTTTATGGACGCCTATCTGATATAATGATTCTAGGTGGCTCTCACAAACGCATAGCTAAGACCGAAAGGGCGCTTCTCCCTAGGCCCCAGACCTTCCTGGCTCAAGCCCCATCCTAGTGCAAGGCTTGGCAAAGAGCCAGGTCTTCACAGCCCTCTAGAACGGTGGCCCCCAACCTTTTGGGCCCCAGGGATCGGTTCCGTGGAGAGAGGTTTTTCTGTGGATTGGAGGGTACGTGGTTTCATGAACTGCCTGCATCCTGCGGATGGGGCTTCGCTTGTTTGCGTGGATTACTGGCATGCTGTGGACTGGTGCAGGACCACGGACCCAAGGTTGGGGACGCCTGCTCTAGAAGACAACAAAAAACAGGGGTCCTGTGGATATGATGGTGTGGGCCGGGGCAGTCGTGGAGAAGGCCGCCTCTGAAGTAACATTCAAAGGAGGGGGGTCTGGAACATGCCCACCGATCTACGCTGGTAGGCTTTGGTCCTTGTGTCTGTGTCCCGTATTGTACTGAGGAAAACCCCGAGCCTCTTAAGGAGATGAAGCTCCAGTTAGGAAGGCGAGCAGCTCAATTTACAGATACTCACATCGAGGCGGAAGTGATCAGCTACAAACTTCAAGAGCTTCATTGCTGTCTCCACGGCTCTTTCACGCACATGATCTAACTTTGATACCATCCATGGTTCTATGAGCTATCGAAGGAAAGGCAGGCAGGAAAATGTGGCCGTTACGTGAAGCATGCAGGGCCGGCTCAAGGAAGAGCAGGCCCTGGCTTAGAGGCACACATTTTGGGGGATGGCAAAATTGAAAAAAACCTTCCAAAAAACCAATAACACTATTTCCATTTTATTGCTTTAGAAATATTTAGCTTTTAAAATTTTAATGCTTTTAATGCTGTAAGCCACCCAGATTTGCTTCGAAACAAGATGGGCAGCAAATAAATGTAATAAATAAATACTTTTTTAAAAAATAGAAAAGCAGTAATGGTATGTCCACTTGAGAGCTAAATGTAATTTTGCTGTGTAAATAAGGTGAACATGTCCAAGGAAAAAAATTGTCCTGTGCTGAAAATCTTAAGTATAAAACTCAAAAACCTGAGGGAAAAAAAAGAAACGAGGGTGTCTTTTTAAAATTGGCAACCAAACCTAAATGTGCCAGAATATGACTGTGCTTTGGGTCCAACCTGCCCAGAGTTGGCCCTGGGATGTGCCTTGACTCCACGGAACTGGCAAGGTGATTAGTGCCTGAAATACCCCGGGTTCGCCCCAAGGATTCTGGAGCTTGAATAGCTTAGTGAGGCTATTCTGATGCAGGTATGAAGAATGTCACCAATAGCATTTCCCCTTCCCTTGCAGTTCTGCCAATGTGGTCAAATGCTAGTTTTTTTGAACGTTGCAGAAATCCCGAGGTACTCGTTAAAAAGTAAAGGGTGGTAAGCACTCGACTAGAATCTCGAAGGCATTCTGCAAGAGGCAGGGACCCCTTCCCTCCTTCATACCCAAACCCTTGCCAGTGGCATCCACTCAGAGTGGACACTGGACTGCTGGGATGCCTGCCTCCACACCTGGCCAGCTGCTTGACACCTGTTCTTTGGACTCGAGGGAAGTTCCCTGACCTGCTTTCAGACAGTAAATTGCTGATACAAGAGGGCGGATTTCCTCAGAATGCCCTAAGAAGAATAATGTTAAACCTGATCTCACAGATTCTATAGGTCCAATCTGGTTTTCTCTGGAGCGGCTATTGGTCAGAAAACCCAGAGAAATGCCTCTTTCCTAATACCTTAGGAGTCATTTGGGCCATCAGGTGGGGTGTCCAGTGCCAGGAGGGGCAGAGGCAGCAGCCCCCCCCATTCTATATGGCTTAAAAAGGGACCCATAACTCTGTGCCGGCAACAGTCGTTCCCACTGCCTGTGAGATTGGCTGATGGATTGACTGGCATCAATTTAAAATAACTAACAGAGGTAGAAAAAATACAATCTAAAAATACACATCCAGGCTAATGCAAACAAAGTGACTCCCAAAGAAATCTCCCCACACCTGTGCCAGGAATGCTCTGAAAGGGCTCTGCTGCCTCCCTCCAGAGAGTCACCCTTCAGGTGCCAGCTTTTCTCTCTGCCTACCTCCATCATGTGCTTGAGTTCGCCGGGCTGTGGGTTCTCCAAGAGCAGAGCCTGCAGCATCTCCTCGAAGCAGCCGACAGTCTGCTGGTAGAAGGCCTGAGGCACAAGCAGGCCAGTGAGTCTAAGGCCACCGTGGGAGCTGTCCCGGGACAGAATCACTGACAGCTGCAACCCCCTTTTTCCTACATGTGAACAAACCCTTTGCTTTCACCCTTCTCTTCCTGTCAGGTCAATATATTTATTCAGCAGAGATGAGGACTTTCTCTCTTTTTCGTGAGCGAGGTTGCTCCCCATAATAGCAGGGAATAACCCGGGCACTGAGAGGTTCAGACTGGGGCCAAACAGCACCCAGCAAGTCCATGAGTCCTTGGGGAAAGACAAAGGGCACTCATCTCCCACAACCCAGAAGTCACCGTCCTCCGGTACAGTACTTCGCCAAAGGCATCTCCGTAACCTAATCATGGTTTCCCCCCATTTTTCCTGCTCCTCTGTGCAGGAAATTTTTTGAAACAATTCTATATAAAGTAGGAAAATAAATTTGGACCCTTACGCATAGATTTGCATCTTGTTAGACCAGATAATCAAAGGAGAGTCATAACTCTTCAGTAACTATCATTCAGAAATAAAAACTCAATCTGGGAAATAAGTAGAGCTTGGATAAGATGCTCCAAGGATTCACCTTTATATCCGATGTCTTCTCGTCCTTGCAAGACTGTCCTGCCAGGATCTCCATTGGGGCCAGGCAAAAGACACTTTTGAAAGAAGCATGAAGGAGGCTGGATTTCTTCTCTGGCTCAAGAAGAGGCTTCAGGTGGCTGATGGAACGGAAACACACCTGAGATTTAGCTGCCACAAGAAATGATGAAATATCTGACTTTGCCCAATGCATTACAGCCTTGTTTTCCACTTCTAAATGAACAGAAAGGTAACATGTTTGAATCCTGAGTGTGTATAAGAGCCACACTCTTGGCTTTGGAAACCTGGAATTCTTCACAGAGGGGATTCCACCTTTTTATCCTCAGCATGTTCTGACAACTCATTGAGCCTCCCAGCAAGGGTTACTACTCCCCAGGAAGGGCTCCTCTCCTGAAAGTCTAAGGCAGGACGATGAGAAAGACGGAGCTGCCTCTCGCCTGGACCCCACACTAATTCTCCTCTGCCTCATTTCAGTCACCTCCCTGTCTTCTAACTGCCCCCATTTTCCCAGGTCTATCATTGGAAAGTAATCTGAAGTACTTTGGACTCTCCTACCCCCCTAAAAAAATAGATCTCAACAGAAAATGGGGTCCACACACTTCAAACTGCAGGCCCAGTGGACAGAAGGGCCTCCTGCTCCTGCTCCTCCTCAGTTCATGGATGATTTACCATTTATGGGAGATCATCAATCTTGTATTGCATTTGCTCCATTTAATTCATGAATGTGAAATAAATGGATCAATTTATAATTTCACTGTTTTTCTCTGGCTTATTGCCAGCTGTTGTCCACTGTTTATGGAGATGCTCAGTCATCCCGATTACGGTGGTCTTGAAAAAGCACTTTTGAGACCGCTTGTCCATTGTTTCCATGATCTGTAAATTTATTTTTCTTTTTTTCTACAGTCTTGCTGGAGCAATTCAGGATAAAGGATATAAAAATGTCATTCTCCCCCCCCCCCACACACACCCAGTTTTGACCTCCAAAATGAGGTGCTAAACCATATTTAGTCTCCTCAAAAGAAGCCATTGTGTTATTATTACACAGGGTGCTCTTGAATGTACAGAATGGCCAAAATCGCTCCCCACCATCCCACCCCGCGGGAAACGAGTACCCTGCCCCACTACCTGAGTTCTTTAGCGATATACATGGCATCTTGACGCACTGTGCTGCCCAGAACGTGGATGGGTTCCCTTTCTATCAGCACCTGCCAGCCAGTGTGGGAGAGACAGAATGAGAGAGTGAGGGTCAGCCGGGGAGGCCCACTCGCCTGTGTGGCCTCCAAGGACCTGGAGACAAGCAGGGGACTCGGCCTCATTGGAAACCGAACTGCTCTGAAGAACAACCACTTGGTATTCTGGAAGGTAGGCACTTGGGGCCAAGGCCTTCACCAGGTGGGAGGTGCCCTCTGCCACGCGGCCACACACCTGTGGTCAATATGCATTCCTTGCCCAGGGGAAACCATACGGGAGGGTCCCGGTCTGGAATCTTTGGTTCTAGGTTGCCTCTTCCCTCTCCCCCAGGCTAAAAATCCTGGGCTGAAAAAGTCAAGGCTTCCCCCCCCGCCTGTGATGCTGAGACTCTTCTGGTTCCTGAACATTGGCTGCTTGAGCCCCCCCCCCCCCCCCC